>JANHMN010000015.1:64797401-64821525 GCA_030674055.1 Rhabdomys pumilio
AGAGAGAGAGAGAGAGAGAGAGAGAGAGAGAGAGAGAGAGAGAGAGAGAATAGTGAATATTAATTTGTGAATTCCTGAAACTAGAATTTCCAGTCCCCTCCCCCCTTTCCCTTCCCTCTTCCCCATCCTACCCTTCCCCAAGTCTCACCCCACCCGTCTCTCTTTATCTCTCTGCTTATGTTTTTTGTTGTTGTGGTTTTGTTGCAGTGGTTTTTGTTTTGTTTTGTTTTTTTAAGACATGGTTTCTCTATGTAGCCCTAACTGTCCTGGAACTCACTCTGTAGACCAGGCTGGCCTCAAACTCAGAGATCTGCTTGCTTCTGTTTCCTAAATGCTGGGATTAAAGGCGTTTTCCACCATGCCCCACCCAACCTGAATTTCAAATATAAAATTGGAAAGATATTTAAAGTCCAAATTAGCAGTGTTCTTCATGGTAATAAAGAGACATCGAGAAAGAAAATCAGTTTAAATAGAATGATTATTAAACATCAAGAAAAAATGTTTTTGAGACAAGATCTCTTGGAGCCTAGGCTAGCCTCCAACTCACTACATGGCTGGGGGTAACCTTGGACTCCTAGTCTCCCAAGTACAAAAACGCCATACCTGTGCCACTATACCCTGCTGTCATTCAGAGAATCTAGTTGGGGTTTTGGTCTTTGGTAGAACATTTCCTCTGTGTGTGTGTGTGTGTGTGTGTGTGTGTGTGTGTGTGTGTGTGTGTCTGTCTGTCTGTCTGTCTGTCTGCTGGGGTATGTGCATGTGAGTGCTGGTGCCCAGGGAGACCAGAAGGGCATGTTTGATTCTCTTGGGGCTGGAGTTACTGATGTGTGTGTGTGTGCATGCGTATGCGTGTCAGAGAGGAAACAGTCTCTAGATAAGAAAGCTGGAGATATCCTTTGGCTTCCACGAGACTGGGGTCTTTGACTTCTGCACAGAGGTTCCACTTAGGCAGTGGTTAAGAGCACTTACTTACTTACTGGACTTGTAAACTGAGGCTAGGTTCCCAACATTGAAAAAAAAAACTGGGCATGGTTGTGCACACTTGTAATCCCAGCTTTCCAGAGGTTGAGGCAGGAAGACTGCTATGACTTTAAGATGAGCCTAGATTACATAATAAGACCCTGTCCTAAATAATGTCCCCTCACACAAGCATTTTCCTACCCCTCTATACCTCAGGTTCATTATCCACAAAACGGGAGTAAGATATTCACATAGTTTTTACAGTAAGTAAATCCGTGCAAAATACTGTCCTAGTTTATATAGGAAGGATCCTATCACCAATTGGCAAATACAGGTGAGTCATGCTTCAGCATCATGTAAGTGTAACCGTGCCCTATAGTGCTCATTTCTTTATCAGGTCCTCAAAGGTGTTGGGTGAGTATTGATTTTTTTTCCCCAAAGCCGTTAACTTTATGAAACATTTTAAGTTAATGGCTTTAGGAAAAGTTGGTTAGAAAGAATATTTATTTAGGCAACCTGAAGTCAAGGTGTCCCCCTAGCCCCTGGGGCTGCTGGGAATTAAACCTGGGACTTTACACATGCTAGCCTTATGTCATTCCACTGAATTACAGCCCCAGTGCTTTGGCCAGAGAGGAAAAGGAACCATTTATGTCATTTCATTTATGATTATGCCTTCTTTGAGAGAGAGCGAGGATAACAGTTTTCTGACTTCTGCTTCTATGACTAAGAACATAGTCTTGATAGAAGCATATGAATAGTCACTTGTTTTTCTATAGAATTATTTCTATTTTATGTGTATGGGTTGCTTTGGCTGCATGTGTCTGTGCACATGCAGGTCATACTTAAGGAGGCCAGAAGAGGGCGTCTGATTCCCTGCTACTGGAGTTGTAGATTGGTGTGCTAATGCACTAGTACTGGGAACTGAATCCCAGTTCTCTGCAGGAGTAGCAAGCTCCTGATTGCTGAGCCACCTTCCCAGTCCTGCTTGGTATTTGATCACTATGGAAGTAAATAGAATACTAGCCATAGGAGAAAAATATAGTTTGGGTGTTTACATTTATAACATGTATGTGTGTTTCTCTTCTAAGGATGTTGGCTTACTAAGGACCTTTAGGCAACTGATCTAAGACCTATTAGTCATAATGTTGAGTGTTACACTGTGACTCTAGGATACATTGAATGGTGGGCCTATCGAGGAGCTCAGGGTACACTCCGGATTGAATCTTTCCCATCTTCTCCTGATACTCTCTGAAGTTAGGGAGCAGTTTGTTTTCAATTTTGCAGTAATTGGTATTTCCTATTTTAAATAGAATCCTATGTATCAGCCATGGTTCCTGGGGGACTGGGTGAGTGAAACAGTATTCCTTCTTTCTTGGAGTCTAGAAAGTATAGAAGTATCTTCACAGGTCTAGGAACAATGACTAGAGGGTGGGATTTGGTCTCAGCTGTACTGTTTTTTAGCTGTGCATCTTTAGGCAAGAAAGTTAATGGTTCTATGCTTTTCTTTTATAACACAAATACGTGGGGTTGTGGGGAGGACGGCATGGGCTAATTCAAAAACAGGCATGGATCACGGTGAGCACCCAGTAAGTGTCAGCCCTGGGCTCTGGGTTTAATAACACATGTCTATAATCCCAGATACACCAGAGGCTGAGGCAGGGGGATCATAAATTCAAGGCCTATCTGGGCAACTAAGTGGAATCCTGTCTGAAAACAAAAGGCATGGTGATGTAGTTCAGGTGTAGGATGGTTGCTTAGCATGCATGAGGGCCATGAACTGGAAGAGAGAGAAGGAGAGAGAGAGAGAGAGAGAGAGAGAGAGAGAGAGAGAGAGAGAGAGGTTAGCATTTCTGTTTTATAGAACACTCCCATCATCTTCTCCTGTAAGTTAACAGCTTTTTTGTTGTTGTTGTTTTTGTTTTTTTGAGACAGGGTTTCTCTGTATATCCCTGGCTGTCCTGGAACTCACTCTATAGACCAGGAATGGCTTCGAACTCAGAAATCCGCCTGCCTCTGCCTCCCAAGTGCTGGGATTAAAGGTGTGCGCCACCTTGCTTTTAATGTTAAGCAAAAAGTTAATAGCTTTTAATACACCTCCCAGACAAGCTTTCTCTGTGTAGACCCGAGATCCATCTACCTCTGCTTCTCCAAGTGCTGGCATAAAAGGCATGTGCCACCACTGTCTGGCTTCTTTTTTTTTTTTTTTTTTTGACAGGGTCTCTCTATGTAGTCCTGGCTGGCTGGTCTGAAACACTCTAAGTAGAAATCTGCTTGGTTCTGCCTCCCAAGTGCTGAGATTAAAGGCATGCACTATCATACCTGGTCCCTTCGAACATTTTTGATCACTTAGAAAGACATTTTATATCACAGTCTAGCACACATTCACTGCAAAGGTGGGTGCTGGAATGATGGCTCAGTGGTTAGGAGCATTTGCTGCCCTTCAGAGGATCCAGGTTCAGTTCCCAGCACCCACATAGTGGCTCACAATTGCCTGTAACTCTAGCTCCAGGGGATCTGAATCTCTCTTCTTACCTCATCAACAGCCACATTCACCGACACATATACACACACACAACTAAAATGAATAAAGCATAAATCCTTAAAAAATAAACAGGCGTTTCCTCAGGATTCACACTCTTACTATAGGCCTTTACTCTTTTTAACTTTTATTTCCCTTTTCAAGGAAAAAACTGAAACCTATTAAATGATACTTTTGAAAGAAGGGAGGACAGCTGTCAGATGTCCATGCTCAGATTCCCCAGAACCTGTGGGTACTAATGTTGTGTGTGGCAGAATGAGTTTTGCAGGTGAAACGACCACCATTGATCATGAAATGTGAAGTTTCCCTGGAGTCCAATCCTGAATCTAGTCTTTAAACATGGAGAACTATAAAGATGTCTAAAACCCCAAACCAGACAAAATACCAAACAGCAAGGAAAGCTTTCCTGGCTATGATCAGATGTGACTTTGAAGAAGAGTCAAGAATGCAAGGTGAGAAAGAATGGGGTGTGGCTGCTGACCTTCAATGTGGAGGAAGGAGGTCACAAGCTAAGGGTACTCTTTAAAAGCTGGAGAAAGCAACAGAGCAGATTATTCTGTAGCCTCTCCAGAAAGACACTATCCTGGGGCTGGAGATGTAGCTCAGTGAGTATTACTTAGCAAGGTAATAATCTCCAGCCCTGCAAAAATCATCAGCAAGAACCATGTGCATGCTGGACAGTGGTGGCACACACCTTTAATCCCAGCACTTGGGAGGCAGAGGCAGGCGGATTTCTGAGTTCAAGGCCAGCCTGGTCTACAGAGTGAGTTCCAGGACAGCCAGGGCTACACAGAGAAACCCAGTCTCGAAAAACCAAAAAAAAAAAAAAAAAAGAAGAAGAACCATGTGCACAATACACCATGGCTTGGATATAACCTCGGGAAGCAAGCAATATCACATTTCTGACCTCTGGGGTTGTCAGTGAGCAAATTTGTGCCAAGATCCTAGATTGTGGTAATTTGTTACAGCAGCAATTAAAAGCTCAATCTTCCTAATAATAAAAAGGAATAATTCCCTTTACCAGAAACCTTGGCTCCCTGTCCCCTCACTTCCAGTCAGCTTCTACATGTGAGCATCTCTGAGATTATGTTTTCCCAGTTTCATAGATCCTGTCCTTGTTTAGAGTGCCAACTGGCCTAAACTTTCGTGTTGTCAAAGATAACCTTAGATTTCTGATCATCCTTTCTACCTTCTCTGGGTTACTGTGGTGCTGGGGATTGTCCCAGGGCTTCATGTGTGCTGGGCTGCCCTCAGTTCTAATCCCCCACATTCTCCCTTTTACACGTCTGAATTTCTTTCTCATTAGCTCAGTTTTCAGTGTCATTGTCACTATTTATTTCCATACTTTCCAGCTGAATTTCCAAACTCTCTGCAGGAGATTTTCTACACCAGCAAGCATTAGTAGGCTACTGCCTGATTCTTCTGCTCCCTACAGGAGTATCCTGGCTCTGTTCCTTTCTGGACTGATGCTGTTTAGTGAAGTCCTGGCTTTACCCCCCCTCCCCCTCCCCCATACAAAGTCTTATCTTATGTCCCATCCTCTCTCTCCAGACTCTGGAATTCATCTTACTCTTTCCTGGGTTAATCTCTCATCTGGGCAAAACACTGTCCTTGGTGACTCCAGAGGAAGATATGTGGGAATAAAATTGCACTTATACTTGATTAAAAGTGAAATAAAATTTTAGGTTGAAGAATTATTTTCCCAAAACTATTGAAGGCTTTGTGCCATTGTCTGCATGTTTCTAATATTCTTTTAAGTTTCTTTGTCTCTGTCACCTCTTCCTCTCCCTGTCTCCCTCTCTTTCTCTCCCTCCCCTCCCCATCCCTCTTCTGTGTGTGTGCATATGTGTGTGTGTGTGTGTGTGTGTGTGTGTGTGTGTGAGAGAGAGAGAGAGAGAGAGAGAGAGAGAGAGAGAGAGAGAGAGAAGAATTGGATGGTGAATCCTGGGAGTAGGACTTGCATGTGCTGTGAGCCACCTGGTGTAGTTCCTGGGAACTGAACTCAAGTCCTCTGGAAGAGCAGTAAGTGCTATTTTATTTTAACCACTGAGCCATTTCTCCAGCCCCTCTAACATTCCTGAGAAAGTCACTGGTCTGCTAATTCCTAAACACAGGTTAGAAAAAAAAAAATTAAGTGGTGTGTGTTCTGAATGTATACAGTCCTTTGTGGTCATTATCCCCTATTAAGTACAGGGTAGCAATTATTGATAAAGCACATATTCTAAGAAATCTAGAGATAAGTATATGAGAAGGGTAAAGGCACAATACCACTCCATTTGATGTGAGGGACTGACTCAATGGCTTTGGTAACCTCAGAGGACCCAGAACCAACTTCTATTGCTACCAAAGGATGACTGTGTACAAGGGACCTTATACACCCTTCAAAGAGCCTTTGATTATATTTCTCTATGGCTCTAGTGTTCTTAACTGTGATAGCAGATAACTTAGTCGAATGTGTCTCTGTACTTTCCTACATAGGCTCTTTGAATCTGAAACTCTAGCCTTACGCTCCAGAAACTTTTTCCCTATCATTTCTTTAATATTTTTCTCCTCCTGGTGTTTCAGTTCTTAAATTTCTTCTGGTTGTATATGAGACTACCAGGATTAAATCTTTTAGTTTTAAAACCTTTTCTTTCTGTTGCCCATTTTTCTCTGTTATGGGAGATTTCCTCATGAAAGATTTTTTTTTTTTTTTTTTTTTTTGCTGTTATCTGATCCTTTTGAGGAAACTGTCCAATTTCATTGATTACTGAAACTTTCTGTCCATTTCATACACTGTCTTTGTTGTCTGTGTTTTCCTTCCCACTTGCTTAGTTTCTGCCTTTCACATAGGAGGCCTCCTTCATGGCCATTTACACTGAACACTGGTGACTCACAGCCACAGCCGAAAGAAGCATAGTGAGGCTTGCTAATGTCAACTTTGAGTCAGGGTGATAGAACCACCGTGCCCCAGCCAACTATTGAGAATTTTAACGGAATAGTTCCCTCAAGGAAGGCTCATTCTTCCATTGGAGGGCAGAAAGGACTGTTAAATACTTAATGTCAGCACGTTGGGAATATGGTGATGGGTTGAGATGCACTTCTTGTTAGCCTTCTAGAATGTCACCCATCCCTGAGTCTCGTCATCATCACTATCACTGTGTGAATGTGACAGTGTGTGTGTGTGTGTGTGTGTGTGTGTATTATGCAGGTGCTCTGTGTGTGTGTTCGTATAAGTGTTCTCTCTCTCTTTTTCTACACACACACACACACACACACACACACACACACATATATATATGCAAGTATTCTCTCTCAGTGTATGTGTATGCAAGCTCTGTGTATGTGTGATGCAGTTGCTCTGTGTGTGTGTTCTGTATTCATACAAGTGTTCTCTGTGTGTGTATATGCAAGTGCTCTCTCTCTCTCTCTGTGTGTGTGTGTGTGTGAGAGAGAGAGAGAGAGAGAGAGAGAGAGGCAGGTGCTCTCTGTGTATGTGTGTTTGTACAAGTGTTCTTTCTCTCTCTGTGTAGGACACTAAGTGTCTTGCTTTCCAGTATTTTAAAAAATATTTTATGTGTATGAATGTTTTGCATGCATGTATAACTACCACATGCGTGCCTGGTGCCTGAGTAGGCCAGAGGGGGCTATCGGATCAGATCTCCTGGAACTGGATTAACATGGTTGGGAGCCACTGTGTGGCTGCTGAGACTCAAACCCAGGGTTTCTAGATGAGCAGCCAATGCTTTTAACTGCGGAGACATGTCTCTAGCCCTTTTCTACCTTATCAAGAGCCATCTCTAAACGCAGCACTTAACAAACCTGCTAAAATGACTGCCCAGCAAGTTCTAGGGATCCTTCTATCTCTGCCTCCCTGGCCATAGGAGCACTAGCAGGAGCACCTCTCCTAGCTTTTTACATGAGTCCTAGGGATGTGATCCTAGGTTTTCATGCTTACATGGTAAGTTACCTCCCCAGCACATATGCCTGAGTCTTGGCCTATTAAGTCACCCAGAAATCAACTTCTGGATTCTTGGGGCAAGGACTGGAATAGGCATTTTTCTTTTGGTTATATAGACAAGAGAAAGCTAAATGATGGTAATCCTATTCCATCCTTCAAAACATCCTCACTTCTTGCCACACTCAGCAGAAGTTGGTCCCTTCCATCTCTGAGCATTTTCAAGGAGCATGCTGGTAGCCTCCCCTGACCTGGTACCACCAACCCACCCTCTTCATAAGCCAGACCCTTCATCTGATTCCACAGTCACAAAACAGACAGTCTCATTGTGACTGTTTTGTTCTTTATGTTTTTGTTTCCTTCTGTAGTGTTTTTATTAATTTTTGGAGAATTTCAAACATGCATACAATGTATTTTCGTATATTGAAGCTTCTTCCATGCTTCCTCCTAACTCTTTTTAGGCCCACCCCTACCCTCACTCCCAAAGTCAAGTCCTTTTGCAATGTCTTATTATTCATTGGTGTGATCTTTTTTGTTTTCTTTGACCTTGTATATTTAGTCCCTCACCCCCCGCCACTCCGTACCCCTCTCTGTCCTGCAATTTGGCAGCACTTCAGGAGGCCACTGAAAGAAATCAACGTTGTTTGACCTTGACTCTGCCATGTCCTTTTATTTGTTTGAGACGAGGTTTATGCAGTAGCTCAAGTTGGTCTCAGACACTCTGTACCCGAGGATGAGACCTTGAACTTCTGATCCTCCTCTTTCTGGGTGCTGGTAGTCATGTGCCAACCTGGCCAGTGTATGTGGTGCCAGGGATGGAAACCGGGTTTTTGAACATGGTAGGCAGGCACTCTGCCAACAGAGCTACAGCCTTGTCATTTGTATTTGTGTGTCTTTCTTTCTTCCTCCTCCTCCTTTTTCTTCTTTTTTGAGATAGCGTTTCTCTATGTAGCCCTGGCTATCCTGAATCCCATTATGTAGACTGGACCAGATTTAAATTTACAGTGATCTGCCTGCCTCTGCCTCCCAAGTGCTTTAAGGACTCATGCATCTTAAACTGACCTCAGACTTGCTAAGTAGCGGAGACTGGCCTTGATCTTCCTGCTTTTACTTCCCAGGTCATGAGACTATTTGTTCTCCAGCTGCTTACGCTGGTACTGGAAGCTAGACTTGCCTGTACACAAGGCCGGTACTCTACTGAGCTATACTTCTAGCCTACTTGGCCATCTTTTAAAAAGTATTTTTAAAAAATATTGGGTATGTGTGTATGTCATCGCATATGTGTGGAGGTCAGAGGATAACTTGTGGGAGTCCAGTTTTCCTTCCACGATGTGAAACTTGGGTGTGATGACTAATTTTGGTTGTCAATATCTGGAATCAACTAAAACCCCAAGATGGCTTTATTGCTTAGTTAAATCATTTGAAGTAAGAAGATACAGTTTGTTTGCATGTTGGTTTGCTTGAGATAGAGTTTCTCTGTGCAACGGCTCTGGCTGTCCTGGAACTCTCTCTGTAAACCAGGCTGGCCTCCAAAGATCCACCTGCTTCTTCCTCACTGACTGGTGAGAAGATAAACTTCTAATCCAGGTCTTTGGGGTGGGAAGAACCACCTCTAATCTAGGTCACACTTTCTGCTATATAAGAACATGGAAAAAGAAAGCTTTCGCTCTTTGTCTGCTTGCTCTTGCCCTCACTAGCAAGTCCATTCCTTCACTGGCATTAGAGCCCACATCTTTGGGATTCCAGAGTATACTGAAGACCAAATGAGACATCCAACCTCATTGCCTAATCTACTACTAGATTCTTGGACCTTCTGTTCATAGGAGCACAGCCTGTAAGTGATTTTAATAAATTCCTTTTCTACTTACATGCATAGATCCATTTCCAGGGCATCACCTTCAAACAGACATACATACAGACAAAACACCAATGTGCATAAAATAAGTAAATCTTTTTTAAAAAGTATTTGATACACATACACACACACACACACACACACACACACACATACACACACACACACAAACACACACACACACACACAGGTCAGAAGACAACTTGTCAACTTGTAGGTGTTAAATTTCTTTCTACCACATGGGTTCTGAGGATCATACTACTCGAGTCACCCCGCTTGGTGGCAAGAATCTTTACCTTCTTCTCCATCTTGTCAGCCCCAAGAATCTTCACCTTCTCATATAATGAGAAAAGAAGGCTCAAGAAATAAAATGCCAGCCCAGGCAGCAGCAGCAGACAGCCTCACCACAAGTGCTAAATACAAAGGAGAGGCAACATGGATCCTGGCAGTGCTAGTGTTCCCTGAAAAACACCTGCTCTGTTGGCAGCCTGGAAAGAGAGACTCAAAATAGCACCAGCCCACCCACTCACAAGACATAGGAACTCCCTTTACTGTAGACAAGGGCAGGAGTGTCAGGAGACCGGCTTAGAAACGGAACCCAAAACCATTAAAAAGGTCTTGTGTTTGCTTTACAATGGGAAAGAAATGAAAGCCAATTCTTTGCAGAAATAGCAAGGCTTGCTCAGAGCTTTAGAAGAGACTATGCACACTTCCAGGTGGCTTATTCACAAGAAAGTGTCTCCTATGAGACCAACCACATTGGAAGGGTAGAGGGAAGCTCCCTTAGCCAGCAGTGATAAAATTTCCAAGGGACATCCCACAGTGAGCATAGTACCCAGAATTCCAGGTGAACAGGGTGAGCCTGAAGACAGTAGTGCTGAAAGCAGACACTGCAACAACCATAAACAAGCAAGCAGAGAGGCCTGTGGGTAAGGAAACAGGAAGAGAGTGGAAAACCAAGCTGTGAAGACCACATTAGCAATGATCTTGAAAGACTCTTCTGAACCTCTCCAAGAATGTGTCCAAAAGACTCCCTTGAGTCTTGGCTGGCTTGGAACTTGCTGGTCTCAAAGCCAAAGACATCTGTCTGCCTTGGCTTCCTGAGTGCTAAGAATAAAGGTGTGCCCCCATGCCTGGGCTTGGAGTATTCTTAAGAATAAGCATCAATCAGCCTGAAATGGTAGTGCATACCCATAATATCGGAAAGGTAGAAGTAGAAAGATTAGGAGTTCAAAGTCAGCCTTAGGTACATAGTGAGTTCAAGGCTATCTGGGGCTCCATCAAACCCTGTCAAAAGGAAGAGAAAGGAAAAAAGGAAGGAAAGAAGATACCTATGATCATAGAAGCGTGGGAATGCTAACACCAGTCAACCCTCTTGGCAGTGAACTTGAGCCTCTGGGCAGCCTCAAAGAGCTCTCCAAGTAAAGAAGAAATGAAAACAACTCATGAATTTCCCAAGTAATTTCCCAGCTAATATTCTCCAAACTAATGCTCCATGGAGCAACTATGTCTTGATCTTGATTCTGGCCTTCAGTCTTGAGTCAGACTCCAGAATTTTATTGTGAATGATTTGGTTCCAGTTATAAAGTTATAATGATTTGGTTTTAGTTATAAAAATTAGATTTTATTTATTTATTTATTTATTTATTTATTTATTTATTTATGAGACTAAGTCTCACTATGTAGCCCTGGCTAGTTTCAAATTCAGAGATCCGCCTGTGTCTGCCTTCCAAGTGCTGGGAACAAAGGCATGTACTCAGCAGATGGTGGTAGAGGTAGAACCCAGGGTTTTGAGCATGGTAGGCTTCAGAGAGTCGCAAGACTGCTTATAGATATTTACTTCTGACAAGCATTTGATTACCTAATACTTTAGTGAGCAGATATGAAAAATCTATTGCTGGGTATGGTAGCAAATGCCTGGAATTCTGGCGTAGAGGAGGTGGGGTCAGGAGGACCAACAGTTAGAGACCAGCCTAAGTTACATGAGACTATTTCAAACAACAACAATCAAATCAAACAATAAAAACCAATCAAATAAACAAACCCAAAATCACTCTTGCAAAAAACCAAATAGCCATTGTTGGGCTGATGATGTAGCTCAGTCAGGACTACGTATCTAGATCTTATCTCAGAAAAGAAAAAAAGAAAAAAAGATTCTCAACATCACTAGTCAAGGAAATACAGATCAAAAGCACCACGAGATGCTTGCTGAATATCTACTAGGATAGCTAAAAGAAAGGAGGGTAGAGAAAAATAAGGGGTGCTGGCAAGCGTGTGGAATAATCAGAATCCTTGTGGAAATGCAAAATGGTGCAGCTGCTGTGGAAGCCGCTTGGCAGCTCTTCAGAAACCAACCTAAAGTCACAGCGTGATGCAGGGAGTTAGCAGGCGGAGGTGGGGGAGCTGAAAATGTACACGAACCCTGTGCACAGATGCTCACAGCTCCTTCTACAAAACAGCGTTGTCTGTTGCTTCCTTTGTCATAGTTGACAAACTACCTGACAGAAGCAACGTCAGGGAGAAAGGGTTTTATTTTGGCTAACAAGTCAAAGCACAGCATCAGGGAAGGCATGGCATGGCACACACGGTTCCTGGAAGTCACAGTACAGGCTCCCCACACCCTATTGAGCATCAGAGGTATATTAACATTCAAGGCCCAGCCTCAGTGGCCCACTTCTGATAGGTCAAAGTTCTGTTTTCGATTTGTTGCTGTGATAACATACCTAGACAGAGACCTAGGGGGAGAGCTGGAGAGATGGTTCAGTGGTTAAGAGCAAGGAGGGCCTGGAGAGATGTGGTTAAGAGCAGGTAAAGAGCATTGACTGTTCCTCCAGAGGGTCCTGAATTCAATTCCCAGCAACCACATGGTGAATTATAATTATCTGTAAAGGAATTTGTAACGGCCCTCTTTTGGTGTATCTGAAGACAGCTACATTATACTCATATAAATAAAATAAATCTTAAAAAAAAAAAACTAAACCAACCAACCAAACAAACAAACAAACAAAAAACCAGGGGAAGAGAGTCTATTTGGTCCCCAGTCCTAAGGTGCAATCATTTATTTAGGAGCAGTCAAGAGCAAAGGGGACAAACCCATGGGTCCCTGCTTGTCTTATTTTTAATTACTTATGTTTTTTGAGACAGGGTTTCTCTACGTGTAGCCCTGGCTGTCCACCTCACAGAGATCTGCCTGCCTCTGCCTCCTGAGTGCTGGTATCAAGTGTGTGCCACCGTGCCCAGCTTGATCCTTGTTTTATTTTTACACTCAGCCTTCTCTACTCCTGTACAGTCCAGGGCCCCAAACCAGGCACTTGCTGCCCACAGTGGGCAAGATATCACTTACATCAATTAACAATCATGACAACTTCCCACAGACCAACCTGATCTAAATAATTCTTCTACTGAGACTTCTATCTTAAGATAATTTTAGGCTGTAGCAAGCTGATATTTAAAACTAACCATCACAGTAGGTTACATGTCCCAGAGGGTCTACCTCCCAAACTGCATCACTACTGAGGATCAAGTGTTCAAACACATGACACAGCAGAAAACTCTCAAACAAATTTCTTCTTCTTCTTCTCCTTCTCCTTCTCCTTCTCCTTCTCCTTCTCCTTCTCCTTCTCCTTCTCCTTCTCCTTCTCCTTCTCCTTACTTCTTCTTCTAGATTTTTTAAGATGTATTTATTATATGAGCACACTGTAGCCAGAAGAGGGCATCAGATCCTATTACAGATGGTTGTGAGCCACCATGTGGTTGCTGGGAATTGAACTCAGGACTTCTGGAAGAACAGTCAGTGCTCTTAACCACTGAGCCATATCTTCAGCCCAACAAGTGTTTTCTTCTTTGACACAACAGAACCAGTCAACCAACTCTAATGCTATGCCTGAATCAGGAGCTGTACATGAATTGTTAGTCATCTATTCTCCCAGTCACCCATTCATGTGGGAAAACATGCCTGAGCTGTACTTAGAGAGGACACACACATACATAACATCTTTTGGAAATGTTGACGGTTGAGTAGAACAATCATGGCAGTAGCATGGAGATCCAAGACCATGCCCAGGTAGGAATACATCCAAAGGCCACCCCATGTGCTGTGGGTGAGGCTCAATGGTAGAGCTACCTGCCCAGCATGCACGTGCCTAGGGTTTATGCTGAGCGTTTAAAAGAAAAGAGCAGAAGGAACTGAATATGGGGGAGAAGGAGATAGCAAGGAGGAGGAGTTGGCACTGGCCTCATTCACTACTGAGTTCTTGGCTTCTCCAGTGTGAAGATGGTCGTTGTTAGATTACATAGATGGTATCTGTGATCCAACCTAATAAATCTCCCTTTTAATATATATTCATTCTACTGATTCAATTACAAGAGAACTAATATCATAGGTGACCTCCGCCCCACACAGTGTACACATATGCTTTCCAAATGCAGCACAGTACTGTGAGTAAACAACATGCCTAAAGGGAATCTACAGCCTGCAGCTTGCTGCTTTCCACACACACAGCATTACCACAAACCACTCCAGCAGCAACCCGCACCCAAAGGGGAGGGCCAGGGACACGCCAGAGAAGGGCGTGTCCCTGGCCCTCCCCTTAGTCACTTAGCAATTGCTTTATTTTGGTTGTTCTTGTGGACACTGCAAGCAGGTTGCTTCTGTCCCCCACCATCCTGAATTTGTAGCATGAGGGTGACAACATGACAGAGGACTAGAGCTACTGATGTCAATGTTAATAAAATACTAGAGCTCTGTCTGACAAACAGTCAACAAATGTTATCTGCTATTATTCTTACCATTAATGCACATGCAAATTGACAATTCAGCCTCTCAAGATCATTTTGTGCCTTCAGTAACACACTGTTTTAGTGGCCCTTACTTTTGATGTGGGGGATCGAACCCAGGGCCTCATGAGCACATGCTAGGCAAACACTATACCACAGAGCTACATTCCAGCTCCAGGAATACAATGTTATTTTCAGAAGTAACACATATCACCATTCCACATCATTGCCAAACCCTTTGGAGAAGAAGAGCACTTTGGATATTTCAAGAAGTTTAATGCTAGATCCAAAACATCCTGGGATTTATAATGTCTTGGTTAAGGTTTTATTCTGGATCACATTTCAAGATAACTCTTCATGGTGGGGAAACCAAGGCAGCTGGAGCTTGAAGCAGCTGGCCATTTTGGCTTCACAGTCTGGAGGAAGAAAGAATGAGTACAAATTCAGCTCACTTTCTCTCTTTTATGCAAACTGTGACTCCAGCACAGGGAACAGTGTCACTTCCATTAGCTTAATCAAGAGAATTCACTACAAGTATTCCCAGAGTCTACCTCCCAAGTGAACCAGCAGCGTGTGTGTGTGTGTGTGTGTGTGTGTGTGTGTGTGTGCGTGTGTGTGTGTGTGTGTGTGTGCGCGCGCGCGCGCGCGTGTGTGTGTGTGTGTGTGTGTGTGTGTGTGTGTGAGAGAGAGAGAGAGAGAGAGAGAGAGAGAGAGAGAGAGAGACTTCAGAGCCTCAACCTCAACTAGGCCCCAGGAGACCTATCTGTTATCTTCAAACAGGAGATAAGGATACTAAGGCCTAAGAATCTCTGGTTCAAAACCAGTCTGGACCACATCATGAGTTCATGTGGGCTACCTAGCAACTGTCTCAAAAAAGGAAAGGAGGAGAGAGGAAGGGAACCTTCTATTGCATGATTCTCCTTACCATATGTAATGTTTCTACAAATTAAGGGTATTTTCTCCCTGTTTGTTACCATTATGAGCTAGAGAATCCCTAGAACTTGTATGTGAAAAATTTTAGAAAAGGAAAAACAAACAAAGGTCCAGATTATAGAATTAGTTAGTAATTTAGCATAGCACACACCCCCAGGCCTAATGATTATGTTTCAGTACTGAGGGAGGTGCTGGGGTTTCTACCTGGAACACTGTTCATCTGATAGCATCATATTGGGTCTTCTGTGTCTCCTTCCTTCCTTGGTAAATTGAGGTGTTGGAGCCTGAAATTTCATTCCTTCCAGCTCTGGCTGGCTGACATTTTTGCATATGAAAGTACCTCAGGCACTCACTCAGAGACAGGAAAAATTGCTGGCTAATTATCAGGTATAGAACAACGCTGTGGACTGGTATATGTTAAGTTTGTTTTATTAAGAAATTAACTAATTCAGCATGAAAAATATCTACATATGTGTAAATAAAAACAAGTAATAATAAAATTATTATTATTATTATTACTATTGGTCCCATGTAGCCCTGGCTGCTTCGGAACTCCTTCTGTAGAGCAGGCTAGCACTGAACTCTGGGACCTGTTTGAGTGCTGGGATTACAGGCATCACCATCTTGTTTTCATCCTTTTGCTTCAGCTTCCCTGGTGCTGGGATTATAGGTGGAAACCAACATGCCTCGCTCAAAACAAATTATTTTAAGGGAAAACAAACAAAGTTATTATAGATAGATTCTTTTTCTTTCCTTCCTTGTTTTTTTTTTTTTTTTTTTTTTTTTTCAGTGATTCTGAGGATCAAACCCATCAATTTCAAAGATGCTAGGCCAATACTCTATCACTGGATACATTCCCAACTTTGATTGTGCTTTTTGATCTGAACCGGAATCGAAACTGCCTACCCCGGCCTTGGAACTTTGCATCCTGTGCCTCCAGGTGCAGCCTGTTTCGTTTTATTTTGTTTTGAGTCAGGGCACAAGTAACTGCGAGTGACCTTGAACCCCTGACCCTCCTGCTTCCACTTCCTAAAGCTGGCATTACAGGCTTACATGACTATACCAGGGGTTTTTGAACATGAGAATGATAAATTAACTCCCTGCACTGCAATACAGCACAGCGATAGGGCAGTCTGGCTGCTTGTGCATTTTACTGCGAGGTCCACTGAGGTGTCAGGCTGTGGTGGGGCAAAGGGAGAAGGGGGAAAGGCAACCAGCTTGTGAGAAAGGGTGATCCACCAACTAAATGAAGCCCAGTATTTCTCCACCTTGAGCTTTAGTTCTTTTTGTTTGTAAACTAAGTCTCATGCATCCATGCTGAACTCAGACTCACAATGCAACTGCAGCTGATTTTCAGCTGTTGATCCTTCTGCCTCTGCCTCCTAAATGCTGGAATCACATGCTTAGATCCTGTGCCTGTTTTACTATTGCTTTTTAAGGAATGTAGGGAGACTTTTCTTTTTCTCAGTGGGCCTCTCCTCCCACCTCCACAACAGAGCTGGGACTTTAATGCTGTTTTTATAGCATTGCTCTGTAATTTCTCATCTATCTGTTTGCTTATAACAAAGATGAATGAAGTTGAAGCATGGGCCTTTCATATGTCCAGTGAAGAATCCTGAGCACTTGTGATTGTACGAGTGCATCAGGATACTGGAATCAAGAAAGGGCTGGGTGGCCATGGCCTTGAGAGCATACAGCCTCCTCATTGTTCCAGAGCAAAATGACCCAGAAATAGTATCCAGTATTTAATGGATAATGATTTGGTGTGTGTGTGTGTGTGTGTGTGTGTGTGTGTGTGTGTGTGTGTTTGAGACAAGGTTCCTCTATGTACCCTTGACTGTCTTGAAAACTTGCTCCGTAGACTAGGCTGGCCATGAACTTAGAGATGCTCCTGCCCCTGCCTCCCATGTGCTGGAATTAAAGTGGATAATGTTTTTGTATTTTGATTTTTGTTTTGCTTGTTTGTTTTTGTTGTTTTTGAGGCAAGATTTCTTTGTATAGTCCTAGTTGTCCTGGAACTCACTCTGTAGACCAGGCTGGTCTTGAACTCACAGAGATCCACCTACTCTGCCTCTCCAAGTGCTGGGATTTAAGGCATAGACCACCACTGCCTGGTGTCAAGTCAAGTTTCAAAAAAAAAAACAACAAGATAACGAGCATTCTGAAGTAATTGATAATATCTCGGTTATAAGCATCACTAGCAAAACAGCAAACTGGAACTTCTAAAAGAGAGCTGTCGAGTAAGGTGACTTACAAAGAGAGAGAGAATTGCCAGTACAATATAACAAAGGGAATTTTGTCTTTTCACTTCATCCAGTTTGTTCTTTGCTTAGAGATAGCAACATAGAAGCACATTCCCAAGGGTTTAGCTTCTACTGGGTTGGGTAGTGTAGCATACGTAAGGACCATTGTGCACAGCTAGTCTTGTGTTTGGATGTTCCAGGGCCTGGCAAGCACATGCTATCTGCACACACACAGTTCTCTTTGCTTTGCTGGTTTGGCCATCTGCCCTGCAGTCTCCCCTATTCCCCAGCCCTCGACCCCCATCGTGTCCCTCTGTTGAAGAGATACCTACAGGTCTTTTATTTACCAGACCCTCACAGCTCTGCCCTTCAGTTGGGACTTAAAAGTTAGACAGTGCTGTTCGACTTTGTTGGGGGAAGCTTTTGGTTGCAGTATCAGTGACCACAGGTCTGTATTAAATGTCAGCGTGGAATAATTATTCTCCTCCAAGCTGCAGGTAAACAAGGAGACCGATCTGTCACCTTTCATCCCGTACAACCAAGTGCCCCTTTGTATTTATCTGGTAAAGCAGAGAAATCTGAGACTGTTCCCAGTTTCTCCCACACTAGCACCCTAAAAAAGAAAACAGAAGAGGGCAAATTCAGGGAACTTCAGAACTTTGTTTTAATTTCACCACTCACAGGGAATAGTGACTCCAGATTTCCACAAGTGAAGGCCATGGCCAGGACACCCTGTAGAGCCATCTTTTCTTAACAATTTGTCCGGCTGTGTTAGAAACCCAAAGAGCAGAAAACGATGTGAATTCTATTCTTTGGAATCAATTTTTTTTTTTCGAAATTATTGTAAACACACTACCCGGCCTTTCATACATTGGAAACAAAGAAAGATGAAAGAATTCACCATGTTTTGAACTCTTCTTGGTGCCTAATGAGGCAGCTCAGAGGACAAAGGTGCTTGTGACAAGTCGGATGCCTCGAGTTCGATCCCTAGGCCCTACATAGTAAGTAGAGGGAGCAAATCAACTTCAAAACTTTTTCTCTGACCTCCAACACTCCTGTGGCATGTACACTTCCCCCACCCTCACCCCCATCCCAATTAAAGTGCGTGCACGTTAGTGTTCTTAAGTGGAGCATCAATACTGATTGATTTAATATGCTAGGCCCTATGAACTGGTGTGTAATCTCTGGGATAGGCATTTAAGAGTGCATGCAATTATCTGTTCAAGTGCTAGGTGGATCCCCGTGGCTTTCTGGGGGGGACATGGAACAGGATCCTGGAAGGAAGTCAGGAGCAAGTTTAGGAGGCTTAGGCTTTCAGGACTAGGACTATAAATATGCACAGGCCTCAGGGAATCGTGAGACAGGCAGGTGCGTGCATTGCACTTCCTGGGAATGGGAGCCCAGGGCGGCAGGCGGGGCCAGGCAACAGCCCACTTGACAACTGCGCGGGGCCTAGCGGCGCAGCTCTGGGCGCGCGTCCACGCCACGTCACGTGCGCGCGGTGGCCAGGCACAGCCACCTCCGCCCTGCTTGCCGCACGGGAAGGACTCGTGATGCTTGCTTCCGCGACAGATGCTTGCCATTTTGGAAAGCCAGGTCATGTGCGGAAGACAGGTTCACCTTCTAGATGAGGTTGGGGCATGGGGGCGTAGCTTAGGGATACCCAGCAGCGCAGTGGATGGATAAATGAAGTAAAGGAAAAATAAGTGTCGGGAACTGTGAGTGGAGCAAAAAAAAAAAAAAAAAAAAAAAAAAAATTAATGCAGCGCTGGGGGGCGGGGCAGGGCGTGGGGGTGGAGGGTAGTAGCTCAATGATGCGGAGGCTACCTAAGCATGTTGCGCCTGAGGGACTGTGCCCTGCACCAGGAAGGACAGGGTGAAAGGTCTAGAAGGGAAATAACCTGGATGCACCGCAAAGTTCACAGCCCTCTCTGCAAGGCAGTTGCTGCTCCTTACCCCTCCTCCAAGGCTTAGCACAGTGAGGGTGAAGACCTGGATTTACTTATGCGCCATTCTCACCGTTAAGAAGTGCCCGGGTTGACACATGCCGGTGGTTGATTTCTAAGACCTTTTTATTTAATTGTTTGAGGGAGATGTACAAACTAGTTTGAAGCTGTTATTTATATATAGAAGCTTATATCCTGATTTATCTAAAGTTCTTATACTTACTTATTGTGGTCTGGAAGTCAGAGGACAACGTGCAGAAGTCTGTTCATGCCCTCCGTCACTCCGGTCCCAGGAATTGAACTATGATCCTCGTACTTGATCGTCATGTACCTTTACTGCCTGAAACCTCTCACTGATGGGGATTCTGACTTAATTCAGCCGCTTCACAGGCTGCGGGCTTCCTAGAGCCTCAAAGAAGAGCGTATACTATCTTTCCTCCTATGCTACCAAGGTGATCAGTGGATTCGGTATTGTCCTCCTGGTGTAGTCCTTTATAAGGTTGTCATCTTAAGTGTGAATGTGGCCTTCGTTGACAGTCATTGCTGGAGGTTTTATTTCATTAGCAGTTGAATAGCAAAACTAATTTTATCATTTCCTTTTCTAAGGAGCAGGATCTTTCCTGGTAAGTTATTTAGTTACCCCGAGTTACAATGCATCCAGGACACACTGAACTGATGCTTGATTCTTTATTTTTGGAATGAAAAGTTGTATCCCCACATCCTTCAGAGGTCACCAAGGGATTTATTTCTGAATGCTTATGAAAATTACCATAATTGATGTGTCTTAATATGCTGCAGTTGTTATTTTATTCATTCACTTGATTCTCAGGATGGCCTCCTGTAATGGCTGGTCTTGTGTGTCAACTTGACACAAGCTAGAGTCATCAGAGAGAAAGGAGCCTCAGTTGAGGAGACACCTCCATGAGATCTAGTTTTAAAGCATTTATTTTCTCAATTAGTAGCATTTATTTTCTCCATTGTGGATGGGGCCATCCCTGGGGTGGTGGTCATGGGTTCTATAAGAAAGCAGGCTGAGCAAGCCGTGGGAAGCAAGCCAGTAAGTAACATACTTCCATGGCCTCTGCATCAGCTCCTGCTTCCAGGTTCCTGTCCTGCTTGAGTTCCTGTTCTACCTTCCTCCAATAATGGATTGGGATTTGGAAGTGTAAGTCAAATAAACCCTTTCCTTTCCTCCCCCACTTGCTTTTGCCTCATGGTGTTATGGTTTTTGGTCATGGTTTATTGTAGCGATAGGATAGCCCCCTTCAGCCACAATTTCTGTGTCCTTCTGCTACAGCCCCAGAAGTCTTCCACAATACTTTCTTCTGATCTTCAGGGATCAGAAGAAAGCAAACAACAAAATTTAAAATGTAGGAAACTTAACAGGGGAAAAAAAAAACACTTGGGTTCTTCAACAATAAAGTTCAAAGAGGAAAAAAGACATGAAACCTAAGAGACTGTGAGTTCCAGGAAAGCCAGGACACAGAGAAACTTTGTCTTAAAAAACCATTTTCTCTCTCTCTCTGTCTCTCTCTCTCTCTCTCTTGGTTTTTCGAGACAGGGTTTCTCTGTGTTGCTCTGGCTGTCTTGGAACTCACTCTGTAGACCAGGCTGGCCTCGAACTCAGAAATCCGCCTGCCTCTGCCTCCCAAGTGCTGGGATCAAAGGCGTGCACCATCATGGCCCAGCAAAACCATTCTCCTAAACAACAACAATAACAACAAAAACCCCAGAGAGACATCACATGACTGTGCTGTCTAGATCTAGTTTGGACCCTCATCTTTCTTTTCCTTTTTATTAATTAATTAATGGATTTTTTTATGGTGCTGGTACTTCACACATGATAAGCAAGTGCTGCAGCTCAGAAGATAAAAGTACTTGCTGCACAAATCTGACAATCTGAGTTTGATCCTTGGATCCCATAGTGAAAGAAACCCAACTTTCAGAAGTTGTCTTCTGACCTCCACATGCATGTATCATGGCATATGCATCCCCGTACACATATGCACATTTACACCCACACAAAAAATAATGTAATAAAAACTAACTTACAAGAAATATCAAGGAAATTTGCCAACGGCCACTTCGTTAGTGATATTAAACAATAACCATAATTTTATTTTAGGTATGTTAATATGATGTAATAAATTTAAAAACATATTCCTGGGGCTGAAGAGATGGCTCAGCCATTTGAAGCACTGGCTGTTCTCCCAGATGACCCAGGTTTGGTTCGAGCACCCAAATAGGAGCTCAACCATCTGTAACTACAGTTGGGGTTTCAGTGCCCTCTTCTGACCTCTGAGGGCATCAGGCACACATGTGGTACACATATGTACAGGCAGGCCAAATACAACACTTATTCACATAAAATTAAGACATCTGAAAAACAATTTTAGAAATTCCTTGTGAGGTAGAAGTTTATAGGGTGAGGCCTGCCACACTGCATTGTACGTTCACTGATACATATGCATACAAGTTGTTTTATTGTGTGTTTTTAAGGACAGAATGTAGCCAGGGTGGCCTTGAACTTGTTATAGAGTAGAAGCTTGCCTTGAACTCCTGATCTTCCAGTCTCTGGATCTTGAATGCTAAGATTACAGCATGCCCCTACTATACCAGGCCTACATGTTTCTAAAAATTTAAAGATAAAAAAGCTGAAATATCATAGATAAAATTATATCTGAGATTTTTTTCAAAAAGTAAATATTTTTAAACCCATAATAATCTAGTTAAGGTCGGTGCACAGAGCAGATACAACATGATGGAATTCCATCTGCTTCAACCAATTATTGAAGCAGAGTCATGACTCTTGGGGAGGGGAGGCACTAGGATCATTTCTCTGATTTTATATGGCTTGAAAAATGCAAACGTGTATAACATTTATTTTTAAAGTGCAGAGTGCCTTAGAAGGAAGCTGGAGAGGCACTGACTGTGGCAGAGCCACATCAACTCCATAAATACAGTCTTGCCTGATTCAGAAACATGTTAGCCACCTGCTAGCTGCGGCGGGAGAGTTGAAGAACCATGTGTGTAAAGGGAGCCAGTGGTTGGGCTCATCACAGCCTGTGCTGGGGCCTTTGCACACAGTCAACACACCTCATTCTTTCAGTAGCCTGTGGAATTGAGGTTGTCATCATAACACCCAATTTACAAAAGAAAGCTAAGGGCTGGAGACACTGCTCATCCGAGAAACTGCAGATCTATACCCCACATAGCTAGGATTCTCTCTGGAGCCCATACATCATTTTTTTCCTTGTTCAATGTGTGTGTGTGTGTGTGTGTGTGTGTGTGTGTGTGTGTGTGTGTGTGTTTGCATGTTCAAGTGTGCACATTCTCAAGTGGGACGAGGATCAAACCCAAAGCCTCCAGGAAGTTAGGTACAGCCTCACTCACAAAATTCCTATTCTTGAAAAAAAAAAAAGCAACATAAATCTCTCTTAATACATGACAACACTCTCTCTCCATTATTTTAAAGTTCATCACTGTCATCCTGTGAGAAAGATACGACCATGAGCCCCATCTCACAGATGAGAATTGAGATAGGAAATAACTTTAAGATTATACAGCTAGCATGCTGCAGAGTCGGCTCCCAAGGGCAAGGTATTGAGGGGGTGGGGCTGGAGAGATGGCTCAACTGTTGGTAAGAGTACTTGTTGTTCTTGCAGAGGACCTGGGTTTGGTTCTCCCCACATTGGGAAGCTCATAATTGCCTGTAATTCCAGTTCCAGGGGCTCTAGTGCCCTCTTTTGGCCCCCAAGGCCACATACATGGTGATGTGCATGCACACAGCCGGGCACTGAGTGCCGCCTAGGAGCGTGTATCGAGCACCTGAAAGAGACAGAATCTGCTGAGATCTGGAGTATGGTGATTTTGCACTTTTTTTTTTTTTTTTTTTTTTTTTTTTTTTTTTTTTTTGATAACTTAAAGGCTTCTAGCTGCAAAATCTCTGAGGAGCTATCAGGAGGTGACAGAGTTAAACTCAGGCTCAGACTGGTCAAAGGTCAATCAGAATAAATGCTGGATTAGCACCTCACAAAGGGCTCTGCTGAACTCTGTGCCTTCGGCTCTGCATTCGCCTATGGATCTTTCCACTTTGCAACATGAACTTCATCTCTGTGGCCAGGGGGCTTTACCCTGGAACAACAGGCTCATCCCACCCTCGAACCTTCTCTCTCCTATTAGTCATTTAACTTGATAACTCTGCCTCCACTCCCAGAGCCCCCTATTCTGGAATCTATCTAGTCATTAAAGTCTTCTATGTACATGAGAGTTTTCTTCACTTTCATTTATGTCAGTACACCATATGTGTGTCAGGTGCCCATAAAGTCCAGAAAATGGCATTGAATCCCCTGGGATTGGAGTTACAGACAGCTGTGAGCCGCCTTGTGATTGCTGGGAATTGAACATTAGCCAGCGCTCTTACCCACTGAGCCAATTCTCTAGCTCCCTTCTTTGGAATCTAAATGGCTTTGTGAGTTGCATGAATCTGCTTAGTACTTAATTATCTACACTGCACAATTGTTATCTAACAGTCTTAGTATGTACATCACATGTAGTGCACACATGTGATTTCTAAATGTTTAAACATTTTAGGTCACTGCCTCATCTAACCAAGGCTGGCCTTGACCTCAGTATTATCTGGTTCTAGAATAGTTTGATTATAGTTAATTAAATATTCTTGAATGTTTGATTTGTATGTGGGAGTGCATACATGCTATGGCATATGTGTGGAGATTAGAAGACAATTTTATGGAGTTACTTCTCTCCTTCCACCTTTGTGTAGGTCACAGGGATTGAACTCAGGTCACCAGGTTCAGGCACAAACAACAGACACTTTACCACTGAACCATCCTGCTGGTCTCTTAGGTTCATTTTTAAATTATTGTGCCTCTCTCTCTCTCTCTCTCTCTCTCTCTCTCTCTCTCTCTCTCTCTC
>JANHMN010000015.1:64821535-64916622 GCA_030674055.1 Rhabdomys pumilio
TCTCTCTCTCTCTCTCTCTCTCTCTCTCTCTCTCTCTCTCTCTCTCTGTAGAGTCAGAGTCAGAGGACAGCCTGTGGGAATTAGTTCTCTCTCTATCTACCACAGAGGGCCCGGGCTCAAAGTCAGACTGTCAAAGTCAGTGTTCGCTTCCTTTCTTCCTTTGTCTGCTCAGCCATCTTGCTGACACTAATTCCAGAATACTTTAATCATCCCCAAACAAATTTGATACCCATGAACTGCCAATTCTCATTGCCCCTCCCTTAAACCCCTAGCAACTACTTTCTGTCTCTATGGCTTTGGTGTCTTGTACACATTTCATAATCATGGACCATCTGCCCCTCTATTAATTCTTCCTGCCCCATTTATCAAGCCTTTAGTGCACCAATGACTGCTTTTATTGCTTGGCTTCTTAACATGTCCTCATAGGACAACCCTCTCCAAGTACCAGCCTCCAGCAGGCCTTTGTGTCAGAGGCTGGGTGGATAGTTTTGAAGTAGTTGAGGAAGATGAAGGGAATGGTTCTTAACATTTTATCTATCATATGAGTGTTGCATGGGTGTGTGTCTGTGCTGCACCCATGTACAGTACCCAAGGAGGCTAGAAGTCGGTGTTGGATCCTGGGACTGAAGTTAACAGATGGTTGTGAACCACTGTCTAGGTGCTGGGAATTAAACCCCAGGTCCTCTGGAGGGGCAGCCAGGCTCTTAACCACAGGACCATCTCTCCAGCCCAGAACTAGTTCTTACCAGGGACCAATATTACAGATAGAAGCAAATCAAGGATTATGCTTGTAATCGCAGCACACAGGAGGCTGAGGCAGGAGGATTGGTGTAAATTGAGGTCAGCCTGAAATATGTATCAAGTACCAGGCTAGACAAAGCTCCACAGCAAAGACATTTTCTCAAAAGAAAAAAAAAATGGGTGAAAGAGGATATGAATGTAGGTGGCCTCAGCAAATGTCAAGGGCTTGCCTGGCATGCACAAGGAAAGCCCTAGGTTTGTCTCCTGTGCTGGGACAGGAGAAACAACAAATTTGATGGGGAAGAGTGGAGAGAGACTGTGGGGAAACTTTGTGGTCACTGTCTTAGTTTTATTGCTGTGAAGAGACATCAGAAGATGGATCCATTGCAGATGGTTGTGAGCCACCATGTGGTTGCTGGGAATTGAACTCAGGACCTCTGGAAGAGCAGTCAGAGCTCTTAACCACTGAGCCATCTCTCCAGCCCCTGAGCCATCTTTCTAGGGGCTGAAATTTTCTCTTTACAATTGATTGTAAATTGTATTGATGGATGAATAATAAGCAAAATGAAACAAAATAGAATCCAGCACTATTGCTCCTCAAACCATGAGGGAAACCCCAGTATTTGTATGGCTGGAAATGCAGTTACATTTTTCATAGAATCTGGGATTCCCATGAGGCTCTTTCTTGGAATATTTAAAAAATCTTCTCTGGGCATCCATTTAAAGTGTAAGATCGCCAAACAGTGGTGGTGCACGCCTTTAATCCCAGCACTTGGGAGGCAGAGGCAGGTGGGTTTTTGAGTTCAAGGCCAGCCTGGTCTACAGAGTGAGTTCCAGGACAGCCAGGGCTATACAGAGAAACCCTGTCTCAAAAAACAAAACAAAACAAAACAAAACAAAACAAAACAAAACAAAACAAAACAAAACAAAAAAGTGTAAGCTCATTCAAGCCTCTGGAGGAGTGCACAGGAGAACTCAAAAGATGAGCACTTCCTTCATTATCCTGAACTTAGGTGGATATTCTAGGAGTGCTGTCAATCTTCTGCCAGACAAAAGGACCACAAGATGTGTGCATGTTCACAGGACAAGACATGCTTCCTGGTTCCCACAGGACAGACATAGCATGAAGATGAGCTGCAACATAGTACATGGGCCATTCCACTCTGCCTTGGAGCAAGAAGCCTGACTTAAGGAGTATGTATGGTTGGATTGTGGGGTCACTGAAATTGTATTATTATGTAAAGCTTGTTATGTGTCTTTCAGTCTTGCCATGTTCATTACAGTGTCGGACACTTTGCACAGGGGTCTCAATTTACAGTAAGCAAATAGTTATTAGACACGTAGCTTATGGCCTAGCACCCTGATAGGCCCTTGAATATTAAGTGAATAAGATATATTATCTACTTTGTAATTATTCATGCGTAGTGGAGAAAGCTGC
The DNA here is from genome assembly GCA_030674055.1 of Rhabdomys pumilio. Classification (NCBI taxonomy): domain Eukaryota; kingdom Metazoa; phylum Chordata; class Mammalia; order Rodentia; family Muridae; genus Rhabdomys; species Rhabdomys pumilio. The sequence continues at coordinate 64,823,715 of JANHMN010000015.1, forward strand.
CATGTTTCAAGCCAAGTGGAATGCAGCACAATATGTACTTATTAGAGATGGGCACAGCCTGCTACCCACACCCTGATGGGGGAAGGAGTACCTAGCTTTATCCATTTTAACATGCAGATAGTTGCTTTTGAAATGCGGATGCTTTCTCTAGTGTCCCACAGCTACCACTAACAGTTCTTTCGCTCTTACTGAAATAAAATAATAGTCTGTGTTCATGCATATGAGACTATTATTTGTTCTCTCTCTCTCTCTCTCTCTCTCTCTCTCTCTGTGTGTGTGTGTGTGTGAGAGAGAGAGAGGTGAGAGAGAGAGAGAGACAGACAGACAGACAGACAGACAGACAGATGGGTGTTGAGTGTCTTCTTGAGTTCCTCTTCACTTTTTTTTGTTTTCTTTTTTTAGGTTGGAATCTTTTACTGAACTTGTATCTTACAGGTTAAGTAAGGCTGACTAGCCAGTGAACTCCAGGGATCTGCCTGTTGCTATTTTTTTCAGTGCTGGGATCCTAGCTTTTTATGTGAGTTCTGGAGATCTCATGCATGCTCAGCAAGCACTTTACTGACTGAGCCGTCTCCCCAGGCCTAATGATGTCTCTTCTAATCGAATAAATACACCAAATGTCAACTGGAGTCATATGAGGAAAGAAGGTAGAGGAGGGAATCCTCCCCACTACGTTTAAAAATGGTATTAAGGGTTGAAGCTGAAGCCTAGCACATATCAAGTGTATTAGTCAGGGCTCTATAGAGTCACAGAACTTAGGGAATGTCTCTCTATATTGAGGGAATATTATTGTGATGACTTACAGTCTGTAGTCCAACTACCCCAACAATAGGCAGCTGTGAATGGGAAGTCCAAGAATCTAGCAGTTGCTCAGTCCCACAAGGCTAGTTGTTTCAGCTGATATTCTGTAGAAGTAGATACCAACAGATGTGCTGGCAAGTAAGAGCAAGCAGTGGAAGAAGAATCTTCCATTGTCCTTATGTAGGCCCCCAGCAGAGATGTGGCCCAGATTAAAGGTGTGTACCATCATGCCTGGATCTGGGACTTGTTTTGTCCCAGGCTGACCCTGAACTCAGAGATCTCCTTGCTTCAGTCTTCTGGGATTAAAGGCATGTACAACCTTGCCTGGGCCTAAGCTTTTCATGAGCTTTTCACTAAGCCTCAATATCTCCATGCCAAGATCCAGGTCAGAAACTTGTGTATTCTGGCTTCAAGATCTGGCTCCCAGGTAAGTGCTCCAATTGGATTGTAGTTCGCTCCAGATACAGTCAAGCTAACAACCAGGAAGAGCCGTTATACTAAGCAAGTCTTCTATCACTGAGCTATACCCCAGCCTTTACTTTTCTGCAATTTTTTTAAAAGATTTATTTATTTATTTTATGTATGTGAGTGCTCTATCTGTATATACACCTGTATGCCAGAAAAGGGCGTCAGATCCCAGGATAGATGGTTGTGAGCCACCATGTAGTTGCTGGGAATTAAACTCAAGACCTCTGGAAGAGCAGACAGTACTCTTAACTGCTGAGCCATCTTTTCCTGCCACCATGCCTTGACTTTTTATTTTGAAATACTGTTTCACTAAGTCACCCAGACAGAATTCACTCTGTTGCCCAGGGCAGTTTTGAATTTGCATACTCCTGCCTCAGCCTCTGGGTAGAAGGAACTACAGGCCTGTACACACAGCCCCCCAACAAGGTGATAATAGACTTGGGTCTTTCTCAAGTATATGAATAGAATATTGACAGCTGTGATCACAATGTCTTTAGAGTCAAGACCAAAATCCTAACTTCAGATTCTCTGGGCTGTTTGTTGCTTAATGGTGGGCATGTCCTGACAGCAAAGCACAGCTGACAGAAATGAGCTTTATGTGCAATAACATGTGGACTGTGTGTCTGCCAATAATCCAGAAGTTGTAAACCTCAAAAATAACCCTGGAACATAAGTTGCTGTCATTATCCTCCTTTTAAAGATAAAGAAGGAGGAAGAAGAGGTTACATTAATCGCCTAAGGTTCCATAGCAAATAACTGGCAAACCAGAACCCAGGAGCCTGGCTATAGGTTTAACCGCAGACAGAAAGCTCTCTTTTTTAAATTTTTTTTCTTTTTTCTTTTCTTTTCTTTTTTTTTTTTTTTTTTTTTTTTTTTTGAGACAGGGTTTCTCTGTGTAGCCCTGGCTGTCCTGGAACTCACTCTGTAGACCAGGCTGACCTCGAACTCAGAAATCCACCTGCCTCTGCCTCCCAAGTGCTTGGATTAAAGGTGTGCGCCACCACCGCCTGGCATCTATTTTATGTTTCTTTTTCCTTCCCTTTATCTTCGCTGGTTTCAGCCCTTATCACTAGATAGGAGAGAAAGAAGGAGGGGGGGAGAGAGAGAGGAGGAGGGAGGGGGGGAGAAGGAAGGAGAGAGAGAGAGCGAGAGAGAGCTGAATCTAGTTTCTTTTTGTTTCCTCTTTGAGCATGACTACTAATAAACTGCAACCACCCCCCTGAATGATCAACAACCACCCACTCCACCAATGGACCCCTAGCATTTATATACCTTCTCTAAAAAGTTCCCAGAATTCCAAATGTCATATAATTGCAAAACCACACCTGTGCTAGAGCAGGAAGCAAACCCTAGTCAGCAGCTGGGAAGCAGCCCCACATCCCCGCATCTGGGATCAAAACAAACCAAAACATAGTCTTATAATATTGCTGTGATTTTTTTTTTTAAAAAAGAAACCAGAATTCTAGAATTCTTGCTACCGAATACAGTGAGTTAACTTGCCACTTTTCAACTAGAAGTTCACCTGCAAGATGGCTCAGTGGGCAGAGGGGTCTGCTGCCGAACCTGCCAGCCCGAGTTTGAGCTCTGGCCTCTGGGAGACATTTGACACCTAAACTACAGCATGTGTCCATTCCCTGGGCTGGAAGAGTGACTAGCTGGGCATTTGGCATCAGAGTGTGGCACACTTGACCTCACCTTGTGAGTCATTAAATGGATGGTGAACCCTAAAACAAAGGAATCTGAGTGCCGCAGAGCCCAAACATTAGTCAAGTACCAGTTGTTCAAACTGAGTGGGATTATTGATTGGGCCTCAAAAGATGTGCGCAGGTGCACAGGCAACAAGGAGAGGTCGGTTTTCAAATACAAGGTGTGGTGGCTTGAATGACAAGTGCCCTCTACGAGCTCCATTTGAACACTTGAGCCCCAGTTGTGGGGCTGTTTGGGGAGATGCTGCAATCTTGCTGGAGCAAGTACATTGAGCTTGGACTCTGAGAGTTCCTGGTCTCGCCCCAGGTTCCATTTGCTCTTTCAGCTTCATGTCTATAGTTGGGGGGATCTGTGGCATCCTGCTGCCTGCTGCTATGTCTTCTTGCCATACTGGCCTTTTACCGATTTGGAACTGTAAGCCAAAACCAAAAATCAAAAGAAGAAACCAACACTCTTTCTTTCATAAGTCTTGGTTTTTTTGGTCATGTTTTTTTTTTTTTTTTTTTTTTTTTTTTGGTTTTATGGTCATGGTATTTATGGTCACAGTAACAGAAAAGTAACCTGATATATAAGGCAATCAAGATTTTAGGCTCTCAGGACTGGAACTCACAATGTACACCAGGCTGGCCACTTTGTAGACCAGGCTTGCATTGGACTCATGAGCATCCATTTACCACTGAGTGCTGGGACTAACGGGTACACCAACCAGACAGAGGAAGGTACTTCGTTTTGTCTGAGACAAGGTCTCACTATGTAACCCAGACTGACGTTTAACTAGTTATATTCCCACCTCAGCCTCCTGAGAACTCCTATTATAAATCTGACACACCAAACCCAGCCCCAAACATACCCAGGCCCAAATAAGAGTTTTCTTGTTCGTTTAAAAATGTATTTATTATTATTGTGTGTTTGTGTGTGTGAGATGTGCATGTGTGTGAGCACCACCTCTTGCCCAGGGAGGTTAGAGCACAACTTTGTGGAATACAGTTTATACATTTTCCTCTTTCCCTTCCGCCTTTATGTTGGTTCCAGGATCAAAATCAGGTTGCCAGGTTTGCATGTCAAGTGTCTTTTTTTTTTTTTTTTTTTAACCTACCAAGCCAGATTGCTGGTCCAGATGTTTAAACTCTTTAACTTTTTCCTCTCTTTCTCTCTTTTATTTCTTCGGTCCTGAGACTGGAACCTGGGGCCCTGAGACCACCAGGCAAGTGCCTCATCACTGAGCGGCTTCCTTGCTCCTTACTTGTTGATTTTATTCTGAGACAGGATCTCCTGTAGCCTAGGCTGACTTCACGACTGCTACAGAACAGAGAATGGCCTTGAACTTCTGATCTTCCCTCCAACACCTGAGTGCCAGGATTGTATGCAAGAGAGAGGAACAAACTATATCAGCCACCTCCAAACATTTTTTTTTTATAGATCATTTGGTTTATGCTGCAAAACAAAAGTTCTCCAGTTTGTAAAATTTCATGCACCTACTTATTTGAGAAACATTTTCAGTTCCGACATGTTAGACAACACTGCTGCAACTTTTGTTGTCCCAGAAATTGCTATGAAGCGTTCACTATGACAGAGACAGAGTCGGTGTGATGTGATTTATGAAATGCCAGAGAATGGAAGCCTGAGCTGAGTTAGCTCAGTGGTAGAGCAGTTGCCTTGCGTGTATGAGGCCCTTGTTCTATCTCTGGTACTAGAAGGAAAAACTGAAAGCCCAAATCCTTTCAGGAGTGAGAGAGCCAATAAACACTCAATAACACAGTGACTACTTGAAACAGCCCATTAGCACCTGAGTGCCAGAGCCAGAAATCTCAACTACATTCTGCAGATGTTGAGTGTATTGTACAGTGAAGGTGTGGAGTATGCCAGTGCCCGATGCGAGTTCACTCAGACATTTTTAAGTGTGTTTGGAGAACCAATAGAAAATTACGTATTAATTGTCATATAAAACTATTTGTTTTATGGTGTGTGTAGGGGCAGCGGGGGAACAGGCCTGTGCACTTCAGCAGATGTGTGTGGAGACCAGAGGAGATGCCAAATGTCTTTCTCCATCCCTTATTTTAAGTCATGGCCTCTTACTGAACCAGAAGCTCACCTAAGGTGCAAGGCTGTGTGCCCAGCAAGCTCCCAGGATCTACCTGTCTCTTCACCCCAGTTCTGGGCTTCCAGCTATGTCTGACATTCATTTTGCTTTTAGACTACATATGATGTTTTCTGGGGAAAAAACACAGTGGGAGGGGAGGGAATTTCTTCCTACCTCACCTGGTGCAACGGTCTCTCCCTTGTGAAGTTTCTCAGGATATGTCAGACTTTTTGACTCCTTTCTCAGCAGCCTAAGCAGTCAAAAGTTTTTAACTTCCACCTTAGATGGATAGCTAACATCTAATATGGCTATCCAATAGCAACCTAAGTTGCTAAGAGTGTAGCAGGCTGTAGGGCCATGAAAGAGGTCTTGGTTTTTGGTAGAAGTGCTGGCTGGAAGTAACCCAGAGACCCTGCAAGGGACGGGCATCTGTTCTGCCCCACTCTCAGAATCCAGGCTCCTAATTCCATTAATGGAACTCCATTAACTTGCACTGTTCAGTCACACAGAGCAAGGCTCTTACCAGCCCCTCCACAGGTAGAGGGCGTGACTACAGGCCTCAGCCTCAAGAGATTTACATACTAATGAGACACCTGAAGGCCAGAGGGTGTAACCAATTAAGCATTCTTTCCTAGACCCTCCCTCCTCTCTTCCTCCCTATTTAACTCAGGTCTGCTCTGAGTTTCATGGGAGTGCATCCAGATCCAGCTACCATCCGCCATGAAAATAAAGCCTGTAAAACTCATGTACTTTTTCCTGTTATTGGGGATGCACCGTGAGGAACTGTGAAGACGGCCTTTAATGAACCGCTGTAGCTGCAGCCACCGCACCTAACTTTCTGCCTGGAGAAACTTTCTGTGGTTCCAGCCACACTACCCACAGCAGGCTGGATGCCATCTCTGATGGGTTAACCAGACACAGACAGATGGAGCCAGGAGGGATTTTCTCACAGGTCAGCTCTGGGCTGCTGCTTCATGACTGTGTTCAAGCCAGCAGGAGAAGCCACACCTGTCCTGTGAAATGACTACAGGCTTCACACACGACACTCTGGCAGCTGTCTGAGGGCCCTCTGGGGCAAAGGGACCCACTAGAATTGCTGACAGTTGCCTAATGCCACACTGTGTTATTGCGGCAACCTCAGGGTACTTGGGTTGAATTGTCCAGGTTGGACAATTCAAGGAGTGATAAAGAGGCCCTTTATCTAGCACATGTCTTCCAAACTCTTCGAACATTTTTCCTCAGGATGTAAAAACCAAACCAAAACAACAACAAACCCAACACCTTCATAAAGAAAAACCAGAATAAAAAACTAGTAATTTCCCTTCTTTTGTCTTCTTTCTTTTTTTCTTTCTTTCTTTTCTTTTTTCTTTTTTTTTTTTTTTTGAGAAAGGGTCTCAACTAGTCTGACTGGTTTGGAACTTTCTTGGCAGACCAGTCTGGCCAAAGTCCTGGATTAAAGACATGAGCTACCACCTTCTGTCACAGAGACCAAAAGAGGGTGTCAGGTCCTCTGGAACTGGAGTAAACTGCCATGTGGATGCTGAGAACTGAACCTGGTTCCTCTGCAAGAGGAGCAAGGGCTCTAACCACCGAGCTATCTCATTAATCCCAGAAGTTGCTTTTTTTAAAAAAAAAAAATCACATTTGCTGTGGTGTGGTGGACTACTTATAATGAACTCATCTCAAAAATAAATACTTAAGTAAGGCTTGAGGGAATACACTCTTAGTTCTAGTACTCAAAAGGCAGAGGCAGGTAGATCTCTGTGAGTTTGAGGTCAGCCTGGTTTACACAGTAAGTTCTAGGCTAGGCAGAGGCTATACAGTGAGCCTTTGTCTCAAACATCTATTTATTTATTCATTAATTAGTTTTTATTTATTATATTTATTTGGGAATGTATGTGGCAGTCAGAGGACACCTTTCAGAAGTCACTTGTTTCTGCTCACCTTGTGGGCAACAGGAGTCAGGATTGAACTACTGTCATCAGGCTGGTCTGCAAGCACTCTTACCTACTGAGTATCTCCCCCAGTAACTGCCTTTATTGTGTGGCTACCTGCACCAGACTCTGTAGAATGCCCAACATACTGGGAACTCAGCGTACATCACAACCTGCAAGGAAGTTTCATCCTTATTTAATTTTATTTTTGCTTTTGTTTTTCGAGACAGGGTTTCTCTGTATAGCTCTGACTCTGTAGACCAGGCTTATTGCAGCTCGAGCTGCCCCACGTTGGGCGCCAAAAGTGCTGCGGCCCGAGCTGCCCCACACTGGGCGTCAAAAATGTTATGAGCCGCTCTACCCCATGTTTGGGGGCCAAAATGTCTCGGACCACTCTATCAATGTTGGAACCTGCACTGCCCCAAGCTGCTCCAGTCTGCGGATTGGGGTTCAGCAGGAGAGAGAGTGAGGACGGACTTGAGGAATGGAGATCAGACAGAGTGTGATTCAATCCTGTTTATTCTTCAGTCTCTCTTCCTAGTCCATGTTCCAAGTCTTGAGTTCCTAGTCCCTAGTTCCTAGTCCTTAGTGCCTCTGAGTTTTCTAGTCCAAGTGTCTTCTACCTACTGCCTAATGTCTAATACTCTAATTCCAAGTTCTTCTTCCAAGTGCCAAATAATTTAATGATTCTTCTTCCGAGTTCTCTAGTCCAAGTGTCTACTACTAATGCCTAACTAACTAACTTCTGTCTGCCTCTCGCCTTTTATATGTCTCACTTCTAAGCCACGCCTTTAAGTCATGCCCTTAGGTCTTGTCTCTAAATCTGATCTCTAAGTCATGCCCTTAAGTCACACACCTTTAAGTCTCACACACCCAAGGGAAGATCCTGGGTATCTAAAACAAGATGTTATCAGAGTGTGCTCAGCTGTTGTAGGCTATTGTAATCAAATCTCTTGTCAGGGTATATGGCTCAAGATGGCTGCAAGGATGATAGCTGCCTTCTGTCGGCTCCCCACACAGGCTGGCCTCAAACTCAGAAGTCCACTAGCCTCTGCCCCCTAAGTGCTGGGATTAAAGGTGTGGGCCACCACTGCCCGGCTTATCTTTATTTTAACAGATGGAAAAGCTGATCAAGACTCAGAGGGGTTTAAATGACTTGCCCAAGTTCATCTAGTCAACAAGAGGCAAGGATAGGACTCGAACTCTGGACTGACTGTCATGTGTGCCCACTGTGTTGTAATTTTATGCAAGGTTTTAATGGCAAGACAAGAAGTTTATGCCTACACAGAATCATGTGTGAGGATTAACTGAGAAACTTATGTAAGTATATAAACCAGGAGTATGGCAGTTTGGTAAGAATTATTTACTTATTTTTGAGATGCACTTACTGTGTAGTTCTATCTGAAACTAGGACCAGGCTTGGCCAGAGGTTCCCCTTACCACTGTCTCTTTAGTGCTGGGGTTAAAGGCATGAACTGCCATGCCTGCCTAGTGTTTATTATTATTTATTTTACAACCATTGGCTTGCAAAACTAGGCATGTTAGTAAATTCCTAGTTTGGGAGATGGAGGTGTGAGGAACAGAAGTTCAAGTACATCCTTAGCTACATAGCAAGTTCAAGGATAGCTGGGCTACATGAGGCCCTGTCTCAAAGACAAACAAACAAACAAACCCTGAAACATATGCAGCAAAGTGGGACAAGGCTTTTCTGTTGGTGGATTTCAAGGACAATTATTATTTATCTAAAAATAGCAGCAGTCACATGGCTCCCTAGTAAGTCAGTTGGCCAAGTTAAAAATAGCTTCTAAACACAGCAAGAGTAGAAATTCAATCTTCAATATCAAGTCATGGGAAGCTGAGAGGGTGGCTGCAACTTAAAAAGAGCCCGAGGGAACTGACTGTGTATTTGCATGAAATTAACCCATCTCAGTTTCAGTCTGCCTTTTTCCACAGCAGAAAGAGCATGCATATGCATACACATGCAAATCAACAGACTAAGATAATAAGTTACTATTTATCTGCAATAATATGTACAAACCTCTTGATGTTGAAGATTGATGCTAACACAGGTACAGAACAGCAATATTCAGGCCCTTAAAAAATCTTTAGGTGGAAGACAAAGGATTTATTTATTTATATAATTAAAAAAAAAAAAAAGACTAGCTCTCAATAGGTAGGTGGTATGGTTTGGCTTGGAACTTGATGTGTAGACCAGTCTGGTTTCAAACTCACAGCAATGCTCCTGCCTCAGCCTCCCAAGTGCTAGGATAATAAATGTGTGCCACTACACTCAACAACCAGAATAATTAATGTCTAAAGTATCTGAGGTGCAGATGCCCATGAGCCTAGGTTGGTAAATAGGTAAAAGAGGATGTAATTATTCCCTATGTTCTCTGCCAGTTCCAGTGGTAGAATGGAGGACTGGGTTAACACTTGTTCTGTCATTTGAAACCCTGAGAGTTGGCATGGCAGGCAGATAACTCTATTCACTGTGCCAGGCACTCACTCTCCAGAACCTCTGCTGACTCTCAAAAACTGCCGCTTGGTGACTGACTATAGTGGTGCCCATACACCTTTAATCCCAACACATAGGAGGCAGAGGCAGACAGATCCTATGAATAAGAGGTCAGCCTGGTCTACAGAGAGTTCCAGAACAGCCAGGGATACACACAGCAACAACAAACAACAACAACAACAACAACACCCAAATAAAACAACGAAGTCAATCAACCAAAAGCTGGAGCTCCAGTTCTTGCCCAGCCTCTTCCCTTTAAGATGTGGTTTAGAACACTTGGTTCTTTTTCTCTCAGTTTCTAGGATACTTCAGCAAGGGACACAATTATTTCATGAGAAAGCCATCAAATGTATACCCTTAGTCCACATAACCTTGTTCTATGGACATCAGGAAGACAATGGGAAAGCCGGGTGTGGGTACAATGGCACCTGCTGGTAAATCCCAGCACTTGGGAAGTTGAGGGAGAATTGCTGTGACTTCAAGACTTCAAGGTCAGCTTGGTCTACAGAGTGAGATCCTGTCTTAAAACATCCTCCCCCAACACACACACACACACACACACAGAGAGAGAGAGAGAGAGAGAGAGAGAGAGAGAGAGAGAGACAGAGACAGAGAGAGAGACAGAGAGACAGAGACAGAGACAGAGACAGAGACAGAGATTATGATAGAAGGGTGTGTATTATAACTTGAAATAATAGCAATATAAATAGCCAAGCATGGTAGCACGCAGATCTTAGTGAATTGAAGGCCCGCCTGATCTTCATAGTGAGTTCCAGGACAGTCAGAGCTACACAGTAAGGCCCTGTCTAAAATAAAATAAAATAAAATAAAATAAAATAAAATAAAATAAAATAATTCTCCAATGAAAATACAGATAAAAAAAGGAATGAGTTTTGTTGGGTGCCATAAAAAGAATAGGGAAAAAACCCCTTCAAGTGCTCTCTTTGATAGCACATATTCTAAAATTAGAACAATACAGAGAAGATTAGCTTGGCCCTGTGTAAGGCTGACAAGCCAATTCATGAAGCATTCCATATTTAAAAAGAAAAAAAAATCATACAGAAGGACTAGGACAAAACTGATTTACAAATCTATGAACATTATTTTCTCCTAAAAAATAATTTGAAAAAGCCTTATAATTGTAAAGTCCTGAGGAAATTAAGAAAATTGAGTATACAAGCACAGGAAAGTAGAGTGGCCAACAGTGTAAAATCTGGAGTCAGGTTGCTTGCCTTTGGTCTTTGGAGGAAGGACCTCACTTCTTGACACAGTTTTCTGGATTGTTAAGTGGCAGGGATTAACTAGTGTAGTTGTGAATGGCAAAAGTCCTTCCTGTATGTTGCATATGGGTGGAACACACAGGACCCTAAATATTAGCTCTTATCACCTTCTGAAAGTAAGAGAGCTGTAAGTGTTGTTGAGTACTTGAGGTGGGAAGAAGGAGAAAGCCAGTGGGAAGCAAATGTTTCTTTTCTGCCTCCTTGCACAGTGCTGTGAATGCTCGCTCTGCTCTACCAGGCTTTCCCCTCTGAATTCATGAACCTAAAGAAATTTTTCCTCCTTAAGGAAATATCCAAAAGTTATTTTGTGGCAGCAGTAAGGAAAGTAACTAAGGTGGGTGTGACTTGAAAGGGAGGATGATTACAAAACAGGAAACTCGCAGCCGGGACGTTTACAACTCACACATGGAGTTTTGGCTGGAATAGCCATGTCTCAGATGTCAGTATCATATACCAGAGAAACAGTTGCTTAAATGATGTTTCTTTGGTTCACTTCCTGAGAGAGCTGGGAGCTGGGAAGGCAGTACAGTAGGTGTCTTACTTTCTGTTGGACATTGGTTTTAACGCTTTGAATTTATCTGATCCCCAAAATTGAGAATCTGTGTGTCCAAATTGGGATCATTCTCCTCATTTTTTTTTGTTTGTTTTTTTTTGTTTTTTGTTTTTTGTGTTTTGTGTTTTGTTTTTTGTTTTTTGTTTTTCGAGACAGGGTTTCTCTGTGTAGTCCTGGCTGTCCTGGAACTCACTCTGTAGACCAGGCTGGCCTCGAACTCAGAAATCCGCCTGCCTCTGCCTCCCAAGTGCTGGGATTAAAGGCGTGTACCACCACTGCCCGGCTCCTAGTTGGTTTTTGATCATTTAATAAAGAGCCAATGGCCAATGGCTGAGCAGGAAGACTGAGGCAGGAATTGGGGATTTGCACAGGCTAGGAACTGGAAGAGATGAAGAAAGGAATTAGCCGTGATTCAGAAGGAGACAACAGATCAGAGCTTCAGAAGGAAAATCATCCAAAAAGTAGGTGAGAAGGAATGTGGCCCCTGGAAGGGCTGACCAGAAGCATCTTGGGGAGCAAAGATAAAATATAGAATTAGAGGCTGTTAAACCAGGAGTACTGGAAAGAAATGTGTGCTAGCCACGGGGAGGATTAGAACTACCCAGCTTTTGAGCTAGTCAAAGCATATTTAAAATTAACGTGTGTGTGTATGTGGGTGTGTGTGTGTGTGTGTGTATGTGTGTGTGTGTGTCTTTCACTGGAGAATCCAGATAGCTCTTGGGCAGATGTGCCCATGTGACCCATTGGAGCACAGAGTAAGGTTAGCCAACTACTGCTACAGCTTTCTATATGCGTATATTTTTTAAGTTTTATTTTACGAGTATGAATGTTTTGCCTATGTGTGTATATGTATGTGTATCATCTGGTGTTGGCTGAGGCCAGAAGAGGGTATCTAATCCCAAGGAACTGGAGTTACAGCCAGGGTTGTGAGCTGCCATGTAGGTTCTGTGAATTGAACCCAAGTCCTCTGGAAAAGCATTCAGTGCTATTAATGGCTGAGCCCTGTGATGGTTAGTTTTGTCAACTTGGGACAACCTAGGGGGAAGAGAGTCTCACTTCCAGTAGGTCTACATCACCTGTGGGTATATCTGTGGGATTTACTTGATTATTTCATTGAGCTGAGATTATTTCATTGAGATTCCCACTCACTGAGGGCTGCACCATTCAAATGCTGATTTCTGTGCCCCCATATCTGGTTGCAATCCTTATTCTAATTATCTCCTGTCTCAATGTTGTGTAAGCTTTGCTCCCCATTCATTCTCTGTTTTGTCAACAGATGTTGATTAGCCAGTGACTGAGCAGGAGAGAACTTCCAGGTAGGGGGAGAAAGGAAGGAAAGAGAGGGGCAGGAGGGACAGAGAGAGACAGGGTTGGGGACTAGCCATAGGGAGTAATACTGTTTAATTGTTGTGCCCTTAAAGCTTGTTACATAAATCAATTATTTGGGAGCTAGCTAGGAAGAGGAAAACAACCAACAACATTTATGGAGGAGCTCCTGACAGGCCTGTGTGAAGCAGAGGGGATCTGAGCAGATGAGCATTTCTTCTTTCTGCTTGACTGTGGGTGTCACTTGCTGCTTCGAGTCACCTTGACTTCTCCTCAGTGTTAGACTGCATCCATGGTAAGCACAATAGACGTTCTGCTTTTCTTCCTTAAGTTGCTTTGCTTGGGTATTTTATCATGTCAACAGAAATGAGATTAAAACTGGTGGCATATATTTGCTCTGCCAAACTTCCGGAGCTAAAAAAGCAGGGAGACTGTTGCAAGTTTGAGGGCACCTTCTTCTATATAGCAAGTATAAAGCTTGCTAGAGCTACATGGCAAAGTTTTGTCTCAATAAATAAATAAATAAATAAAGAAAGAAAGAAAGAAAGAAAGAAAGAAAGCTGTCTTGAGTGTATTGAGATCATTTCATTTAAAATTAAGGGACATGGCTTCAGAGATGGCTAAGTGAGTAAGAACACTAGTTGCTCTTGCAGAGGACCTGGGTTTGGTTCCCAGCACTCAAATGACAGCTCACAACCATTTGTAACTCAAGGAGATCGGAAGCTTTCTTCTGATCTCTGTAGGGACTGTACACATGTGGTGCACTCACACACATAAAACTAAAAAAAATCTTCTTTAAAAATAACACAAAGAAAGATAGTTGACAATCTTTCTTTTTAAGAAAAAAATATTTAAAAGAAGATATTTATGATCCTTCATTCTGGATTGGTATTTAAGATCATTTAGGAACTGTTTTCTATTTGTGGGGATGTCAACCTCTAAATCACAGTTGTCAGCTGATTCCTGTTTGCTAACCCTAGGCGGGGCTCACCGTCATGGTGGAAGTGCAGCACTGAGTCTTTTCTGCTCAAATTTAAACTGAAAAGTGATAGTTGGTTGTCTCAAGTCCAGAATACTGCAACAAATCTCCTTATTGTGTGTGAGACAGTCTCAGTATGAGATCCAGGCTGCCCTCAAGGTTACAATGCTGCCCTGAAGTTCACGATCCTGCCAGTGTGGCCATATACACTTTTAGCACTCTGCAGGTAGAGGCAGGCAGATCTCAGATTGGTCAACACATTGAGTTCCAGGCCGGCCTGAGGTACATAGTGAGACCCTGGCTCAAAAACCAGTCAATTTATGATCCTCCTGCCCTTTATAACCACTTTGCCCGGCTCCCCATCCACCACCTGGGACCACAGGTGCCACAATGTCTAGCAGAAATTCCACAATTGTTTATTATACATAAACCAATAAAAAAAAATCCAGTGTATGTGGGGTACCCATGTAATCCCAATACTTGGGAGGTGGAGGCAGAGGGAATTTCAGCTGTACATTAAATTGAAGACCAGTCTGGACTATCTGAAACCTTGTGTCCAAACAGCCCCAACAACACAAATTTGTCTTTAGGTAGCAAATTGTGAGGGGTTCAGAAGTAGCATGCATTGGGCTAGACCTTGAATCCATCCCCAGAACCACAAAACACTACTCATGTATCTATCTATTGCTACAGACACATTACTTAGTGCCAGGGACACAATCCCTCCACGTGGCACCATGTTGCTATTGAGACATCAGGTAAGGTGTGACAACTGGGCTTCCAGTTTTCACATTTCACACATAGGATTGTGTGAAGTATGCCTTTCTCAGACCTTATTATGACACTTTCGTTTTGCTTTTCTGTAGTGGAAAAGACAAAGGAGGAAGAGGAGAGAAAGTAAATTCAAGATAGACACTGCATTGATAGAACATGCATTAGTTACTTTTCTGTTGTGGTAAACCCCATGACCAAAGGCAGCTTACAGTTCCAGAGGGACAGAGCTTCTAGTGACAGGAAGGGCATCGCAACAGACAAGACTAGACATGGCAGAAAGAGCTGGAAGACGGTCGATCTTGTGTTAATCCTCACACAGGATGTATGGATAAGCAGAAGTGGAGCCAGGCTATAACCTCCCAAAGCCCACCCTCACTGTCCTACAGGCTCCATGACCTCCCCAGACAGCGTTCATCACCTGGGGAGCAAGTGTTCAAACAGGTGAGCTGATGGAGGACAGTCATTCAAAACACAACCCATAGTGTTTCACTGTTGTTAGTTGTTAGAAGTCCGACGACCACAGTTCAGAACAGACCACTCCAGACCACATGGTTCCAAGGGGGAGGAGGTTTATTCAGGAGATAGGGCAAAGGTGGGGAGAAGAAGGTGGAAGGATAAGAGAGAAGAGAAGTAGAGGCCGGCCATGACCACGTGGAGGGGGGAGGGGGGACAGAGAAGCAAGAGGGTAAGAGAGTAAGAGAGAGAGAGGGTAAGAGATTAAGAGAGAGAGGAGGGGGCAAGCAGCCCCTTTTATAGTGGGCCAGACCTACCTGGCAGTTGCCAGGTAACTGTGAAGGTGGAGTTTAGACAGAATACTAACAACTGTAAACTTTTTTTTTTTTTTTTAAATAAGTGGGAGTTCACTGTAAAATAACAGTAAATACATAAATTAGCGATGTTTGTGTATTTGTTATTATGAGATATTCTATAAGTATAAACAAGTATTATATACTATACAAAACTGTTTCATAATACCTTTGGCCTGCTGGCATGCTGTAGATTAATTTACTCCAGTATTATGGTGTCATCATCATAATCATCGTGGGCTGTATTATGCTGCTACTCATTGCTAGGAGAGGGCAAATGTTCCTCTCTGTGTTAGACTTCTCACTGATGTGACCAAACCTCTAACACACAAGCCTTCGAGCGAGGGATACCTCATATCCAAACCATAACAAACTGCACTATAATCTTATAGGATCAATGTAATATATAGGCTCTGTTGCTGTGCCGTATATGCCTGTATTTTTTCATTACCTAAAATATTTTCCCTTTGTCCTTCAAGAGTCTCATGCACTATCATTATTTCACAAACTCAGGGTAGAGAAATTAATCATAGTCCTTGCGATCCTGAGCTAGCAGGAAGCAGCATGAACATGTGCCCAGGACAACTTCTTACCATCTCAGAGAGTCAAGAACGTTATGAGTCAGGGGCCATGCCTGGAAAGATTTTCTAAGATTCCAGAACTTGGATAATGCTTGCAAATCTTATACCAATTCCTTTCTATAGACCAACAGTTTCAATGCCTCCAAATGTTAGCAAACAGATACTTAGCTGTAGTTAAGGGCAGCAAGGAGAGCAGAAGTTAGGAAGGCTGAGATACTTAGTTCCTTCAGAGCATCTCTCTTTACCTTGAGGGATGAATAATGCCCTCTCCTTGAGAGGGTAGCAAGCTAAGTCCCTAGGCTTGAAACATTGGGGTGGGGGTCAGTGGGGAAAGAATTTCAGATGGAGAGTTTTGAGCAGAATTCCAGGAAAGGCTCCAGGGGCTGAGTGATAAAGAGAGATGCTTTTCTTCTTGAAGAAGCCCTTTGTGTTCTCTCTCCTGGTTTCCTCACCTGTAACTGAAGGAGTTACTTTAATATGAGGAATGCTTATAAGACTGTTGCTATGATGAGACAAGGACATCCATGTGAAACACTGGCACAGTTCCTACACTACTACACATGCTCCAGATATTAGTATTCCTGGCCTTGGCGTCATGTGAAAGTCATGTAGACAGATTCCAAAGAAATTAAACCCAACTATATGTAAAGGGTGAGCTGTAGACTGCATCCATATTTGAAACTGAGGTTATAGGTTAGAAAAAGTTATATACCCAAATTTTTATAGTTGGGCTAGGGGCATCGCTCAGGGGCATAGCTCGCTTGCCTAGCAGTCTCCAGGTTCTGGGTTTGATTCCTAGCATTGCAGAACCAGCAAGCAAGCAAATAAAACCGAGCAGTGATGTAGCCTGTGAGCAGAGTATTGGGGTCTACCCTTAGATCCTTTTGTTCCACGAGACAAAGTTTTTAGTTTTCCTTCTAGTGTTTGCTATCTCTCAATACAAATGTTAACATAAATAAAACTTTATTTCAAAGATCCCAGTTTGGAGCTTAGTTAACAGGTTTTCTTGCTGTGAGAAGACACCATGACCAAAGCTAATAGAAGAAAGCCAGACCCGTTGTTACTGCTTCATAGTTGCCCTGGTGTCGTTTTCGAGGGGAGTGGGAAGCAAGGTGAGTCTGGGGAGGAAAGGAGCAGCTGAGTCCGTGGGTGTCGAACTCCTTGGGAGCATCCTCCCCTCTCTCTGGGTTCACCTGCTCCTGCTTGAGCAGCAGGCTCTGGTAGCTCAGAGAGCCTCATTTTCAGTATATAAAGAACAGAGTCTCAGTTAACAATTCTTGAAAGGTGTTGCTTAGGGACTAGGGCTGCACAAGCAATGAATCAACAGTCATTTTCTGTGTCAATGTGTTTTAAAGAGAAGCAGAAAGAACTGTGCTTTGACAGGGGAAGGCAGGCTGGGGGCAGGGCTGCTGGAGTGCACCTGTTCCTACAGGCCAAGGTTTCTGCAAGGTTTGCTTTCAAGGTGTCCACAGCCTGGCTCTCTGTGTCCACTGTCTCAGAATACTGATGCTACTTCTGGTTCTGAAAATATTCTTGTCCAGGGCTATAACTCTTAGTCCTCCTTTGTAACAGAGGCCTGAGATCTCAGTCAGCAGTTAGGTGGGGAGGAGAGAGAAGCCAGTCTGGCCAAGCCTTTAAAGTTTAAATCATCTGTCCAGACAGGACACAGAGCATACCTCTGAGTGTTTCCTTCAATGTTTCTGAGAGACTTTGCTGGATGTTCTGCTTCATGTTTTGAAGCAGATTAAAAAAGAAACAAAACAAAACCACAAGGAGAGGTGACTAATTCTGTGGAGAATTCTTGCCTTTAATGTTCTCTAAGTATTCTAGTTACTAAGTTGGATCTCCCAATGGCATACATAAAAAAGCAGAGCCCAGATGAGCTGTAATTCATTCCAGACACATAACTATCTACAATAACTTAGCATACCAGCTATATAAAGATATCTTCCCCCCACCCCAAGACAGGATTTCTCTGTGTAGTCCTGGCTGTCCTGGCTACTCTCTCTCTCTAGACCAAGCTGGCCTCAAACTCAGAGATCCTGTCTCTGTATCTTGAGTGCTGGGTTAAAAGCAGGTGCCACCACTGCCTGGCTAAAAGCTATCATTTTACCCGTAAAATGGGAGTGTGAACAATCTCATAAAGATTAAAAGACATTGTATACAAAGTATTTCACAGGGTCACTTATAGCCTTGATATATAGGTTATATATAGGCTAACCTTGACTTTCCAGGATGCTGACCTTAAACTCCTCACTGCCTTGCCTTTACCTTCCTAGTCGCATACACTGCACACCTGCTTTCTAAGACGTCAGGGATCAACTTCAGAGCTTTGTCCGTGCTACATGGGCAGTCTACTAGCTTTGCTACATCTCCAGCCTTAAAAGAACATTTTTTTTAAACGTATATCTTTGTCAGGAATCCAATCCTGTGCTGATTTCAGTATGTGGTTCTGAGTGTAGACCCCAGTATCTCGGCACGTTTAGCACTTGGTATATGTACTCCTGAGTGATACCCCTAGCCTTTTCTGATATCATCTGATAAAGACATTGCTTTTTTTTTTTTTTTTTTTTTTGGTTTTTCGAGACAGGGTTTCTCTGTGTAGCTCTGGCTGTCCTGGAACTCACTCTGTAGACCAGGCTGGCTTCGAACTCAGAAATCTGCCTGCCTCTAACTCCCAAGTGCTGGGATTAAAGGCGTGCACCACCACTGCCCTGCAAGACTTTGCTTTTGAGATCACAGAAGCCGGGCAGTGGTGGACCTTGTGTGCATTTAAAACACTGGGAGAGCAGACTCTTTTGAGTGAAAGATGAATCTCAAGAGAGATGGGGTTTGATCTTCCCATGTTCCTTTATATATGAAATCCACTTAAAACGGTGGATTTCCTAGCAAGCTTGTTAAAAGTTTTCAAAGGTTTCTACTGTAGTCAGTTTTACTGCTGTAAAGAGACACCATGACTACAGTAACTCTTTCAAAAGAAAACATTTAATTGGGGCTGGCTTACAGTTTCAGAGGTTTAGTCCATTACCTTCATAGTGGGAAACATGGCTGCCTGAAGACAGATATGGCTCTGGAGAGGTAGCTGAGAGTTCAACATCCAGACTGGCGGGCAGCAGGAAAAGAGAGGCACTGGGCCCGGCTTGAGCATTTGAAACCCCAGCGCAGATCCCCAGTGACACACTTCCTTCAACAAGGCCACACCTTCTCATTCCTCAGACTTGTCATCTATCAACAACTCTCTAATGACAAAACATTCAAATATATGAGCCTATAAGGACCATTCCTGTTCAAACCAACAGGAACTGCTGGTCTCAAGCCTTTGCTGATCTTCACTTTGTTGAGTGACAAGTACGGCAGAGAACTTCTCCTGGTGTCCCTGTTGGTCCTGGTCACTCCCATTGACTTGTGCAGATTCTGAGGAGGCCTGGCTGTGTCTGCTAGGTTGTGTCACCACTGCTGATTCATGTTTGCTATCCTGACACTACTGAGCTGGACTGCTTGTCTATCTGTGAAGTGTTTGTGAGTGGAGCTGCCACTGCTGACTCCTGTGAACTGAACTGCTGATTCCCTGACGACACAGATGGCATTTGTTCCAAAGAACAATTTTTAAACAGGTCCACTTCCCCCATATCCTAATAACCTTTCTTTTCCACTACCTCAGATGGGTGGTAAGCTAGAAAGGCAGTTAAAGCATTTAAGAACCCATATTAAAAGTAGGGTTTGAAAAAACTAAGCCCACATTAACAACGTTGAAAAATTATATTAAGTACCTAAAATATGCTCCAATGACTAGGCTAGGTACTACGGATATGAGTAAGATCTCCCTCTTGTCTTCAAAGTTGGAGGGGAGTTTCAGCTAACATATTCTCTGTCTTTTTTTTTCCTACTCGCCCTAGCAGTATTTTTTTTTTTTTAATTTGGTTTTTTGTTATAGGGTCTTAAAGAATGTAGCCCAGGCTGACCTCAAACTTATCCCAGCCTCCCAAGTTCTGTGACTACAGGTGTGAATTGCCAAAGCTAGCTCAACAGTTTCTTAACCATCTGAGGTCCAAGCCTTTTTGTTGTAGTTTCTTTTTACTGGTGCTGGGATTGGACCTAGGGTTTTATGAATGGTAAGCATGTACCTTTTACTGCTGAGTAAAATCTTCATCCTCATAATGACTTTGAACTACTGATTCTCCTGCCTCCGTCTCCTGACTTCCACACCTGACTTGATGGTATTGTTTTAAAATTTCAAGAGGAATCCAAAGAAGTACAGACTAATATGATTTAGAGTAAAATGAAATGCTTTATATTAGTTTCATAGAATGTACAAAATATTGAGAGGTGAGTTACAGAGAAATTTGCTTGATGTTTAAAATGTTAACTAGGTATATGTACAAGTGCTTACGTAAAGACCCCATTTTATTACCATGTGCTGTCAATACTTTTACCGATGCAAAAACATAATGCAAGAGGAAAATCTGTTTTATAGTAAGTTTACCGAATCTGAGCCGCTTGGAAAAGTCATTTAGAACACTAACTTGTCTTCATTTGTAAGACCTGTAGTATTTCAGATTAGATGTCAGTATGTACATCTGAAGTTCTAGATACTCATGAAGGAAGATACGGGTATGTGCATGTGAAGCTCTTAGATACTCAAGAAGGCTGAACAGAAGCATCACTTGAGTCCAGGAATTTAAGACCAGCCTGGGCACCTAAAGAGAATCCTTCCTCATACAAAATACTAAAGCAAAGACACAAACTACAAACTACAGTCGTGTATACCCCCCACGCTCCGCACACACACACACACACACACACACACACACACACACACACACACTCCTCTCCCTCCCTCTCTCTCTCTCCTACACACAATTCCGGTCAGAATATCCCAGTGTATAGCACTACTTTACTGGCTAGAATTGTATGTGGTAGAAACAAGTAAATAAAATAAAAGCATTAAACTGGGCAGTGGTGGCGCACGACTTTAATCTCAGCACTTGGGAGGCAGAGTCAGGCAGATTTCTGAGTTCGAGGCCAGCCTGGTCTACAGAGTGAGTCCCATGACAGCCAGGGCTACACAAGAGAAACCCTGTCTTGAAAAACCAAAATAAGTAAGTAAGTAAGTAAGTAAGTAAGTAAATAAATAAAAGCACTATAAACCATTTTGAAAACTTTGAGTATGGGACCACTAAAGGAGGATGTAGAGTAAGACTTAAGGGACAGGTGACCTTCAGGATCATCTGCAATCAGGAAGGGACAATTCTCTTCCTTCCCATACTTGCTGCAAAGTGTTTCATCTTCAGGGAGAGTAAGGGGGACACACAAACTGTAAATATTAATATGAATGAATGCTGATTTCTCCTCCATATTTTGGGGTTGTAAATTTACTGTGCACACTTGAATTCATCTTAGGACTATTTCTTAATATGCATCATTTTCTGATTATTCAAGTTTGTAGTTAAGACACCTCATCAAATTATTTTCTATAGAAAAAAATGTTTTAACGAAGAAGACAGTTGGTCTGCTTTGAGGGTTCATTCACTGAGATTACAGAAGTTCAATGAATAAAAATGAATAATAAAAAATTAAAGACTAAGATGTAAAGTGAATAAGTAAATAAAAATATCAAGACAAAACAAAAATTAACTACCTTGCATTTTAAAGGCCTCAACATTTAGTTTCTCTTGTAAAAAATTTTAAGTACACATATACTATGAAATACCATTAAAGACTAAAACTAGATATTCATTTGAGTCACATTGTTGAGACATTTTAAAACTGTTTTTAAGAAAGAATATATCCTAGTATCCTGGGCTTATCCATAAAATAACAAAACATGCAATGGTCAAGTTTTTCAGGACTCAGGATTCTCATTGGAAGGTTATGCCAAATTGCACCGTCAACATATCAATGTGTGTAACACTGAGAACAGACCGGCAATTTATTTGTTGCTATGAGAACACTATTTTGTATCAGAAACTGCAGCCTTGGCGACGCAGTGTTGCGCCTATTTTGCACATGTTTTTCTACGAGTCCTCTCCTCCTGCGATCCCCGGGAGAGACTTGGCTTCCTCCTGCACCCGGCCCACGACCGTTTTCGCTCGTTTCCCTGAGTTGCTGAGTGGCTCCGCTTTGGAGAGGGTGACGCCAGAGAGCCACAGGCCTGGCCCGGGTGGGGTTGGGGTGGGCGGAGGCTTTTCGGGGAGGGACCGGGTAACGCGCCGGGGCCGCTAGATCTGCACCCGGTCCTGGGGTGCACCTGAGACGGCGGGAAAACAAGCTAAATAAAATAAGTAAACAAGCAAACAAGGCACCCTGCGTCCTTGACAGTCACAATCAGGCCAAGGCGGGCTCTGGAACCTTATTAATAAATGACTCCCCTGGGCCCAAAGAACGCCGGCCTCGGTTCTTGGGGGAGGCGGGTGTCGGGAGGGCCACCGCGTCGAGGGGCTTCCTCCGCCAGGTCCCGCTCGCGCGTCCCGCAGGGTTTGTGATGGGTATCTCCCAGGCGACGGGCTCCGCACCAAGATGGCGGAGGAAAAGGACGCGGAAGGAACAGGTAGGATCCTGATGGGGGAGCCACGACGTCGCCGCTGCGCCTGAGAAAGCGCGGCCAGGCCTCCATCTTGAGCCCCTCAGCAGGGGGACAGTGGTCAAAGGAGCGGCGCCAGCCCGCGTCCCCGCCGTCCGCCCAGCCCCGCTCCTCCGCCCTCGGCCGCCCCGCCCTCCCTTCCCCTTGAGAGGTCTGCGCGGTCCGCGGCTGGGGCCCCCGCCCGGGAGGTTCATAATGGCGTCCTTGTCCCTGGTACCTCCACGCCCCGTGAGGGCGCCGGCCGCGCTCTGGGCTGTGGGAACCCGGAGGGCGGCCTCACGGAGGACCGGAGCTGGCACTAGAACCTGGCGGGATTCTTTGCGGCCGTGCTGAAACCCCGCCCAACCCAGCCCCAGGCGCCGGCCGCCTCCATCTTGCCTCGTCCTCCGCCAGGCGGAGCACGGCCTCCAGGTCAGACTGCGCTGTGGCGGCCGAGGCCCCGCTAGAACCTTGATTAAGGAACACGTACTCAAGCCATCACTTTAAAAAGGACGGAAAGAATATCTAGCCGGGACCTGTCGGGCCGCCCAGATCGGCCGGGTACCCGAGAGGCCTCAGAGGACCCGAAAAACTAATGATCCACGTTAGAACAACTTTTGAGTTGTTGCTAACCCAGCAGAATGGCTTAAAATCGGATCCTTGGTTAGCATATAGTGACTCAACAGCCATTACGTGATAATTGACAAAACCACCGCAAAATAAATAAGTCAAGCAAGCCCTAAAATAGTATAGGGCAAACATTGCAAAAAGTGAAAGTAACACTCCATCTTTGTTGCACTTTTTAATCAACACACACCCTGTCGACCCTCACTGCTCCCCCTCCTCGTTGCCCTCCTCCCTTTGGAACAAAGTAGTTAGGTTAACAACTAATATTTACACGAGATGTTTAGTCCATCGTCATGGTGATTACAGAAAACCAGCAGGGAAACATGAGACCATGCTAGAGATCTGGAAAACATGTGATTTATAGACGGTAAAAGTAATCTAAGAAGTCGGGATTGGTATAGAATTTTAACTCTACTAAGGTACAGAGATTTTGTGGTGCTGCTTTAGAAGTGGGAGGTTTATTCTACTTTGTTGTATTTACAAAGAATATGAAGTTAGAGGGCAGGGAGTGTCGGGGAGGTGTTGGGGGAGGGGATATGGCCAAAATACGTTGTATGAAAATGTTTTAGATAAAAAATAAAAAAAGCCTCCTCAGAAAGTATTTTTATTTAATTAAACTTTTATACATACCTCAAAAGAAAGAAAAGGAAAAACATTAGGTGAATTAGTTTTTAAAATTAATTTATTTTGTGTGCATTTGTGCAGTATTGCCTTCGTGTATGTCTGTGTGAAGCTGTCAGATCTCCTGGAACTGGAGTAGCCGACAGTTGCGAGCTGCCATGTGGGCTCTGGGAATTAATCCAGGGTCCTCTGGAATAGCAGGTAGTGCTCTTAACCTCTGAGCCATCTGTTATTTTAACAAAATATCAATCATTTGATTTTACCAATGAAAACCTGGAGCCTGATACTTGCTAGCTCAGAGAAACAGAGAGAGCAGCCAGCTGATTTCCTCCTCAGCTAATGTCCTAAACACTGTTTCTTTCTAAACAACCCTATGTTTACTCCCTGTCAATTGGTTGCTTGCTCCACCTCTTGACTTATGGTTGACTTTATTTAACCCTGTTTACAGTATTCACGCAGAAAGCTCTTGGATAAATGTGTATGCTCAGGCTGAGCCACACCGCATCTAGAGACAGAGTTTTCCAGTAAACAGCATAATAGGGGTTCACAGTGTGATCAAATATCCATTTCTTCAGCCCCCTACTTTTTTTTAAAAAGACTTATTTAGGATAGCATTGGAATATACTGCAGGTTTTTACAGTTTAAAATTATACACATATACACATAGACAGACAGATACACACACACACACACACACACACACACACACACACACACTACATTTAGGGTCTCCCCTTGTAGCTCTGATTGGTCTGGAACTCCCAGAGATCCACCTGGCTGCCTCTGAGTGAGCATTGTGACTAAAACTGTGTGCCACCATGCCTAGCCTGATTTTTACAGTTTTTATTTTTACTTAAAATAGAGACAAAGACAGACAGAATTTCTGTTTCTTTAGTTTCCAAAATATGTTTTAATGCTTAGTGTAAGTTTAGGAGAAGAATTAATTCAGTGTGCAACTAACTGTGGAAGTAATGGCTGTTGAAAGCTGGATTTCTTTTTCTTTCTTTTTTTTTTTTTGGTTTTTCGAGACAGGGTTTCTCCGTGTAGCCCTGGCTGTCCTAGAACTCACTCTGTAGACCAGGCTGGCCTTGAACTCAGAAATCTGCCTGCCTCTGCCTCCCAAGTGCTGGGATTAAAGGTATGCGCCACCACCACCTGGTGAAAGTTGGATTTCATACATTCAATTTCTTATGTATTTAATGTTCATGGAAAGTCGTCTGGTGAATGTTAAACCTGAAAACTGTGAGGAGAAAGACCAAATCCATGGTTGTCCAATCGAAGCAAGCATTATTAAATACTGGCCAGGAAGATGGACACTGGCCAAGTCCATATATGGGATTCCCAGAGAAATGGTGATGAATTATGTGCCTATAAAGTCTAAACCCACAAGGTGCTGTACTTTCCACCTTGGTTCATTGGGGGCAAGCATACATCCTGACTTACTTCCTGCCTATGTATCTCCTGCCTGGGTCTGATCAAGCACATCCTGTGCAGTTGGGACAACAAGCCTTGTGGATTGAAGTGGAACAAGTGATTTATTATCTTACAAGAACAGCAGCCCTCAGCATTCCTGGGAGTTATCTGTCCTTGGGCAAGTGGGGTTTAAAGCTTAACTTTAGCCCTTACATGAGGGCAGAACATTAGTGAATAGCAAGATGAAGACGGCATTGTCTGTCCTCTCCAAAGGGGAGGACATCAGTAAGGGAGATAAGAAAGGAAGAAATGGAAAACAAGAAGCCCAGAGGAGCAATCGGAGGGAGCCATCGAGGGCCAGATAAGACCTTCAAGGCCCACCCTCCAGTATCTTGCTTCCCCAAGCGACCTCACCTTTCATGGCTCTGTTCACATTTCTAAATCTTATCAGTGGATAAAAACAGATTGGGTTGGTACCCTCAAGATCCAGTTATTTGTGGAAAAGCCTCTGAAATACATCCAGAGGTATCTAGTCAAGTGGGTAATAGGGATTAAGAATGGACTGGGGCCTGTCAGTGACAGTGGACTTTAATCCAAGCCCTCAGGAGGCAGGGGCAGGCAGATGGATCTCTGAGTTCGAGGAGAGCCTAGTCTAAATCAAAACTTAGAAAAAAAAAAAAAAGAAATGATTTGGGATTCTCATATTTTTAAAGAATCCTTGCTGTGTGGTCCTACATGCTAACATTATGCATCCCTGTATCTTCTTTTGTGTTTGAACAGCGAAATTTTCTTTTTCCTAGATTAATTTCTTTCTGTAATTATCTAAAAAGCAAATGAATTAAAAAATTTAAAGCCAAGTTAATTTTAAGTCATTTATCTTTTTTTGTACTGAAAAAAATGTTTGAAATGTGATACAAAAAGCTCCTCTTTTTAAAGCTTTATCATTTCTTTGAAGTCTCCTCAGCATTTTTGTTTGAAGATTTTTTTCCTTTTCAGTTTGTTTTGTTTGTTTAAGTGGATAGTTGATGAAGTTGTCAATTGGTTGGAGTTTTTAATCCGGATGCTCTTGTCTCCTAGAGAACTTTACACAGTACTAGAAGGCTCTTCTGTTTGTAGTTAGAATCAGGAAGCCAACTGCTTAGGTATGGAATTGTAACTTTTGGCAGACCTGAGAGATTTAGAAGGTGTGTCAGTTTTCTACTAGATCCCCTTTCAAACTTATTTTTAAATTATTATTTGGTATTTTACACTCTCTGATATCATTGCTTGGAAAAATGGCTAATCCAATTATAGAGGAGTTTTTACATGTTGTGTGTGTGTGTGTGTGTGTGTGTGTGTGTGTGTGTTAAAGTTCTTTTTATGGTACCACTCTGAAACCAAAACATTTAGAAATCTATATTAAGATGTTGGAGAGATAGCTTTGTAGGTAAGAGTTCTTGCTGCACAGGCAGTAACCTGAATTCGCATCTCAGGGCCCCTGTCAAAAGCAGGCCATTGCTGCACGTGCACTTTGAACCTCTACAATACAGGAGCAGAGACAGGAGGATCCCTGGGGCTTCTGCCTACCAGCCTAGTTCCTACTAAAAGTGTGTGTGTGTTAACAAGTTAAAATTGAACCATAGGGGGGAAATTAAGCTTAATTTCAAAGGAAGAAATTAATGTTACTCTACATGGAGAAAGCAGTCCTAAATAACAAAAGATAAATCAACAAAGGATACAAGAGAGTTTTAAATAAAAATGCAGCTGAGATTTTTCTGACACTGAGGTGTCTGTGTATATGTTCCAACACTTAACTAGCTGTTCTAAACCCTAACCTGCAGAAATGAAGACAAGATAATAAGTCCCAAGAGAAGCATTTACCATGAGATCTGTTTAAAGTATACAAGGGAGAAGGTGAGAAATGCCCTCAAGGTTAATTAACTGGAAAGTATGTGGTATGTGTTATTGTCCTGCTTGACTCAAGTAATGCCAACATCTATTCCAGACACACAGTGTTTAAAAACAGCCAAGGAACCAATTCTTGCCTGTGTGGAGGAGCAAGTTCTTAGTGATTCATATTTTATGAATAACTTTATCCAAAGAGAATATATTAAGAAACATCTGACCAAAAATATAAGTCAATCATCATCTAGCTTTATACACTGAGCTTTTATATGAAATGTTTATTAAGGGCTGGAATATAGTTCAGTGGTAGAACACAAGCCTTGCATGCTTGAGGCCCTGAGTTCAATCCTTAACGAGAACACAAACACACAAGCACAGTAAATCCACTTGTAGTAGGCCCAATCTAATTTAAAAGGAAAACAGATCAGCTACAATAAATCATAACAGGTCAATGCTAAATTCAGCAAGAAGTGGATCTGTAGAAATTCGAGCAGCCTCCACCTCAGACCTGAGGACAGGTCGTAGAAATTCAAAGTCTGATTCATACTAACAAGGTGTTAAACCCTAGCTCCCCTCCAAATAGTCTCCTCCAATTCCAAGAAATCTAGACTAAAGTCTCTGCTAATTTCTGTTAGCACCTGGGATTTTTTTGTTGTTGTTGCTCTTTTTTTTTTGTTTCTGTTGCTGTGATAAAGACCATGACAAAAGCAACTCAGAGAGGAAAGGGCTTATTTGGATTGTATTATCAGGGGTCCTAGTCCATGGAGAGAAGCTTAGGTGGGGCAGACCCTGGGAGAGGAACTGAATGAAGCAGAAGTCACAGAGGCACACTGTGTATGGGCTTGCTCCTCATGGCTTATTCAGCCTGATTTCTTTTTTATTTTAGATTTATTTTATTTTATTTTTTGGATTTTTGAGACAGGGTTTCTCTGTGTAGCCTTGGCTGTCCTGGAACTCTATAGACCAGGCTGTCCTGGAACTCAGAAATCCACCTGCCTCTGCCTCCCAAGTGCTGGGATTAAAGGCGTGTGCCACCATTGCCCGGCATCAGCCAGATTTCTTATAGCACTCAGCACCACCTGTCCAGGAGTGCCAGCCTACACTGAGCTGGGTCCTCCCACAGCAATCATCAATGAAGAAAACCACAGGCTTTGTCCACAGGCCAACCTGGTGGAGACATTTTTCTCAATTAAAGTTCTCTCTTCCCAAATGATGTTAGCTGTGTCAAGGTGACATAAAAACTTGCTAGCACAGCTTTTTAAAAGATCTTTTCTAAAAATCTATGTAATAAAAAGTCCAAAGGTGAACATAAATTCATCTTTACAGCATACAGATGAATAAATTCACTAATAACATTGGGCCCTAAATATGCAAACTCATCCCCTACTTTGTGTTCCTCATCAATCCCACACTTAAATTACCACTGTGTGAAATAATAAAGTTTTCTAGGAGAGAATGGGGAAGATATGAGGAGGACTGACCAATGGACACTAAGCTACCATTACACAGGTACAAACTGTGCTGTGCCAGCACAGAGAGCACTGACTACAGCATCAACTCTATATTCCAAATAGCTAAGAAGAAGGGGTCTGAGGTCACAGCAATAGATGAAAGAGGAGTCAGGTATAACTGACCTCTTAAGGCAGAAGCTGCACTGTCCCCGTTTCAAACGCTCCAATGGCTTCCTGTTGATCTAAGGCAGATCTACCTCCTGTGGCCTGTTTTCAAGGAGGGCTTCCGTCTCTGCTATATGCCTGTTTCACCTCTCACCCTCCCCTGCCTGTCCAGCCACATAAGCCTGCTTAGCTCCTCTCATAAGCCTTTCTGGCTTACAGCTTTTTTATGAGTTTTGTTTATTGTTTTGCTTCAAGCTTTTGAATTTCAGCCAACTGCTTTTCAGCAGATGGAAATGTCACATTCAAAGCTCCTAAAGTAAGGAAAAATTACATCCGTGTTCCTTCAATGTAGCCTTGAGGTTTTTAAACAATTTATCCTATATGTAATGAAATAATTGCATAGTTCTGTAATGGTTCTCTCACTAGTAAGTAATCTCAAAGAGGACAAGGCCAGCATCTTTTTCTTCCTCACTGAGCACAGTGCTAACATAGTAAGGGTACTTAGAGAGCTCTAATGGCACCTGAAGTTCTTACTACATGTTCTGTCGCTGAATTCCAGTGGGTTCTAGTGGAACTACTGGAATTAGTGTAGACTATACTGGTTAAGTGTTAGCTCACAACATTGTTCCCATGGAAATATGCCAGTTGCAGGTAGAGGCTACCCATCCCTCTGACTGACTTGGCTACAAGTTGGGTGTTCCTACCATCCCCTTCTCAGTTTGCTAATTTGCTGTAATCAATTGCAGAGCTGATGGAAACACTAATTATGTTTACTAGACTTTTATAAAAGATGCAAACAAATAAAGAAGAGACCTGCTAAGGCTCTGAGCTCAGGATCTTCAGTCCCTGCACAATTGTGGTGCACTATCTTCTAGGTCTGTGGATGTGTTTGTCAGTTCAGGAGTTCTCCAAACCCTTTCTTTAGAGTTGTTATGGTAGTTTCTTTGTATAGGTGTGGTTGGTTATAGATGCTCGTGTATGACTGACCCTCTTCCCCAACCCTTCATCTCTCTTTGGAGATTAGGAGATGAGATGAGCTTTTTTAGAAGTTTCTTGTTTGGGTGTTAGTCTTTCTGATTATTACTTTGGTCGCACTTGCCAAGGGCTTGTTTCCTATGATCAGATTTTATGTTAATTATTTTATGGGGTTAATTTTATTTAGTCTTCATAGATGTATGAGATGCTATTTTATTTTACAGGTAAAGAAGTGGCCTAGTTAAAGGACTTGTTTGATTAAATATGTAGTTAGTGCTAGGAGAATAGCTCAGTGGCAGAGTGCTTGCTTCCCAAGGCGTGTAGTTTGAATTTGTATTCCCAGTACTTGGGAAAATGAGGCAGAAGGATCCCAAGTTTAAGGCAAGCATGGACTACACAGAGAGTTCTAGGACAGCTTGTTTGAGTGAACAAACATATGTGTGTGAATAAGTAGTTAGTTGTAGAAGGGCTTATTTGGCAGCATCTTACTATTTCCTATTTACTTTATTATATCTTTATTTGGTTGTCAAGTTTTCTCTAAAAAGCTTGGGCTAGACTGGAATTCACTGTGTGACCTGGGCTGCTCTCAGACTCATGATCTTCCTGTTTTGGCCTCCCAAGTGCTGGGACTACAGGCATGTGCCACTATGCCAGGATGTATTTGCTATTTCATTTTTTTTATATTATTGATATAGAATTTTGGAAAACTCATAAAGATTTTGACATTTATTCAATCATTAAACAAATATCCACAATTAAACTCTTTTCTTTCTTCTTCTCCTTCTCCTTCTTTTCTTCCACTTCCTCTCCTCCCACCTCCTCCTTTTCCTCCTCTTCCTTCTTTTCTGTTAAGACAGGGTTTCTCTGTGCAGTTCTGTTTGTCCTGGAACTCACTCTTTAGACCAGACTGACAGTCTCAAACTTATAGAGATCCACCTATCTCTGCCTCCCAAGTGCTGAGATTAAAGGTATGTGCCACCACGGCTCAACTCTAGGCTTTTTCTTGACATTAAATACCTTTCAAATTATTTTCATCTAGTTTTATTCTTTAAAGGAAGGTTTTGCTGAATTCCCTAGTAAAGAAAGCTGTTAAACTGCCTTCTTGGAGTGATTGAGTCATGAAGAAATCAGTTGGATTGTAGAAGACCTTTAACATTTCATGACTGTTTTTACACCATACTTAAAAAAAAAAAATCCCTTGGAAGTTGCTGAGAGTGAGCTAAAACTGCAATAAGCTTTCCTCTAAAGTATGAAATACAGTTGACAGACATCTTTTTATAGACATGTCTGTGACTGTGCACTGTTTTTAGACTTGATAAATTTTTTCAGAAATGAAAAATTTTTATTTCAAATTTATAAAAGCTGTTTACAGTAAAATAGCACACTATGACAAGATAGAAACAAGCCCTGTCCATCTTATGGCTCATCTAGACCACATTTCCCTTAAGGTGGGAATGGCAGCAACGTAGAACACAAGCATATTTTAGTGAGGATAGGTTTTGGTTTTTTGTTTTGTTTTGGTTGTTTTTTTTTTTTTATTTGTTTTTTCGAGACAGGGTTTCTCTGTTTAGTCCTGGCTGTCCTGGAACTCACTCTGTAAACCAGGCTGACCTCGAACTCAGAAATCCGCCTGCCTCTGCCTCCCAAGTGCTGGGATTAAAGGCGTGTGCCACCACCGCCCGGCTTTTTTTTTTTTTTTTAAATAATATCTACAAAATAAAATTTCAAACTTCAAACTATTTATAAAATTAAAAACATGAAAAATCCAGATGAGAATGGTAACAGAAAGAAAAGCTAATCAAACTTAGTAAAATATTTTAAGCAACAAATATTTCAGAAGTAAACAAATAAATTAGACATAGTCCTTTTGTTAGCTAACTATTAATGTGCAACTGGTCACCCCACACCAACAGGCTCCAATCTACAAACATTTTCCTCACACAACTTCTGGACATAGTTTTGCTGAGTGATTCTGGCTCTGACATAACTCTGGAGCTCACTATATCCCTCTTGGCAGGAGGTCTCAGTCTCCCTCCCTTCTTTTCTTTCTTTTTTTTTTCTTCTTTGAACTCAGCAAAAGCAGAGATGCCAGACTTTCATTCTGTTAGCTATTTGGTGAGCCCAGATGAAGTGTCAGTGCTGCATTAAAACAGCTCCGAGCACCTGTCTCACGGCCTTATTGAGCATCTGCTCAGAAGTGATCAAAATCAAGTCCAGGTCTGAGGGTTCTTGCCTCAGCTACTTAACAGCTCCTTGAGAACAGCTTTTCTCAAGCATGAAGACCTATAATCTTAAGAAACCAGTTATTTATTCTTTACCACCCCAGTATTTGATGGCAAAGATTATCACCCATAGAGACATCCCATCAATTAAAAAGAAAGAAGGAAGGAGGCACCCAAGAGTTAATAGTTCATAAAACTGAGCTGGGCAAATGTTGGGAACTTTTTAAAATTTAAGATTCAAAGGGAAGAACAAGCTGCTTTCATTTTTTTTCTATCTCTTGTCAGCTCCATTGTTTCTTCCACTCCATTCTCTCCACAGCCTGGCCGTTTGTCTCTTTGTTTCTCCATCTACCCACTGACTCTCCCCCACCCCCAGCACTTTTCATGGGCTCTTTGGGGCCTCAGACTTTTCTACCATAGATAAGCTTCTTTACAAATACTGTTTTATAAAATGTCCATCACACTCCTTTGTTTGCATTCGCTGTTGGGATTCTGAAGAAAGACAGTCATCCTCCCTTGTCTTCTTTAATTCAAGACCATAAGTTAGTCATTTTACTTCCAATTAAAGCATTTTAAATATTGTTTTTGAGCCAGGCTAAGAAGTAAAGGCTAAGGAGAAACTTGCAATCCTCCTGCCTCCGCCTCCCCAGTTCTGGGATTACACTTATGCACTACCATAATACAACTCAATTAAAAATTATTGCTCTTCACATCACCATGGAAATTCTAATTTTAAATTTTCAGTTAGTTTACAAAGTCCTGGGTTTCCTTATGACCTTTTGTAAGCACATCATTGAGTCTTGCTTGTCTGTTCTCCCTCTACTCTCTTCCGTTCCTTTACCCACATCGTCCTCTTTCTGGCTTCATATCACACGTGTAGATACATGTAAATATGTGTTCAGATCCAGACTCTGTGTATGACAGCAAACACTGATATCTATGCCACCTCAGTCACCTCAGTCACCTCGTCACTCTGCACTGTCATGTTTTCACTGTCTTTATATTTTACTCCTGTTGACCAAAGACTCATTTCTTTGTTAGTTTTTCTGTTCACTTTAAATCCTATCATCCTTTTGGGTGACTTCGGTAATCCTTTCAGTAACCATGAGGACTTCATCCAGGACACCCATTTCTTCCTCTCTTTGACTCAGTGACATTTACTTCCACTCCGCTCCCTTACAGCGTTTCTTTTATTTTCTCTTCTCTTCTTTTCTTTTTCTTTCCTTTCCTTTTCAATCTTCTTTTTTCTCTTCCTCCTCTTCCTCTTCTTCCTCCTCCTCTTCCTCCTCCTTCTCCTCCTCTTCTTCCTCCTCTTCCTCTTCTTCCTCCTCCTCTTCCTCCTCTTCCTCCTCTTCCTCCTCCTCCTCTTCCTCCTCCTTCTCCTCCTCTTCTTCCTCCTCCCCTTCTTCCTCTTCCTCCTTTTCCTTCTTCTTCCCTAGGCTTGCCTTGAACTCAAAGATCTGCCTGCCTCTTGACAGCCCCCATCCCCATCCCAATCCCTTCAAGTGCTGGAATTAAGGGCATCCACCACTACCTCCTGGTTTAAAATTATCTTCTTAAGATGCAGTCCTGCACAGAAATATCTGTCCCACT
The DNA here is from genome assembly GCA_030674055.1 of Rhabdomys pumilio. Classification (NCBI taxonomy): domain Eukaryota; kingdom Metazoa; phylum Chordata; class Mammalia; order Rodentia; family Muridae; genus Rhabdomys; species Rhabdomys pumilio. Next base: position 64,857,029 of record JANHMN010000015.1, read on the forward strand.
CCGCCTAAGTCACGGGTCTATTGTCACCAGCAACCTGGGAGTGGGCATATCTACCTTATTTGTCTTTTATCTGGTGAGAAGTATGTGGGACTGTGAAAGGATGGCTTGGTTTCTGGTGGAGCACTGGCTAGAGATGGCCAGAGACACTGCAAGGGGTAGCATACATTTCACCACACTCCCAGACTCCAGGCTTCTGACACGTGGCCAAAGACTTCCATTGATCAGCACTTTTCAGTCACATAGGGCAACGCCCCTACCAGCCCCTCCACGGGTAGAGGGTGTGACTACAGGCTGCAGAGAGATCTCCATATTAATGAGATACCTAAGGGCCAGAGGGTCCTTCCTAGACCCTCCTCCCTCCCTATTTAAGTAAGGCCCACCCTGAGAAACTGGGTGGGGTGGTACAGTTTCATCTACTTTGCTCCATGACAATAAACCTGCCATGGACTTCCTTGTGTTGTCCCCCCCCCCCCCCCCCCCCCCCCGCCCCGCCGTGGAGAACCGTGGAGCAGGCCTTTGACTACCAAGCCTTTGCTTAATCTCCCGTAAGAAGACTTCTCTAAGTTCCAGCCATGGAGCCCTCAACTCAACTCAAGGAAGCTAGCTGACCCAGCCAAGCCACCAGAGCGTCTCTCCCTCTCGTCCTTCTCCCATATGCCCTGGAGTCTCAGTTCTTCTGCTCTGGGAGCCCAAAGACAGAGACTACCTGTCTCCCAATCAGCCGCTTAGGCCCGGAGACCCCTCACTCAGGAGCTCTGCTCCCCGCTGGATTTCAGGCTGAGACTTCTCCACGCCCGGGCGGAGCCCCAAGGCTTCCCAGCCAGCCTTGTGGAGTTCATGCTGCGTGGAGTGAACAGTCAAATTCCCATGCTTCTGCCTCCCTGAGCCGTGGCAGACACACGGGAACCACAACACAGCCGAACAGGACCCATGCCCACTCGCAAGCTACAGGCCTGCGAAGTAGACACTGTTTTCTGTCTGAGTTTTATACAATAGGGATTCCCTTCTAAATAGGAGTAGTGTTCAGATTCTAGATGTTCAAAAAGAATGAAGAAGAAAGGAGGAAGAGGAGGAAGAAGAGGAGAAGGAAGAGGAGGAAGAGGAGGAAGAGAGGAGGGGAAGGGGGAAGAGGAGGAGGAGGAGGAGGAGAGGAGGGGAAGGGGGAAGAGGTGGCTATGGATCAGGAAGGTATCTATTCTAGCTTTCTTTTGGTTTGGGAATGGCAGAAATACCTATCTTTAAGTCTCTGTTCCAACTTCTATTTTCTAATTCTCCATGAATGATGTTGCTTTATGTTTTAAAAATGGTAGCCATTATGCTTGTGTGAGCTCCATTGTTGCCTTAAAACCTATCTTCAGCGAATACTCTTTTTTCCTACATTCTTTAAAGAAGGAAGGCCATTTAGTTTTGTTTTTGTAGTTGTAGAAATGGAGCCACACCTCTATCTCTACTCTCCCATAGCCATCTTGGTAGAAAGTCTGTTCCTTCTGTTGTTCAAAGCTAATGTCCCCATTCATATTTAGAATCTCATCAACCTTGTCTTCTCCAGGATCTCCCTTCATTAAATAATCATTCTTTTTTTGTTTGGTTGTTTGGTTGGTTGGTTGATTTTTCGAGACAGGGTTTCTCTGTGTAGCCCTGACTGTCCTGGAACTCACTCTGTAGACCAGGCGGCCTCGAACTCAGAAATCCGCCTGCCTCTGCCTCCCAAGTGCTGGGATTAAAGGCGTGCGCCACAACCGCCCAGCAATAATCATTCTTTTTTTTTTTTTACATGATTTATTAATTCTTCCTCTTATATTCGATATTACAGAATACAGGCGTTATAAAGATGAATTTTTAATGGCATCGAAGGGCTTAGTGTATAGTGGAGGTAAAATGTAAACAACTGGTTTCAGTGTAAGAATTTGATCACCTTCAGTTCTTCGTGTAATTTGTTTAGTGTCTGATTGTCCATCTGAATGGTAACACATGTCTGTTTACTTTGTTCAATACTATCTCTAGTGTTTAGTACCCAATAAGTTCTCACTTGAATTAGTGAATTCCAGAGGGCAGGTAGTTGGCACAACCTAGAGAACAAGGGAAGGAAAAAGAGTGGTGGAAGTAGAGGCTTGCTGGAAGACACTGCATTAATTGTGTTAGAAGCTGGCAGGGGAGAAAATGAGGAATTAATACAAAATTCTTGGAGCAAGGAATAGTTTCCATTTTAGAATAGAAGTTTTAGGTTGTGAGTGAAGTTTAGTGGCGGAATATTTGCCTCACATAACAAGGTCCTGACCCTGATTCCCAGCATGGAAGAGAAGGGCAAAACTCTCTGTGGTCCTTAGGAAACATAACTTACCCAAGTTCCCTTATCCAGTAACGTTAGCTCCCTGATTTATTGCGGGATCCTTCTGGTTGCAGTCTGATGTTCTTTTATGCAATGGTATACTTATGGAATGTTTCCCAAACTTGGCCACTTATCAGAATCACCTGAGGAAGCTTAGGGGAAGAGATTCTTGGAACCCGCTTCCCGACTGAGCCAGAATTCTGTCCCAGGAGGAGAGCTGCTAGCTATCTGAAATTAGCTTGAGGGTTTCTCACAGGAACTGGCCCAGTAGGTTCCTTTATCCTTTAGAATCATTGTAGATGGCAGCATGGCATGGCATGCTCCCTAGCCAGGGCACTTCTCTTGGCTGTTTTTCATCTTTAGCCTGCAGCCACCAGGGAGTTGCTGAAGGCTGGAGAGTAGTATAGCCAGATGGACATTTTATGCACAACTCTTTAGCAGCACAGCAAGGGAGGAGAACGGGCGGGGTTGTCTACCTTCAGCTGCTACGTTAGCCAATTTCCTTTTTGCCCTCAAACATTCTTTAATCATCTGCCTTTTCTTCTTTTGTTAGTAACCTTTCACTTGTGTGAGTAATTTTATTTTTCCTAGTGAATTTCTTTAGAGAAGCACTTGTATTCAGTTCTGGTTTCAGTCAGCTCCAGAAACACTGCCTTTCATTCTCAGCACTACTGCCTGACCTGTACAGCCGAGCTTTCCGGTCTGTCATCTTGGGTCTTCTTAAGGCTGGCTTCTGCTCCATCACCTCCGGTCTTCTTTATGGCTGACTTTCACACAATAAATACTTTTTAGAAGTTATTTGTAAGCAGAATTCTTTTTAAAATTTTGATTATTTTTTTAAAGTCTCTGGATTTTTTTTTTAAATTGGATATTTTATTTACATTTCAGATCTAATCCCCTTTCTCCATTTCCCCCCCACCCAGAAACCCCCATCCCATCCCCCTTCCTCCTGCTTCTATGAGGATGTGCCCCCGCCCACTCCCACCTGCCCACCCACGAATTTCCCCACTTTGGGGCAACCAGCCTTCACGGGACCAAGGACCTCCTCTCCCACCTATGCACAACAAGGTCATCCTCCCCTACATATACAGCTGGAGCCATGGTTCCCTTTCTATGTGCTCCCAGGCTGGTGGTTTAGACCCTGGAGCTCTGGTTGGTTGGTCAAAATTGTTGCTCTCCCCATGGGGCCACAAACCCTTTCAGCTCCTTCAGTCTTCTCTCTCACTCTTCCATTGGGAACCCCATGATCAGTTAGTTCACTGGTTAGCTGTGAGCATCCACTTCTGTTTATGTCAGGCTCTGGCAGACCTCTAAGGGAACAGCTATATCCCCTGTCAGCATGCACTTCCTGACATCCTCATCAGCGTCTGCCTTTGGTGACTGTACATGGGATGGATACCCAGGTGGAATGGTCTCCAGATGGCCCCTCCTTCAGTTTCTGTCCAACACTTTGCCTCCATATTTGCTCCCTTGAGTATTTTGTTACTCCTTCTAAGAAGAACTGAAGCACCCATACTTTGGTCTTTCTTCTTCAGGAGCTTCATGTAGTCTGTGAGTTGAATCTTGGGTATTGCGAGCTTTTGGGCTAATATCCAATTATCAGTGAGTGAATACCATGTGTGTTCTTTTGTGATTGGGTTACCTCATTCAGGATAATATTTTCTAGTTTTATCCATTTGCCTAAGAATTTCATGAATTCATTGTTTTTAATAGCTGAGTAATACTCCATTGTGTAAATGTACCACATTTTCTGTATCTATTCCTCTGTTGAAGGACATTTGGGTTCTTTCCAGCTTCTGGCTATTATAAATAAGGCTGCTATGAACATAGTGGAGCATATGTCCTTGTTATATGTTGGAGCATCTTCTGGGCATATGCCCAGGAGTGGTATAGCTGGGTCTTCAGGTAATGCTATGTTCAATTTTCTGAGGAACCACCAGACTGATTTCCAGAGTGGTTGCACCAGCTTACAATCCCACCAACAATGGAGGAGTGTTCCTCTTTTTCCACATCCTCCCCAGCACCTGCTATCACCTGAGTTTTTGATCTTAGCCATTCTGACTGGTGTGAGGTGGAATCTCAGGGTTGTTTTGATTTGCACTTCCCTGATGACTAAGGATGTTGAACATTTTTTTAGGTGCTTTTTGGCCATTCGAGTTTCCTCAGTTGAGAATTCTTTGTTTAGGTCTATACCCCATCAAAATTTCACTATTTGCAGATGATATGATAGTATACTTAAGTGACACCAAAACTTCCACCAGAGAACTCCTAAACCTAATAAACAACTTCAACAATGTGGTTGGATATAAAATCAACTCAAATAAATCCTCTACTCAAAGGATAAAAAGGCTAAGAAAGAAATTAGGGAAATGGCACCCTTCACAATAGTCACAAGTAATATAAAATACCTTGGTGTGAATCTAACCAAGCAAATGAAAGATCTGTATGATAAGAACTTCAAGTCTCTGAAGAAAGAAATTGAAGAAGATCTCAGAAGATGGCAAGAATCCCATGCTCATGGATTGGCAGGATTAATATAGTAAAAATGGCCATCTTGCTAAAAGCAATCTACAGATTCAATGCAATCCTCATCAAAATTCCAACTCAGTTCTTCATAGAGATAGAGCAAATTCATTCAGAATAACAAAAAAGCCAGGATAGAGAGAACTATTCTCAACAATAAAAGAACTTCTGGGGGTATCACCATCCTGACCTCAAGCTGTACTATAGAGCAATAGTGATAAAAAAACTGCATGGTATTGGTACAGAGACAGGCAGGAAGATCAGTGGAATACAATTGAAGACCCAGAAATGAACCCACACACCTATGGTCACTTGATCTTTGACAAAGAAGCTAAAACCATCCAGTGGAAAAAGGACAGCATTTTCAGCAAATGGTGCTGGTTCAACTGGAGGTTAGCATGTAGAAGAATGCAAATTGATCCATTCTTATCTCCTTGTACAAAGCTCAAGTCCAAGTGGATAAAGAACCTTCACATAAAACCAGATACACTGAAACTAATAGAAGAGAAAGTGGGGAAGAACCTTGAATACTTGAGCACAGGGGAAAAGTTCCTGAACAGAACACCAATGGCTTATGCTCTAAGATCAAGAATTGACAACTGGGATCTCATAAAATTACAAAGCTTTTGTAAGGCAAAGAACACTGTCAATAGGACAAAATGGCAACCAACAGATTGAGAAAAGATCTTTATCAATCCCACATCCGATAGAGGGTTAAATATCCAATATATACAAAGAACTCAAGAAATTAGACTCCAGACAAGATTTTTATTTAAAATGAAGATACCTGGTTTTTTTTTTGTTTGTTTTTTTTGTTTTTTGTTTTTTGTTTTTTGTTTTTTGTTTTTCAACACTTAATCATTCGTGCCATAAACGCCACTGAGCAATAAATAGCCTTGATGTGTCTGCTTTGTGTGAAGGCCTGGGGAAAACAACCATAAGGTGAGCAGGCTTCTGGCTTAACTGACCTTGTGATCTAAAGGGAGCCAGCAGTGGGAGACTGGCAAGCAATTCCACTGTGACCTGGGGAGTCAGGGCAAAGTAGGGACAATGCATTTATCACCTCTTCACTGTCCTCAAGTCTGTCTGCCTCCAGTATTGCCTGGTCCAGCTCAGTTACCTCCTAGCAGCAGAAGTTATCTTGAAAAATTAGGTGCTCAATAAATATTTTTTAAAATTTATTTTATTTAATTTTTATATGTCCATTGGTGTTTTGCTTGCATATATGTCTGTGTGAGTGTGTTGGACTTCCTGGAAGTGGAGGTACAGACAGTTGTGAGTTGCCGTGTTGGTGCTGGGAATATGACCTGGGTCCTTTGGAAGAACAACCAGTGAGCCATTTCTTCAACCCCAGCTCAATAAATAATTTCATAAAAATTATATCCATATTGGGCTGGAGAGATGACTTAATGGTTAGAAGTGCATACTGCTCTTGCAGAGGACTTGAGTTCAATTCCCAGCATCCATGTTTGGCAGCTTACAAAGTGTCTACAACTCCATGTCCAGGGAACTGCCAACTCCCCTGGCTCCCACAGGAACACACACACACACACACACACACACACACACACACACACACACACAGAGAGAGAGAGAAAGAGATAATAAATCTTAAATATACATGCCACACATCTTTAATCCTAGCACAGAGGCAGATGAGTCTTTGTAAATTCAAATCCAGCTTGGTTTACATAGTGAATTCTAGACCAGCCAGAGCTACATAGTAAGAGTCTATCTCAAAAAGCAAGCAAGCAAACAAACAAAAAACCAATATGTATATGCACATTCAATTGATGATAATGACAATGATGATGATGTGTGTATGTGTATGTGTGTGTGTGTGTGTATGTAATACCCATGGTAGCCAGAAGAGGGTGTCGAATCCCTTGGAGCTGGAGTCACAGGCAGTTGTGCTCTGGTTGTTGTAGGTGCTGGGAACTGAACTTGGGTCCTCTGGATGAGCAGTAAGTGTTGTTAGCTGCTCAACCATCTCCCCAGCTCCTCAGCAAATGTTTTTCTTTAGTATCCATATATGAGATTCATCGATACTCACTTAAAACCTCTCCAGCTGTTTTGTTGCTCTTAGATAAACTCCAGCCTCCATAGGGTGGCTGACTAAGAAGCCCAAGCTTGCCGCATGTTACTGGGATTCTCTCTTCCAGCAACATCTCATTATAGGGACAGTCAGGAGCCAAACACCCAACGGTTCCTCATGTTCAGTTCCCTTTCTGAAACTGTGTCATATAATTGTACTTTTAAATTCTTCTCTTGCTCTTTCATATTCTCTCTCTCTCTCTCTCTCTCTCTCTCTCTCTCTCTCTCTCTCTCTTTCTTTGGTGGTGCTGGAGAACAAATCCAAAGCCTCGGCCATAAACAAGCACTCTATCATTGAGCTACCCCCCCCCCAGCCCATCATCCTGTTAAAAAAATTCTGAATTATTTTGAAAAGAGAAATCATGCTTAAGTTAATACAAAGGATAATCAATGTAAAACACTCACATAAAAATTAGTATATAGTAAGCACCCAGACGAATGCATGGGGAACGGGGAGTAGCAAGAACCAAGAAGTGTCCTGTCTGCTGATATTTAAAAACACTACGATTCTTTATTTATTGAAGTAGACACAAATGTACTCTTGGCTCTAAACAGTATACTAAGATGTATAAAGTAGAAAGCAGCCTAAAATGAACTGTATGCTGCAGTAGTTACGTTAACTGGGAGTTCTGGTATTGTTTTAGCATCTGGCCAGCATATAATAATATAATAGTGCTTATGTCCACATCTCTCTCTCTCCTTTGATTTTTAGTTTTTGGAATTATTATTTATAATTTGGAATTAATTATTTATATAGCTTTGGCACTCTATGTAAAGTAAGTAACGTTACTAGAACGTTTGCTGAACCTGCCATTCATCTAAAAATAAATTAATTAATAAATAATTGTTCCTATCATCCTTCAAGCTCAGCAAAATTACATAGAGTTTATTCAAAACTCAGTTCTAGCTTTATTTAATTAACTTAATATTTTTGGAATTAAATTAGATATAATAACAAGAAAGAAAGAAAAGAAAAGAAGAAAAGCTGGGCAGTGGTGGTGCACACCTTTGATCCCAGCACTCGTGAGGCAGAGTCAGGCAGATTTCTGAGTTCAAGGCCAGCCTGGTCTACAGAGTGAGTTCCAGGACAGCCAGGGCTATAAAGAGAAACCCTGTCTCAAAACAACAACAACAACAAAAAATTAGGTATAATCATGAATTAAATAATTATAATTCCCTTATGAATCAATCATGTTCTCATATATGGTAAAGTTATAGTTTAAACATTTTCTGTAGCAAGAAGTTGGTATTTCTAGCAAACTTATAAATTATGGCATTATTTATTGACATGACTAATGAATTAAAGTTAAAATAAGACTTTGTGGGCTGAGGAGATAGCTGTCAGTAAACTACTTGAAGGGACCAGAATTTGATTCCTAGGATTCACATTTTAAAAAGCCAGGCTTCTTGGCACAGGCTCATAGTGATGGGGGGTGGGATGGGGGAGGCAAAGAGAGATGGATCTCTAGGGCTCATTGAGCAGCTAGCCTAGCCTGCTTCCTGAGTCCCAGGACAGTCGGAGACTCTGTTCTTTAAAAAAAAAAAAAAAAAAAAAGATTGTGCCTGGAATGATGTGCTCTTTCTCTCTCTCTCTCTCTCTCTCTCTCTCTCTCTCTCTCTCTCACACACACACACACACACACACACACACACACACACACACACACACGGGAGGGGCAAAGACTGCCTGTGAATAGGTCTTTTTTTTTTTTTTTTTTAACCAGATTTACACTTAGTGGTAGTTATAGTCAAAATTCCTTCCCTCTTTTTCTGTGGTCCAGGCTGGCTTTAAACTCAGGTCTGCCCTTAGTATCCCCCAAGCTGCTGGCTGTTGGCTTCAGTGCTGGAAACTTGGATCGAATTATCCTTAGAGAGAAAGCGAGGCTCTCACATTTAACTTGTATGCCAGGTCGATGGACAGGAGATAGTTTGTCCACACTAATTCTTGGGAGTGCAGAATACCTTTCACTAGAAAGTCTGACTTAAGTTCTAGGTTTTTCATAAAGGTTCTTATTGTGCTAAAGAATGCTAAAAGAAAAATTCCTAGTTTTCAGATTTTTTTTTAGTTATGAAAAGATGTTGAAGATTGAGATGCACCTTTAAAATGTGTTTTTCTCTGTTTCCTCCTCCTCCTCTTTTCCTTCTTTTAAAAATAATTTTAATGGGCTGGAGAGATGGCTCAGAGGTTAAGAGCAGTGACTTCTTTTCTAGAGGACCCAGGCTCAATTCCCAGCACTCACATGGCAGCTCTCAACTGTCTGTAACTCCAGTTCCAGGGGATCTGACCCACTCACACAGACACACATGCAGGGAAAACACAAACACACATAAATAATTAAAAATTGTGTTTTCATGACAGAGTCTCTCTGTGTATCCTGGTTGTCCCAGAAATCACTCTGTAGAACAGTCTGGCCTTTAACTCAGATATCCAGGCAACTGACTTATTTTTAAATTATTTATTCTTATTTATGTATATATGTCTTTGCAAGCATATGCTATACTTATGTGCATGCATGCTCTTGGAAGTGAGCTGGAGTTACAGACAGTTGTGAGCTGCTTGACATGGGTGGCTCACAACTATCTGTAATGGCATCTGATGCCCTCTTCTGGTGTGTCTGAAGACAGCTACAGTGTATCATATACATAAAAAATAAATAATTTTTTTTTTTTTTTTGGTTTTTTCAAGACAGGGTTTCTTTGTGTAGCCCTGGCTGTCCTGGAATCATGTGGGAAGCTGAAGCAGGAGGCTGTCCTGAGTTACATAATGAGTTTGAGGACAGCCTGGGCTTCATAAAGACTCTGCCTTAAAAATAAATTTAAGCAAGGTGGTGGTGACACACACCTTTAATCCCAGCACTTGGAAGGCAGAGGCAGGTGGATTTCTGAGTTCGAGGCCAGCCTGGTCTACAGAGTGAGTTCCAGGACAGCCAGGGCTACACAGAAAAACCCTGTCTCGAACCCGCACCCCCCAAAAAATAAAAAAATAATAACACAAATAAATAAATAAATAAATAAATTTAAAAAGAGAGAAATAAAAATAAATATATATGCTGGAGACAGGCTGGGGCCTGGTTCATAAAGGCCTTTATGTGTCTAGTTAAGGAGACTTGCTGTTTCTTGGAATGGCCTGGGGGTGGGGATGGCATGTGGAGACCACTGAAGGATTAGAAAGCAGAAGGTCATAGGACTAAACTTATATTTTAGAAGGATCAACCTAGTGCTGGGGCTGGAGCTCAGTAGTAGAATGCTTACTTAGCTTGCATAAGGCTTCTGATTCTAGCTACCTTACCAGAAAAACAAAAAAACACTTTTTCAAATAGAAAAGAAAAAAAAATCACCCAAGAAAAATGTGAGTGTGGTTTGCAGAGTGGAATGGGAAAGGAAAAAGGCAGAGAGGCAGGAAATGACTTTAACCCACTCAGCAGTGGTGAGCCTCTAAACCCAAATGGTGGCAGTGCGGATGGCAGGGGAGGCTGGGCGCGTTTTAGAGCGTTTCGTAACTAGAATAAGAAGGCCTTCGTCTACATCTGGACTTCAGACATGCCTATTGTAAAAACTGAGTGACTTGGAATGATAAACTTGGTGGAGGGAGAGGAAGGGAGGGAGGGAAGGAGAGAGAGAGAGAAAGAGAGAGAGAGAGAGAGAGAGAGAGAGAGAGAGAGAGAGAAAGGGGTGGGGAGGAATTAAGAATTATCTGACAGCAATGAGAAACTGTAGGTGGCATTCCCTGAAGGGATGGACTTTAATGGATCAGTAATGGAAAGGAAAGCTATCAGTCAAGTCCAGGTTACAGGAACATTCATAAGCTAGTGGGCAGAACTATCTCACAACAAGTTTATTTCATGGATGTGGGGGGAGTAGGAATGATAGAGACTTGAAAAACACACACGTATACACATTACATGGAGTACATAAACGTTTATGACATTTCAGGCTGAAGGAAGTAGCAAAGACATTGGGGACAGATGGAGACATTTGAATATGGAACAGACACTAGATGATTATAGTGAATTTGGTTATTTTTGAGGATATTAAAATAGCTTGAGATTATATAGGAGATTGTTCTTATTTTTAGGAGATGCATGTTTCAGTATTCAGGAGTAAAGTGTCATTGTTCCTGCAGTTACATAGGGAGGATAGAAAAAAATGGCAGTCTTAACAATTCTTCTATCTAGGTGGCGGACTCAGGGCTGCTACTGAGCTTTCAACTTTTCTCTATGTTTGAAAGTTTCTTAATTCAAGAAGATGGAAAAGATGAGATATGAGTAAGAGGTTACTAGCTGCACTGGGGAGCAGAATATAGCTCGTGGTTATTTGAAGAGTAGCATGGAAAGGTGACCACAGGCAAAAAGACAGGAGGTGAGTCTGGAGTCCCTGAGATAGTTGAGCCATAGGACAATGAAGAGTTTAAGGTGATGACCTCTGAGCCATGAATGGTTTATCACTCAAAGCCTAATCATGGAAACTAGTATTGTATAATATACTGGAATAATAACTAGAAGAGGTTTTGAAAGTTAGTAAGTGGTTTGATAGCCTTTTGTTGAGTAGTGGTGGAGATATATTTTCTTTATCGTCGTTTGCACTACTGAGCTGCATCTCCCTGTCTTTAGTGTATTATTACTGTTGTTATTATTTATTATTATTGAGGTGTGTGCCATGGTATATGTATAGAGGCTAGAAGACAACTCTGGGGAGTCAGTTCTCTCCTTCCACCATTAAATGGGTTCCAGGGACTGAATTCAGGCTGTCAGCCTTCCATGGTAAGCACCTTCATCCGCTGAGCTGTCTTACCAGCCCTCCACAGTTATTGAGGCAGGGTCTCACAGTATAGCTGAGACTGGCCTTGAATTAAAAAACCTCCCCATTGGCTACAACATCTAAAATATTAAATTCATTTTTCTTATTTTTTAAAATTTGTTTTCTAGGCTAGAAAGATGGGTGAGTGATTAAGAGCATTTGCTGCTCTTTCAGATGACCTAACTTTGATTACTAGCACCCACATTAGATAGTTCACAACTACATGTAACTTGAGCTCCAGGAGATTAGAGGCCCTCTGTGGTCACATGTACTCATATGTCCACACACTTAATAAAAACAATTTTAAACTATTTTTAAAAGATAAGCCCTCACTGTTTAGCTGGGGAGGACCTTGAACTCTTGATTTCCCTGCCTCTACCTCCTCAGTACTGGGGTATGAATGTGTGCCACTACCCATGGTTCAAATTCAGCTTTTCCCCTCCTGAGACAAGGCCTCATTAGATAGCCTTGGCTGTCTTGGAACGCACTTTGTAGATCAGGCTGACCTCAAACTCACGGAGATCTGTCTTCCTATGCCTCCCAAGTGCTGGAATTAAAGGGGTGGGCCACTATACCTGGCTGGAGATTCAATTCTTGATAAATTTTTTTGTACAAGTCTCTCAGTTTTTGATAGTATTCTACCAATGAGAAACTTCACCTAAAAATGGAAGACATTTTTGAAAACATCAAATTTGCAATTATTAAAGTTATAAATTTGTAACTGACAACTATAACTTAAGATTTTCTATATTCCATTTATATTCCATTTATATGGTTTATTCATTCAGCTGAACTTTCTTATATTAATTATGTCACAAGAATATCAAGGGTGGGCGTGGTAACCCATGCCTGTAATCCTAGCAATCAGAAGATGGATGCAAGAGGAATTTGAGTTACAGACCTCGTTGGGTCATATAGTGAGGACTCATCTCAAAACAAACAGAAAAAAATGCCTCCTATAAAAATAGTAATAAGATTTAGTCTGTACACATGTACATGTCATCAGAGCCACACAGTGAGCTTGGCTGCTACTCAAAGGGCACTGAATCTACCCAGGGACAGAGGTGGCTGCTATGGGTGATTATGAGTTACTACCTTGTAAGCCACCAGCCCCTCAATCCCAACTGGTTGCACTTTAAGACGAATGCCAGCTCTTTGGGTTTCTGGAATATCAATACATTTCTCCAGTAGCTTCCTGAATTTCTTTCCAGGGTGGCAACAGTGGGCTCTCTTTCAGATTTCTTATGGTTATTACTAATAGAAACTTTCCTAGGACTAGGGACTTAGGTTAGTTGGTAGAGTACGTGCCTAGCATGCATGATATCTCTACTGCATAAACCAGGTATGGTGGCACATGTATCTACTCCCAGCACTCAGGAAGTAGTGGAAGGAGGGCCAGAAGTTCAAGACCATCCTCTTCATATTTTATAAAACTTCAATTTCTCTCTCTCTGTCTCTCTCTCTCTCTCTCTCTTTCTCTCTTTCTCTCTCTCTCTTTTCCTCTTTCTCCCTCCCTCCCTCCCTCTCTCCCCTTCTCTCCCCCCCCCGTCCCCCCCCATCCCCCCCCACCTGTCCCCGTATGTGTAGGTCAGGAGTCAACATCCGGTGTCTTCCTCCATTGCTGTCCACCTTTTTGAACTTGGAGCTCACTGTTTCAGCTAGACTGCTGGTGAGCAAGCCCTAGGATGCACGTCCTGTCTCTGCTCCAAGCCGTGATGAGCAAGCATTGGTGATGGCCCGAGCTTTTATCCGGGTGCTGAGTGAGAATGGAACTCAGGCCCACATGCTCTTCAGTGAACACTTTCTAGACTAATCCATCTCCCAGCCTTCTCCACCATTCAGTTCCACTGACACGGACTACAAATGCACAGAACTGAGTTGGACAAGATCACTCACTAAAGAAGTTATTCTAATAGTGAAAGTGACCTAAAGGCCCACAGTTGGGGCGGGTCTGGCTAATTTTGGGAAAGGCCTCTACTTGAATATCAAGCAGTTGCAGAGATGTATAATGTAATAACTTTTGAGAAAGAAGAGTACTTACAAGTTATTTTTGAGTGAAAAGGTAAAGCATAATATGAAGAGTAACTAGTTCTGAGCAAAGAAGGTAGAGATTTTTAGGTGATTTTAAGCTAATTTACACTCTCCCATATCCTTTGCCTTCCTTCTGGGAATGGATGATTTTGACGTCTGTAAAGAGCATCTGTTCTCATTTTACAAAACCATATTAAACAAGTGACCTTGAAAGTTGTTTAAAGTGCTTTGCTGAGTTTGCTTTTCAAGGAGCTCACACAAACAGTAAGAAATAATAGAAGACCCTGGTAAGGACTGAGTGACAAACTCTAGACAATGATTAATAACTGAAAACAGGTGGCAAACAAACACATGGAACATTAATGAGACTCACATGTAATCAGAGAAATGTAAATTTAAGTAATGAAGCAACATTCATGTTTCATTTATAAAATTAGCAAGCTTTTTATTGCCAAGTTATAGTAAAATTTAATTATGTTAATTCTGTTGTATTCCTCTGGTGCTGTTAAAGATGGAAGATTATGCTGCAATCTGGAAAAGTACATTTAACTGAAGGAACTATAGGTTATAGTTCTTATGTTGTGAATGCTAATAGTCAGATGGAGTGAGATTGACAGAGGAGCAGGATTCAAGGTGGAAAGACCTGCATTACATGCAGCTTAGCCCTTTAATAAACTCTGACCTTGGCGAGTTGCTGAACCTCGCCAAGCCTTGGTTTCTCTAGTTCTAAGAATGAGCTGGAACAGACCCCACTACTTACCCAGTAACTAATTCTTAGGTGAATGAATGGTGACGATGAACCACCACGTACAAAAGGGCATGGACAAAGATAGCCTGGAGGAAAACATGGCAACCTGATTAACAGTTGCATTAGAATAAGGAGAATGAGTGTTATAAACATTTTCCATGTTTTCTTTTGACTTTCAAATTATTATTCCTTCCCGTGACCTCTACCTAAGGTGTGGGGGCAGGTATGAGGTCTCATCCCATATTTAGTGGTTTTATATTTGTGATAAACTATGGTCATACCTTATCAGTCTCTTCCTTTGTGGGTGTCTAGTTGTATGCATTGCTTTACAAACTTTGGGGCCTGATTACATGGCTGTATCAGTGTAAAAACTCAAGACTGGATGATGTCCCCCTGTTATGAGGTGGCCTAGGCTCTCATTTGTACTCTCTCACTGAGCTGTATATTTGGTTGCCCCTTCTTTCACTCATCAGAACACTCTGAAGTCAGTCTTGCCCCCTCACTTCTCCTCGTATCAACACTGTAAGCACATCTTAGTGAAACTGCCTTCAGATAATCAACACCTCTCATTTCTTTCCATGTCCACCCTACCTCTTCTGGACTCTCCACTGTCCATAATTGAAAGAGATACTGCAGCCACCTCTGCACTTGTCTCTATGACCACCTTTCCCTTTCCAGTGTCTTCTCCACACAATGACAAGTGAAAAGATGAGCAGGTCACCATAATGCCTGGAACTGTCCAGTGGTTTTTCCACTGCATTCAGAGGAAAGGATTCAGCTCCTTACCCAACAGCTCACAACCACCTGATCTTTAGCCTGCTGTTCTGTACTTTCTGTTCTCTCTGCCTGAAAACTTTCTGGAGATATTTACAAATTGGCTCTTCCTGTCTGACAGCTCTGTCTTTGTCACCTTGTTACCGAGATGGCCATTTTTATCTGGACTTTTCACATCTCTTACTCCCCACCCCCACCCCCACCCCCGTTTTCTCCCGTGTTTAAGGTCATGTAATCTACTGTATATATTGGCAAATATGTAGACATTTATATATCTTTCCAATAAAAACAGCTGTAAGGCAAGAATTTTGTCTGTTTGACTGTTTGCTATGACCCTGAATGTGTGGAGCCTAGTAAGTTCTCAGTAGTGCTTACTGACCACTTCACTGTTCCATGGAAGTGGCCTTTAACCCCACACTTGTTTAAAGCTCCCCAATGGATGCACAGATGTGTTTATATACCTCTTGCTCACTTTCAGTCCTCCTCAAGAACTGAGCAAGATCACGAGCAGGCCTACTACTAACTAATAGGTAGATGGCATTTGTTGTCTTGGGTTTACATTTCTTGTTGAGCTAGGATGGCCCGCAAACTACATTAGATAAAAGGTAGCTGTAACGTTCTCCATTTAGATATGGGTGTTGGCTTTTTGTAGTATATGCACTGCGTATTTAAGATCAAAATTAGGGGCTTCAGAGATTGGTCATTAGGGAGACGTCCCAGTGACTGAAATGGCAAGAGGTTGGTACAAGGAAGAGGACATGAATTTGGATCCCCAGCAAATACATAATAGCCAGGGGCAGCGGCATATCTACAACTCCAGCAGTTTGTGTGTGTGTGGGGGGGTGGGGGTGGGGTGGGGGTAGTGGGCAGAGACAGGCAGATTCTGGGGGCTTGCTTGCCAATCTATTGGAAACAGTGAGCTCTAGGTTTGGTAAGAGAACTTGTCTCAAAAAATAAGTTGTCAGAGTTTGAAGGAGATACCTGATACAGATC
This sequence comes from Rhabdomys pumilio, assembly GCA_030674055.1. Taxonomy (NCBI): domain Eukaryota; kingdom Metazoa; phylum Chordata; class Mammalia; order Rodentia; family Muridae; genus Rhabdomys; species Rhabdomys pumilio. The sequence continues at coordinate 64,873,318 of JANHMN010000015.1, forward strand.
TATCTCCTTCCCTTTCTCCCCTGCCCTCCCTCCCTCCCCTCCCCTTCCTCCACTTCTTCCCTCCCTCCCTCCCTCCTTTTCTCCCTCCCTTCTTCCCTCTCTCCCTCTCTCTGTCTTCTCTCTCTCCTCTCTCTCCCCTCTGTCCCTTCCTCCCTCCAGCCCTATTTTTGTCTCACTCACAAACGTGCATGCATCCTTAGTCCCACATGCGTATGTACACACACACACACACACACACACACACACACACACACACACACACGATGGAAATAGAAGTAAGTTTACTGCTAATACTTTAGAAAAAATGTTTGGTGCGGTGCGTTCCTCAGCAGGAGGGAGTGTGGCAGAGCAGCCCCTGCCATCCTTTTTTTGTTGATATTTTATTTATTTACAATACAGATGTCATTCCCTTTCCCCATTTCCTCTCCCTAGAACACCTATTCTATACCCCCTTTTTCTTTATGCTTTTATACCATTTTAATTACATGCATGTATTAAGGTCAGTTCTAGGTTGAGAGTCTAGAAATACAATAGATGCAAATAGTCAAGGAACAAGCAATACAATAAACACAAATAGTCAAAGAAAAAGCAAGGCATTAAACCCAGTTACATGAACACTTCCACGATCACTGTTTCTAAAGGCTTATCAGGATGACCAAAGAATCTGAGCCTACTTCCCTATTCTAACCCAAGGTCATTTTCATAACTGAAGCCTACTTCCTTGTTTTAGCCTAAAATTTAGATTCCTGTCTGAAATTACTTCTTTGTTCTGGCCTAATATTTAGATTCCTGCTTGAGATTATTTCTTTGTTGTAGTCTACTATTTAGACTCCTACCTGAGATTACTTCTTTGTTCTAGTCTAATGTCAGATTCCTGCTTGAAGCCTACTTCCTTGTTCTTGACCAATGTCATATTCCTACCCAGCAGCCCCTTTCCTTGTCCTTGGGCCATGTCATCTTCTTGCCAAGCAGCCCCAAAAGCTCTCCACCTCTCCCCCTTTTTAAATTTTGTTAACAAGACTGAGTTCTGACAAGAATGCCTTCCTTACCCATCATGGAATATGTATTATCAAAGGCAATGCACTTCTGTCTTAGGTTGGTAAGGCTCTGTGAAGAATCTTGCCTGTCCTTTGCTTGCCTGTTAATTTAATAACTTTGTCTGGGGGTCCTTTTTCAGGTTTAAGCCATGTACTCTGGCTGCCAACATGTTGATGTTGTTAAGGATAAGCTTTAACATGATGGGCAGGAATAAAGGTATTCCCAGGACAAGAAGGGCTAGCCTGATCAAGCTATATATGCCATTCCTGAGGTTTGTCCAAAATGGAAATACTGAGCTCAGGCCATGGATAATTTTGTCGACGTTATCTGCAGCCTCAAAGGTCAACAGAGCAGCATTCTTCAAATTCATAATCTCACTTTGCTAAGTTAACACACCCAGAGAGATGTTAGGATTATGCCAAATATCCTACAGGTGTCTTTAAACTTTTTTTCTAATTATAATGACAATCATTGTGAATTTAAAATTGATGCCACTCCAATGATATTTGTTATGACACTTTGGATGGCTCCTAACTCTTGAATCCTGAACCTCCTTCAGATAATTTGAATGGATTATGGAGCACCATTTGTTGTTCCAGACACCTATATAAATCTTTTTGTATACTCAATACATTAGTAACATTTTTTTTTTTTGCTAGATGGTTAACAAAAATAGTTGTCTTAACTCCTTGTGTCAATGCTATTGCAGAAGCAGTGGTGCTAGCAGTTAATAGAATTAAAGCTGTTATACCAGCAATAATCAAGCCTGATACCCTCTTGCTTCTGCTTAAAGCCTAACTCACTTCTTCCAGCACTTTGAAGCTTTTTTTAAGAGAATCAAGAGTTTCTAATACTCAGTGCAGTGAGACAAAAGCTGGTTGATAGAACCCCGTAACAGACACACCAGGTTTCAACACACTAACATAATTGGAAATTATACAGTCAATGCAACTTACAATAAATGCTGTAGAAGAGACAAAAAAACAATTTTAGCTTGACAATTAAAGAGTCTTAAAACATGCACTAACCCTTGTTTGAAATCCAGATCCTGTCCCAACATTATCTCTTGCTATTCTAACATTATAGGGAGCTATAGCTAGCTTTCAAATATGTCCCTGACAAAGTCCAGATCCAGTCTTCCAAAAGTGGACTGTTATTTCCCATATTGGATTGATTTCTAGACCAGTGCATGATTGAGTCCTAATAGCTGGGCACCTTTAAGAAGAATATAGGAGACATAATTTCTCTTTTCATTTCTCTATCCCACAAGGTCTAAAAACTTGAGGCAAGGCAGCTTGTTCCATCTGGGGTATAGTCAAGCAAAGGTGGGTCAGGAACATATGTCCAATATAGCTCCCCAGTGACCCTTGTCAGGGCACTCAGCAAGCTCACAGGTCAGCATCATTCTTTGTCTCAGCAACAGTATGTCTTACCAATCTTTTTTAAAGTTCCATGGGCCTCTTTCACAATTCCTTGTCCTTGAGGATTATATGAAATCCCCGTAATAAATTGTTGACAAAAAGTCTCGACTGTTCAACTACAATTGCCAGACCCATTATCTGTTTTTTTTTTAAATTGGATATTTTATTTATTTACCTTTCAATGTTATGTCCTCTCCCATTCCCTCCCAAAACCCCTTACCCCATTCCTCCTCCTCCTATTACCACGAGAGTGTGCTCCCACCATCCTCCCATCCCCACCTCCCTGCTCTTGAATTCCCCAACACTAGGGAATCCAAACTTTCAGGCACCAAGGCCCTCCACTTCCACTGATGCCTAACCCCTTACCCCATCCCCCCTCCTCCAATTACTATGAGGGTGTGCTTTCACCATCTTCTCATTCCTGCCTCCCTTCTTTTGAAATTCCCCAACACTGGGGAATCCAAACTTTCAGGTACCAAGGCTGTCCACTTCCACTGATGCCAGGCAAGGCCACTCTCAACTACCTGTAGAGGTGGAGCCATGAGTCCCTCCCTTTGTGTTCTGGGGCTGGAGGTTTTAGAGTGACTACTCCAGCTTGTTTCTTAGGACCATTTGCTTGAAGAATTGTTCCAGCCTTTTACTCTAAGGTAGAGTCTGTCTTTGTCACTGAGGTGGGTTTCCTGTATGCAGCAAAATGCTGGGTCCTGTTTACATATCCAGTCCATTAGCCTATGTCTTTTAATTGGGGAACTGAATCCATTGATGTTAAGAGATATTAAGGAACAGTGATTGTTGCTTCCTGTTATTTTTGTTATTAGAGGTGGAATTATCTTTGTGTGGTTATCTTCTTTTGGATTTGCTGGAAGAGGATTACTTTCTTGCTCTTTCTAGGGTATAATTTTCCTCCTTGTATTGGAGCTTTCCAGCTATTATCCTTTGCAGTGCTGGGTTTGTGAAAAGATAATGTGTAAATCTGGTTTTGTCATGGAATATCTTGGTTTCTCCATCTATGGTAATTGAGAGTTTTGCTGGGTATAGTAGCCTGGGCTGGCATTTGTGTTCTCTTAGGGTCTGTATGACATCTGTCCAGTATCTTCTTGCTTTTATAATATCTGGTGAGAAGACTGGTGTTATTCTGATAGGTGTGCCTTTATATGTTACTTGGCCTTTTTTCCTTACTGCATTTAATAATCTTTCTTTGTCTTGTGCATTTGATGTTTTGATTATTATGTGACGGGAAGTATTTCTTTTCTGGTCTAGTCTATTTGACATTCTGAAGGCTTCTTGTATGTTTATGGTCATCTCATTCTTCAGACTAGGGAAGTTTTCTTCTATAATTTTGTTGAAGATATTTACTGGCTCTTTACGTTGGGAATCGTCACTCTCTTCTATACCTTTTTTTTTTTTTTTTTTTTTTTTTAAGGTTTGGTCTTCTCATTGTGTCCTGGATTTTCTGGATGTTTTGGCTTAGGAACTTTTTGCACTTTGATTTTCTTTGACAGTTGTGTCAATATTTTCTATGGTATTTTCTGCACCCAAGTTTCTCTCTTCTATCTCTTGTATTCTGTTGGTGATGCTTGTGTCTATGACTTCTGATTTTTATTCTAGATTTTCTATCTCCAGGGTAGTCTCCCTTTGTGATTTCTTTATTGTTTCTACTTCCATTTTTATGTCTTGGATGGTTTTGTTTAATTCCTTCATCTGTTTGGTTGTGTTCTCTTATAATTCTTTAATGGATTTTTGTGTTTCCTCTTTAAGGGCTTCTACCTGTTTACCTGTGTTCTCCTCAAATTTTTTGCGAGTGTTATTTATGTCCTTCTTAATGTCCTCTATCATCATCATTAGAAGTGATTTTAAATCTGAATTTTGCCTACCTGGTGATATGGGGAATTCAGGACTTTATAGTGTGGGAGTATTAGTTTCTGATGATGCCAAGTACCCTGGTTTGTTGATGCTTATGTTCTTGCACTTGCCTTTTACCATCTGGATCTCCTTAGTGCTACCTGCCCTGTCTCTGACTGGAGCCTGTCTTTCCCATTATCTTGGTTGTATCATAACTGTGTGGGATGGGTATTACTACTCGGGTTAGAGCTGAGGCCCGAGATCTGCTCAGTGCTAGGTCCTAGACCAGAAGGAACCAGTGCTCCAGGCCGGGAGTGAGTTCCTGGGTCCCAGTGTGTCCCAGTTACTCCCTGTTTGGGTTGGGTGTTGCTGTCTCCTTACCTAAGATAATCCCTGGGTTAGAGCTCCTGGGAGGCCAGCTTCCTCTGGGTTCTGTGAGATTGGGTGGAGAGCTGCCCTACCCCCTCCCCCCCCCCATCTGTTTAGTCAGTCTCCCCCCCATCCTTAACTTGCCTTTTTCAGATCCATTCTTTGCATTTCCTTAGGGAGTTAACATGGCCTGTGATTTATAAAGGAGACAAAAAACAACTCTTTCAGGTTCTTCCTCATTTAGCTTTCTACTTTAGGCAGACATGATGACACATGCCTGGAGTCTCTACATTGAGACTGAAAGGCAGCTTGGTCTACATATGGAGATAGTGAGACCTGTTGAAAAATGGCCAGGTAGATGGATGGTCAGAGAAAACAAAGAAAACCTCCAAAAGATTTCTAGTTAAGTTATTGCGATTTTTGTTTTGAGTTAATAATTAAAGTGATTTTGTTTCCTTTGTCTTTTACAGAGGCAGTAGTTGCAGAACTTCATAAGAAGATCAAAGAGGCATTTGAAGTGTTTGACCATGAATCAAATAATACAGTAGATGTGAGGTTTGGAAATATTCATTGTTATAATTCTAAATTGTGGACACAATTTAGGGGGATTTCCTCTCCTTTTTTTTTTTTGCACTCTACTAAGTTTAGTGTACTACTTATTTATTTTTATACTTTGTGTTTTTGCTAACTACCTCTTGAAGATAAATTTTGTTTCCTATTCTTTATAGTCTAGTGAAGAGACTATATTTTCATTGTCTAGTCCAACCCATAGACTGAACTGAGTAAGATGAACTTCATTATAGCTTTAATGATGCCACATGTTTGGTTCTCAGTAAATCTCTGTTAGTGAGCCAATGGAATTTGCATTTTAAAATATACAAATACGTGCTGGGGAGATGGCTCAGTTTGTCAGAGTGCTTGCTATTCAGGCATTAGAGCTCAAGTTTGGATCCATATTGCTGATGTAAAAGTTGCATGGCCACACAAATCTCTGACCCCAGCACTGGAGGGCAGAGACAAGCAGATCCCAGGAGTTCATTGGTCAGTCAGTCTAGCTGAACAGCGAGCTTCAGGTTCAGGGAGAGAGCCTGTATCAAGGGAATAAAAGATACCTATAGAGGAGAGACTTGGTGTCCTCTCATGACCCCTGACTGCATGTACACCTGTGCACACACACAGCCACATCACAGATTCTACACATACTATAACACACACATACACATACACACACACACACACACACACACACACACACAATTAAAAACAATTTAAAAAGTACATAGATGTGTATTATCAAGCTACATGTTACAAAGAATAGTTATGTTTATAGAATAATATACTCCCTAAGTGTACTGATTGGTTTTGTGTGTCAACTTGAAACAAGCTAGAGTTATCACAGAGAAAGGAGCCTTCCTTGAGGAAATGCCTTCATGAGATCCATCTGTAAGGCATTTTTTTCAGTTAGTGATCAAGGGGGGAGGGCCTAGCCCATTGTGGGTGGTGCCATCCCTGGGCTGGTAGTCTTGGGTTCTATAAGAAAGCAAGCTGAGCAAGGTGGGGGAAGGAAGCCCATAAGTAACATCTTTCCATGGCACCTGCATCGACTCCTGCTTCCTGCCCTGTTTGAGTTCCAGTCCTGACTTCCTTTAGTGATGAACAGCAATGTGGAAAGTATAAGCTGAATAAACCCTTTCCTCTCAAACTTGCTTCTTGGTCATGATGTTTTGTGCAGGAATAGAAACCCTGACTAGGCACCACGTAAGATTAAAAATGGGCTAAACAGAGCATGAGAAATAGGAAGACATGATGAATATTGGGAGATCTGAAGCAGAATACAGATGTGGCAGTGCACACCTGTAAGTGTATCACTTAGGTGCTAGAGTAAGAAAAATTATGAATTTGAAGGCATCCTTGGCTATGTATTTTGGGGTGTTGGGGGAAGGTAGAGGAAATCACACAAGAGACTAACAGAAATTGTGGGATTTATGCTGAATACAGCACAGGAAAGCCAGAAATTCATTCTCCCAGGAGGCCAGGCAAAGTGATGATTATTGCATGGGTTCATAGTCTCAAGAGCTTCAAGTACTAAAGCCAGGAAAGCCATGGGAGCAGTCTAAAGTACAACAAGGAGCTGCTTACAAACCAGGCCATCCATCACTTCCTGTACTATCCGGGGGCCCAAGTGCTTCAGACTTGAGCCAAAGTGAATGAACAATATGAGACTTTATTCCTGAGTTGTAACTATATTCCTTGCTTAGTTTCTCATACCTGAGGGTCTGAGATTAACCAGTGTAACAAGTTTTATGTCTTCATATTAACATGTAAGACATTATGAAGTTTTGTTTTACACTCTAGTTGTATGTATAACCCTGTTGTGACACACAAGGTAGAAGATAGAGTTGTATTTGTCCTCTAGAACTTTACCTGTAGTGGGCTTGGCTAGTTACTTGTCTTGCTGGAACAGTACCTGACAGATGCAGCTCAAGTAAGGGAGGGGTTATTTGCCTCATAGTTTGAGAGTACAACCTGTCATGGTAGGGATGTCATGGCAGCAAGAGCTTGAGGTAGCTGGTCATATTATGTCCATAGTCAGGAAGCAGAGATTGAAGTTTGAAGCTCAGCTTATTTTCTGGTTAGTTCTGGAACCCAGCCTGTAGAATCTTCCTGCCCTGGTTAGCCAGCCTCCACAGGCATGTCCAGAAACTGACCTCATCTTATTCCACAGCATGCTCAGATGCTTGTCTCTTAGTTGGTTCTAGATCCTTTCAAGATGATAGTCAAGGTCAACCATCATGGGCAGAGTGAGTCTGAGTTCAGCCACTGCAATGGACGTGTGACTGGAACTTACAGGGTGTCATGGCAGCACACAGAGTACTGAGCCTCATCTGTATTCTTTGGGAGAATGAGTGGGCAGGGATGGTACTGGTTCCAGGATTTGATGAGTAGCATGGAGCTTGCAGCACTACTTTGCAATTAGATGGGTTAGTTTATGATGGACAAGTTCTTGTCCACTGACTCCTTGAATCTGAATGGCTCTCTTCCTGGGCCAGGAGAAAAGTATTGTTAGAAAAGTCAGGGATCATATAGCTTTAGTCATGTTTGTCTGGTTGTGGTTTCTGGGGATGGATTCCAAGGCCTTATGAATACCAGGCAAGCATTCCCCTGCAGAGTTACACCCAGGCCTACCCAGCTTTGTGAGACTTGATTCCTTATATTATTTTTTTTTCCTTTTGAGACAGTCTTACTCCATAGTACAGGCTGGCCTTCAAGTAACTGTGTAACTTAGGCTCGGCTCAAACTCAAGGCAGTCTTCTTGCCTCAGCTTCCGAGTGCTGGACTTCCAGGTGTGTATGTCGCTTTGTCTGCCTCCTTATACACATGGAACGGTATCCTCATACTTCTGGTGTCACTTGAATCAACCCTTGTAAACTGGATGTGAAGAACAGAGACACAGAAAACCTTGCCCAGGGTTGCATAATAGCGAGCAGCCAAGTTGGAAGTCGAATTAGTTTTCTCTGTTGAGCAGCATTTTCCGAGTTGGCTGCACACCAGCCTCAGGGAAGGCCCTGGGATGCTATGATGAGCAGGGCTGACTCTCTCCATTTATAAATGTAGTTGATCTGTCAGGGATTTATTGTGGCTTAGGATGAAAAGGGAACATCTAAATAGGTGGTTATTTTTAACCTACTAAACAGTATATCTGCTGTTCTGATTGTTAGGCCTACTGTATAATATGCTTGCTTTTACTGGGTCCAGTTTCAACTGGCTTTTGATCTGTTACATTATGTTAAAGTTCAGTACTCCATTAAGAGCTATCAATTTATAGAATGCCTTATTACTCTTCAAACAGTTAAGGATTGAAGGCAGTATTTTAGTAGACTGAATGGTGTAGAGAAGTGGCTCATACCCATAATCTCAGCACTGGGGAAGCTGCGGCAGGAGGATAACCACAAGTTCAAGGCCAGCCTGGACAAGAAAGTAAAAACTTGGTTAAAATAAACAAACACAAAAACACCCCTCAACCCTCCAAAAAAGTGTTTGTGTGGTAGTAAGAGGGCCTGCATTCCACAGTAAAGAAGCTTTTCTCTAAGAGGCCAGGCCATTGACTGCCTCAGAGGGAAGTATGGAGTTGCTTCCCTCAGGACTGACCGAGGCTGCCTTGGATACTTTTTTGGTGGCTTCTTTCCTTTCTCCTCTCTGCTGTGCACAAATTGTAAGATTTTATTTTAATTTTTATCATAGTAGATAGAAAAGAAGTCTGATATTGTGAGTATTAAGTGAACAGTAGGTTGCTTGTTACTATCTGAAACATTTTGAGCTGGTCTCTTTTGCTTCCTCAGACCTAGGAATTAGCTTACTTCCTGGGCCGGGCCAGCTTCATGATGGTGAGGGTCTTGCGTTCTTTGTGGCCCTCCTTTTACATTTGCCTTACAGGGCTGTTAGTATAAGAAGTTGTCCAAGTGGCTTGGAGATTTCCCTTTATATCCCCAATACCCTACATGTGACTGTGAAGTCAAAACTCTTTGCATTAATAAAGCAAAGGTAGTTTTAGGTATATTTTTAAAAATTTCTTTTCTCAGTGTGTGTGACTATAGCTGAGTGTATGTATTGTGCACCATGTATATATAAGTGTGTGTAGGTCCCTGAAGAGTCCAGAAGGTGTTCCATTCCCTGCAAGTCACAAGCCATTGGACTCCTCCTTCCGTGTGGCTACTTGGAACTGAACCCAGGTCCTCTGCAAGAACAGTCAATGCTCCTAACCACCAAGGCTTCTTTCCAGCTTCCAGTATTAAATATTTCTCTCTCATGTTTGTCATGAGGGTTTCAAAGCCTATATGGTATGCAACATTATTTTCTATATTTTTGTCATTTATATAGAAATATAATAGATTTCTAAATGAATTAATAGGGCTGGTGAGATGGCTCCAAGTGCTTACCTGATGACCTGAGTTTGATATCTGGGACCCACAGAAGAGAACCAACTTGTACAAGTTGTCCCTTGACCTGCAGGTGCACACATGCAGACACACACAACCCCCCCCCCTCTCTCTCTGTCTAAGTAGATAAATGTACTAAACAATTAAATGAATAAATATGTATTTTTTTTAAATTGAAGGCTTAATTTCCAATATGCTAAGTATAGGTCCATATAACTCATGCAGATGGTTGAGTGTTCAATGGAATTGTGAGATCGACACTTGTGAGTGTGTGTATGTATAATTTTTTTCAAGATAGATTTTTTTCTGTGTGATATTCCTGGCTGCTGTCCTAGACTCACTTTGTAGATCAGGCTGACCTCGAACTCATAGAGATCTGCCTGCCTCTGCTTCCTAAGTACAATGATTAAAGGCATGAGCTACCATGCCCAGCCCACTTTATACTCTTTAAGTAAACAATTCAAACTTTTTTTCTTCTATTTAATATGGTAAAAAAAATGTTGTGCTATATGTACTAATACCTCAACTGAAATTTTAACTTATTTCTGTGTTGTTTTATGCTTTGGGAAATGAAGTATTTCATTTTCAAATTAGAGTTTGAAATGTAGTTTCTTGAAAAATATTGGGCAGATTTTTAATGTTAACTAGAAGTGTTTTGATTTTGCTTCATATAAAACATAGATTATCACTTATATGTAGCTTCTTAGTCTATGCTTAGAAATTACTAAGATGGAAAGTTAAATATTTGAATAGATGAAATATACATGGAGAAAATTCTAAAAACACAGAAAATATTTTGTAAGTGGGTCTCTTTATCTTTAACTCTTGAGTGTGCAAGTGTCTCTCATTCTTCTAGAGATTGTGTGTGTGTGAAATGTGTGTGTGAAGGTGCAGGTGTGTGTATACTACTACATGTACTTGTGGAGAGCAGAGGACAGCATTCAAGAGTTGGTTATTCCTCCTTATTTCTTGGAGGCAAGGATTGAACCTAGGTTGGTCAGGCTTTGGTAGCGAGCAACTTTACCTGCTGAGCCTTCTCATGGGCTGCAGTTTGGTGGTTGGCTGGTTTGCATGATGTGTATGTGTTGTTAATTGTTAACACAAGTGAATAAGGTATTATGTAAGCCATCTGTATACAGATTTTTTGATTATCAGTTTATTACTATTGTTGAGATTTATTTATTTTATAGTGAGAACACTGTCACTGTCTTCAGACAACCAGAAGAGGCATGAGATCCCATTACAGATGGTTGTGAGCCACCATGTGGTTGCTGGGAATTGAACTCAGGACCTCTGGAAGAGCAGCCAGTGCTCTACCATTGAGCCATCTCTCCAGCTCTTATTTATTTATTATTTCTTTGGAGACAGGTCTTACTATGTGGTCTTGATAGGCAGGGACTCTGTGGAACAGACTGCTCTGGAAGTTGTTAAATAGAATAATGCTGGTTACCTTCACCAGAATGAATTATTAAAAATAAATAGCAAAAACAAGAAATATATTTTTTAAGGAATGGCTGAAAGGTCAAGAAAGTATTTTTTTCTATATGACTAGTTTACAAATTTAATTTTTGTTTTTGTTTTTGTTTTTCGAGACAGGGTTTCTCTGTCTAGCTCTGGCTGTCCTGGAACTCACTCTGTAGACCAGGCTGGCCTCGAACTCAGAAATCTGCCTGCTTCTGCCTCCCAAGTGCTGGGATTAAAGGCGTGTGCCACCACTGCCTGGCTACAAATTTAATTTGAAAAGCATTGTAATCTTACCAAGAAATCTCACTTTTTTGCAATTTGTTCTTTTTTTAATTATTTTTAAAAATGTGTTCTTTTTTAATTTAATAGGATAAAAGTATGTTAGAAATCAGTACGCCATTGATTTTCAGAATTGTACTCTTTTTGATGGATTCATTTTCCTTATCTATTGAGTTGAAATAATGATCTCTGCCACACTAAACAACAAGAGCATTACTGTCTGTAAAAACAGGAGTGAACTTTGATAGGTGTTATAAGATTGCATCAGATTGCAACATTTAAACATACTTTGTTAAACCAATTTAATAACAGTTGATTCTCAATACTTTGAAAGCTAAGATAGGACGAGCTCCCACAGTGGGAGCAAAGGGCTAGTCTTTCCCCTTCCAGCCATACCAGCTATTCTGGTTCTGTGCTTCTATGCCTCAGTAGCAAACTGGCCGCTCTTTTGGTATTACAGTTGATCTTAAGTCAGCTCTTATAGAAGAAGCACAGTCTTCTATGTTGGAAGGAGGGAGCAGGTCATAAGACCCCTCCCAGTCAGTTGTATGTAGCTCTGTCTTAACTGCATATGACCTGAGGGATTCTGGGAAGGGCTAAAAGATATAGATGAGCTGTGTGGAAGTCATCATCTATGTTGGGTGCAGACTGTAGTTGCTTTAAGGTCTCCATGCTCCTGCCTGTAACCCTGCACCCATTGCTCTGTACGTAAGACTGGTGAACTCATTGGTCCCTGAAGGACTCAAGCCAACCAGAGCATGGCAAACATGGCTCTGGCAGGCTTTGCCCCTTCTCCTGGATTCCCTCTGCCTCGCTGAAAACATTCCTAAAGCTAGTCACCAAGATCCATTCCCTTATTTGGTCACTTCCTCTTTCTGAAGCTGACTACCAAGATCTAGCTATCAAAGCATTGAAGTCCAGCCATCAAAAGCTCCCTTTGGTTCACCTAATTAACATGCCCAATTAAAATTAAACACCTCAGCCTATCATGGATTCCTCCTTTGCATTTATAAACCACCATTTGCCTACAGGCCGTATCTGTTTTCTCTCTATCCAGAGGCAGTCCTTTGTTCTACTCCTGGACAAATACTGCTTACGCCTTTCCTTTGTCGGTTTTCTTCCTCTCCCTTGTTCCCTTCCCCTTCTCCCTACTTCTCCATCTCCTGTCTTCGTCTTTCATTCCCTGTCCCCTATACCTTTGGGGCAAACAAGTCTCTTTTGTGCTGAGAACTTGGTCTTGGTGCATCTTGAGCCAACTTTGAGGTCCCCTTGGTCCCCATGGTGAACTTCGGTAGAATTGTGCCTTTGTTTGTCACTGGGACGTAGGATGAGTAGTGTGCTAGAGGTGTAGGGCCATAAGAGCATGCTTTTTAAAAATAAAAATCATTTGCTTGCCTGGGACATGGCGGCTCACATCTGTGATCATAGCACCTGAAAGGTAAAGGCTGGAGGGTCAGGAGTCCAAAGCCATCCTCAGCTCATAAGTTCAATACTAGCTTGGCTGCATAAAACCTTGTCTCACATATTTTGAATTAACAAAAGAAAAAATTAATTCTTATTAAAGAAATTGTGGAGTCTTAAATGTTTGTCGTGTAAGACATCATTAAGTTTAGAAAAGAAGATCTTTGGAGAATGTAAGCACATGAACTACTTAGCTTTTTACTATAAAAGATAAGGAAATCAATTTTTTAAAAAATTCCTTGTATTCAAGTTATTTTATTATTTTTACCTATAAGATAGTCTATTCACATTGTATCATTCACTTAACCTGTCACTGTCTGTCTCCTCCCTTCTCACCCCCCCCACGCTTGCACGCATGCACACGCAAAGGAAAGGAAAAGGACAACTCACTTGAGTGGCACTTGAGCTTCATGCTGTCTTTCAGGGACTCTGCATTTCATGTCACTGTTGGAGCTGCACTTTGGCTGTGCTCAGCTAACATGCTAGTGACAGCTTTGTCCCCTCCCTCCCTTCCAGGTTCTTCTCTGCAACTGCCAGCTCTCTACTGCCTGCCTTTTCACCCTTCTGACTTCTCATTCATGGCTTCTGCAGTCTTAGGCTCTTGCTTACTGCCTTCTCTGCTACTCCTCTCCCAGGCAGAGCCCTCTGTATGTCTTGTTCCAAAACTTCCAGGGAAGAAAAGGGAACACTACTTTGATCACTTATTAATATTCTGCAGAGGGTGCCTTAGTTGAGCAGAGCTCATGCTAGACTTCAGAGGCCTCTCCTGAAGGCTGTTAGAGACATGTGACCTTGGGGTTAAGTAGCTACCTCTGGTTCAATCAGTTGTGCCTAGGGAGACAGATCAAACATCACAAAATGCAGCAATCTGTATAGGAAGAAACCTTAACAGAGGACCATGGATTTAATAGGGACCTTGCTTCCCTTTGTGATATAATTACCTCCCCAAATCCTGGCTTTGTAGTTAAGCCCAATAGGCGTTCTGACTCCATTTCTAGACCAGCAGTTGGAACTTTGTGGTGAACTCACTGGTTTCTTACCATTCCTTTCTGGTTGTGCTATCGATTAATGCCTGAGCAGGTAGCCCTGCTGTAGCTTTTAGACTCCCTTGGAGATAGATGGGGACTTGGGATTGTGGTTTAGTAGACCATGTAACGGAGTCTGTCAGTGGACCATGGGGCAAGGCCATGTGCTATTTCAGGCATGCATCAAACTGGGTGGAGTTATTAGCAAGTCTCTCCCTCCTCATCCCCTCCTTTCCTCTTAGGCTAGAAATTTGACGTAAGACCATGTGAATTGTAAGTAAACACTGTGCATTTGAGTTACAGCCCTAGTCCTTACCAACCTCCCCTGAGCTGACAAGCTGTTTCTGCTGCTCCTGTTTATCTGCAAGGGACTTGGTGTGACCTAAACAACTTTGAAAGTGGAAAAAAAAGTTGGATGCCTACTTCTTTTCAAAATTTACTTCAGGGCTACACTAACTGAGACTGTTCTTTATTTGATCTCCAGTAAAGGTGGAACAAGGACTAACTGAATAGGATTTTAAATAAATAATATTGGATCCCTCCCACACACCACATATAGAAACTAACTCAAAGGGAAAAAATCACATGTAAGACTTAAAGTTATAAAATTGGAAAAAAACTATTGGTCTAAATCTAGCGATTTTAGATTGGGTAGTTTCTTAGTGGGTGGGGGCAGCTAAGGGCAATAGTAATAGTCTGGATGTTTTGGGAATCCTTTGGACAATCCTGACAGCTCAAGGAAGGACTTCTCGTGTGTGTTGGTGGGTTTTTGTTAAATAGTGAATGGATCTTGGTGGGGAGTATTATCAGCCCAGATGGGAAATTTTCATTTAAACCATATATTTACACTTAGACACCAACTTACATGTAGGCATTTTTATGTAGACACTATATGATTCCTCATAACTTTTCAGATATCCTTACTGTTATTTTTCTTTCCTCTCTCCTGAATTATCCTTTTCCTCCTTCCCTAAATGAAGTCCTCTCTTTTTTCCCATTTCCCTCGTCAGAGCACCTGTACCATGCGATTCCATTCTGTCTTGCTCTTCCTCCCACCTGCAGCAATGGTCACTTTTACTTACCTAGTTTGGAGACCATTGTAGAAAACCACAAGTTGTCAAAATGCAGAGTTGTGGATCCCAAACCCATCTGATATGTTTATAACACAAGTCCTGCACCTAAGGCTCAGGTATCACTGTAGGAGGAGGCAGTAAGATTGTCAGAGCCAGAAGACCAGCAAGTTTTTTATGAGATTGTGTCTCCTAGAAATGCCATAGAAGCTGCACCCATGAGTTCTCACCATTATGGCTGCCTAAACATGACCTGAACAAGGACAGCACCCACAGCCATGCTAACATGGAAAGGGCGGTGCACAAGGGAGCTCAACGGTAGGTAAAGAACCACAGCTGAGAGGAATGCTGAGAGTGGGAGAAGTAGTCAGCCCAGGGAGGAGCTCACCAATTGGTTATCTAATGCCAGATGGTCAACTCTGAAAACATGCATTACAAGAACGTTAAGTGGACTAAGCAGGTTGTATTTTTATATATTAGGAGTGTGTGTGTGTGTGTGTGTGTGTGTGTGTGTGTGTGTCTGGTGTCTGTGTGTCTTTCTTTGTGTGTCTGTAGCAACAAAGAAAAAAGAGGACATGAATTTGAAAGAGAACAAGGGGGGAAGAAACAAGGGAGAAATAATGTAATTATAATCTCAAAAACATATTTAAACAATCAACTGAGAAGGGCTGGAGAGGTGGCTCAGTGGTTAAGGGATTGTATTGTCCTTGCAGAGGACCCAAGTTCAGTTCCCAGCACCCACCTAGGTGGTTCACAAACACTTGTTATTCCAGCTCCAGGGGACCTAGCACCTGTGCTGGCCTCTGCAGGCACCCACTCACACAGACACGTACACATAGAAGAATAAAATATATATTTAAGAAAATCAATTGAAGTAAAAAGCCAAAAAATCTATCCACAGAAAATTTAGATGAACTTTTTTCTGTAGCCAGGATTTCAAAGGGTTCTGCTGCTAAAAGGCTTCAGTCTAGATGGCTGCATATTAAAATCTAAAATGTTGTCCTTTGGAACTTAATCTCTTTCAGGAGATGGGACAAAAAGGAAAATTATTGAATTATTTTTCTGAAGTGTATATAATTCCAACACTAAAAACCTAATAACGATGGCATGAAACTACGAAACAACTTTCTTATGCACAGCCATACAAAACTGCAAATAGAAGCAATAAAACCTGGTACCACATTAATGCAAACTGTGTTTTTCCTAGGAATGTGAAAGTGTTACTGTTGGGCATTTACTGCTGTAGCAGATCATATTAGTATGCCTAAGAAAACGTCATGAGTTATTCCTGTGGATAGTTAAGAGGCGTCTGATAGAATTCAGCACATGTTCATGATTTTAAAGTCTCAACAAAGTAGTCATTAGAGAACGTTTCCTTAGCCCCAAACTGAGGCTCTTACTTAACGAGGAGGTATGCACACTATTTTGGTTAAAATTATGAATAAGATAAGGATATTTACATTTACCATTGTCAATAAATATTAATGCCCAACATAACTGGGCAAGTGGTAACATGGACATAAATACTGGACATGAAATGGTAGGAGGTAGAGAAGATAGGAAGAAAAACTATTTGTAGATATATGACCAAATATCTAGAAAATCAGGAGAACTGATAAGAAAACTATTGCAAAGAAAAAGGAATTTTAATAAAGTAGCAAGATTCTTATTCAGAAAGCTGGTGACATGGTTCATCAGGGAGAGGCACTTGTGTGTAGTCCTGACAACCTGAGAGAAATCCTGGGTCTCAGAGTGGCCAGAGATATAGATCCTGAGTCATTCATCCTCTGACATTCTCCTTTCCTCTATGGCACAGGTGTTCCTGCACTAACCACCTCACCCCAACACATGGAAATATATTAATATTTAAAAATAAATTAATATGCAGAAATCAGGAGCCAAATACTTTTTTTCTGAAAAATGATTTTTTTCTTCTGTGGATTGTTATTATGTCTATGTGATATTCCCTGGAACTGGAGTTACAGACAGTTGTGAGCTGTCATGTGGGTGCTGGGAATTGAACCTGGGTCCTCTTGAAAAACAGTTAATGCTCTTAATTGCTGAGCCATCTCTCAAGCCCCAAGAGCTGCATATTCTATAAAGAGTGCCCAGTTAGATGATATAATGGAGGATAAGACCCATTTCTAATAGCAATAAAATATCGAGCTTATAGACAAAAAATGCGTCAAGAAATGTATAAATCATATCTTAGGAAAATCCACATGATATAAAAATAGAACAAATGAAAAGAAACCATTTGAGATAGGAAATTTGAAATAATAAAGGTTTCATTCAACTCATCCTAAATTGACATAAATTCAGCACAAATGGAAATGAACATTTTCTGCAACTTGACAAGTGAATTTTATTGTTCATATGAAAAAGTAAGCTATAACAGCCAAGGGAACTCTTGAAAAAGAACAAAAAGGCCAGTGTAGCTTTACTTGATATCAAACCATATCACAGGAGCTGGGAAATGGCTCAGTGGTTAAGAACATTTGCTGCTCTCAGAGGATCCCAGTACATACCTTGGAGAGGAGGGGGACACAACCATCTCTTCTGTCTCCGAGGCAAGACCACTCATGTTCACATGTACACTCACACACACGAAGGAAGAAAGGAAGGGGAGGAGGAGGGAGGGAAGGGAAGACTAGAAATAGCTATATGAAGAATTAGTGGGAAGGACATACAAAGGTCCTGTGGAGGGAAGTGGCCTTAGCATGTTGGGGAAGCAGAGCAAGAGTAGTTAGCGTGCAGTTTAGAGTGCAGTGCTATTATGAAGGTGGCTAGACCTGCCAAGACCATCCTGGCAGTGAAAAGGAGCACACAGCAGTGCCAGTGGACAGTGGATGCCACTGGGGGCTTTTAAGTGAGCAGGGAATGGCACGGTGGGATTTTAGAGTAGAAGGTTTGCTGTGGCTGCTGTAAGGAGGGTAAAAAGGGTGGTTGGTGAGGGGGTGCAGAATGTCAACCTGTAGTGTAGTGGCCCAGGCAGGAGGATGGCAGTCAGCAGCGCAGTGGCAGCAGGGTACGAAAAGCCATCTTGTTGCTGTGGCTGCATTGCTGTCCCTAAATTTCGTGTTTTGAAATGCCCCTTTCCTTTAAAGTGAAACATGATAATTTATCATGTTAATGATGTTTATAGGGTACACAGGTATAATTGTAAACATGTACACAACGTATTTTGATCAATTGGGTAATGAACATTTCCATTGTACATGCTGATCTTGTCTTTTTGTTTGTTTGTTTGTTTGTTTTTTTGTTTTTCGAGACAGGGTTTCTCTGTGTAGCCCTGGCTGTCCTGGAACTCACTCTGTAGACCAGGCTGGCCTCAAACTCAGAAATCCGCCTGCCTCTGCCTCCCAAGTGCTGGGATTAAAGGCGTGTGCCACCACTGCCCTGCTCAATTTTGTCTTTTAAATTCCTTCTAGATCTTCATACAACATACAAAGGTCTTGTAAACTGTAGTCACGGTTCCGTGCTAATGTCTAATTTCCAGGCCTGCCACCACCTCCTTTCTTCCTCTTCTTACCAGCAGTTACGATTCTGATCTGTTCCTTTATAGGATCAATGTTTTTAGGTTTTATATATGAGTAAAAGTATATATCTTTGTATTTCTTTGCCTGATTTGTTTTATTGAATGACCTCCAATTACATCTACTTTGCTGCCGCAAATGATAAATTCAACTTAAACAAATCAGCAAATAGTATTTCACTGTGTGTGTGTTTCCTTTAGCCATTCACCTGCTGGCATACTGCAGTTGATTCCTTCTCTTGGCTGTTGTGTGTCATGCTGGAGTGAACAGGACTGTGCAGGTATCTCCTTGAGATGCTTAGTGATTTTCTTCAGCTAGGTAGCAGGAGCAGAATGGCTGGGTCGTACAGTATCTTCAGTTTTAGTCTGCGGAGGAATGATTCGTGTTCTCCATATGGTTGCACTAATTTACATTCCCATCAATATCTGTCAGTCTCCCTCCCCTCCCCAGCATTTGTACTTTTCAGTGTTTTGTTAATTGCCATTCCCAGGGTGAGGTGGTATCTCAGTGTGGTTTGGATTTGCAGCTCCCTAGTAAGTAGTGACATTGAACATATTTTCACATATTTGCCGACCATTTATATGTCTCATCTTAGAAAATGTCTGCTCAGATCATCAGCTCTTTTTAATCCAGAGACTTCTTAGTCCAAATTCATCGTATTTTCTAGATATTAATCCCCTTTCAGATACATAGTTTACAAATATTTCCCCTACTCTATACCTGTGTTTTCATCTGTCATGTTTTCCTTTGCTGTGAAAAGTCTCAGGTTTTGCCCACCACTGTTTTTGTTGGCTGTACTGTTGAGATATTAACTGCCGCCACCAATAACAGCAGCGACAATGAAGATACAGATCATTGCCTGTACCCGTCTTGAAATGTTTTGAAATCTTAATATCTGCTAGCTCAAAATGGAAGTTTTTTCTGCAGGTCAGATGTTTACAGACATGATTGAATTTAAAACTGATACTGAAAGAGAGGCCTAATTGTTCTCTCTGGTTCTCTCATCCTGTGCATGCCAGGCAGGTGGCTTGCCACTGGCTTATACCAGGAGAGATGCCCCTGTGAGGACATAGCAAGGCTCTGGCTGCAAGCTAAGCCGCCAGGAGGCTTTGGGTGAAACAACAGCCCAGATTTTGAGTCCTCAGCGTGTGAGGAAAGAAGTTGCTGACAGTGTTTCCCCCCATGCCCTACCCCCACACAGTGGGATACTTCCTCAGGGTAGCTCCAGCAAGCTAACACCCACACAAAAGCAGCAGTGATGATGCGCTGTCTTCATAGCGCATATCACTGACTAAGATTAGCCTGTGCTCATTCATGTTTGTGCTCCGTTCCTCCCAATAGTACGCTCCGAGGTGAGAACAGGGGCTCATCCTTCTCACTCCCCACTGCAGTCACAGCACTGAGCCAAAGTCGCTGTGTCATTAAGTTACTGATTCTGTCTCTGTAATGTCCGGATTTTTACAGAGCCCAGAGTTCTTTTTGGGACTGTGACCTCTAGCACAGAGACTAAGAAGAAATAGCACTGCAGCAACAGAGAACCAGAAAGTCTTTGTTCTTCTCTTTTACAGGCTCTAAAGTTGATTAGGAAGGCCTTTGAGGCCATTTTGGAACAGAGAATTTGTCCTTGTTTTAGATTTATTACTTAGTTTCAAAATAACTTGGATCTAGGAAAAATGCCCTCATAGAAGACGGTAGGACTTTGTTTTGTTCTCTACTCTTCTATAAGCACTGGCAAAGCAGTTCTTAGTAAATGTTAAATGAATGGAACCCATTTTCCAAAATTCTGCTTTGTTCTAGAAATTTCCAAATTGTGTTATGTTTACTGATACTTAGTGCAACAGCAGTTGTACTATAGAGGGGTAAACGAATTTGCTGCCTTTTGCTTCTTAGAATTGCATCAGATGTCCTCAATCTGTCTTCACTGGGGTGTTTTTGACCTGACTGCCCTTATGGATGACTCATAGTCTAGCTCAATGGCACTGGTGCCACCTTGTGTCGGCAATGAGATACTACACCCACTGAATGTCTATTAAGACCCCATCCCGTGCTTCTGTCGGGTTGCTCTTATGACCTGCTTGTCTAGATGACATTGCTTTCTGTATGGTATAAATGCAGAAACAAATTCTTTTGTTTAAAAGTCTTTAGATCTGGTTTGTGTTTACCAGTATAAGGAATCTATGTACTTCAAATAAAATACATGAAATTTTCCATATTTTAAGATATTTATATAAAATAGTTGTTTTATTTGTCAGTTTATTAAAAATCCAGTAATAGAGATTTATAGAGAAGAAAATAATACTTTAAAAATTTTTAAAAATTTAAATTAGATTTGTGTTGATTTCTGCTTTATTTGCATGGTAGATTACTAAGTGAATTGGTTCTAACCACTCTAGACAAGGGAAGAAATGAACTTATATACAGACAGACTCATGTATCAGCTGTTTGAAATAGCAGTGGCCTCAGTGTCAGTGACCGGTTGCAGAAGTTAGTTTAGAAAAGCGTTCTGAAACCATTGTTAAAAACTAGTTGATATTAAAAGTCATTTAACATATTTTTAAAGGGCTCAGGCTGTAGAGCTGACTCAGCAGTTAAGGGCACTCTTGCATAGGACCTGGGTTTGGTTCCCAGCACTCATGTTGGATCACATACCTATTGGACCAGCACACATAATGAGCCAATATATGAGCTTGTATTGGAGCTCACAACACCTGAACTCCAACTCAGGGAATCTAATCCCTCTATCTGGCCTCCTTGTATATCCACACATGTGAGACACATAATAACAGTCATACACAGAGGCACATAAAAATAAGTAAGTAAACCTTTTAGAAAAAATCACAAGCCAGGCACGGCAGCTCACATCTTTCATCCCAGCACTCAGGAGGCAGAGGCAAGCAGACATTTGAGTTTGAGTTTGGGGTCAACCAGGTTTACAGAATGAGTTACAGGACAGCCAGGGCTACATAGAGAAACCCTGCCTCAAACAACAACAAACAAACAACTCCTGAAACAGGGGTGCCTGTTTCTACAGCATCTGTTGTTTATTTACTTTTTGGGATAGGGCCTAAAACTCACTGGGTTGACTAGGCTGGTCTTGAACTCATGGCAGTCCTCCTGCCTCCCCAGTGTTGGGATTACAGATGTGTACTACCATACCCATCATAAGAAGTTTTAAATATTAGATGGGCACAGTGGTACACGTTTAAAACCCTAGGACATAGGAAGTTGAGACAGAATTGCTTTGAGTTCAGGGATAGCATAAAAAGACTGTTTCGAAATACAAATAAAATTTAAAAGTGCTTTTCCAATTTTAATGGTATTAAAAGGTTTAATTGGACCAATGAGATGGCTAAGTAGAAAAGTGCTTGCATGACTGAGGACCTAGGTTTGGATCCTTAGCACCCAAATAGAAAGTTGGATGTGGCAGTGATTGTTGTAATTCCAGTAGCGGGGAAACAGAGGCAAGAGACTCTCTGGGCTTACTGGCTAGCCAGGCTAGTCAACTGGTAAGCTCCAGTTCAGTGAGAGAGACCCTGTCTCAAAACATAAGGCAGAGAGCAATTGAGGAAGATACCTGGCGTAGACCTCTGGCCTCTATGTGTATGTGCACACACAAAAATAGGTTTATATTGTTATTTTGATTTCTGAGACCAGGTCTCATTAGGTAGCCCTGGCTATCCCAAAACTTGCTATGTAGACTAGGTATGGGTCACCATGCCCAGCTCATTAAAAGAAGGTTTAAGGAACCAGGTGTAGCGGCACACACCTTTAACCTTAGCACTTGGGAGGCAGAAGCAGACAGATCTCTGTGAGTTGAAGGCCAGCCTGGTCTACATAACTAAGCTCCAGGACAGCTAGACCAATAGCAAGACCCTGTCTCAAATCCTCTGCCCCCCAAAATAGGTTTAAGTGGGTCTCTAAAATAATTTTCAGGGCCATTAAGATGGATCAATGGATAGAGGTACTTGCTGCCTATATTGATTACCTGGGTTCGATCCCCAGCACCCACATAGTGGACGGAAAGAAGTGGCTCTCATAAGCTGTTTTCTAATCTCCACATGTGTATAGTAGCACTTTAACATATACCTTCCCTCTTCCCATCCACTCCACAATAAATCAATAAATAAACAAAGACATATAAGAAAAATGAAAATAATTTTCAGTCAGTTTACTTGACCTAAAAATCTCACTTGTTAGAAATAGGCTTAACCAACTTTTAGTATTCATATTATTTTACCTATTCCTTTCATTTAGTGATTAATGTTTATTCTTTACACCATATGTTTTATAATTTTTCCCATTCTCCAACTCCTTCCAGATTCTCACTGGAATGCCACTCCCTACCCACTCATCTTTGTGTCCTCTCTCTAATAAGAAAGATAAAAAAACCATAAAAACCATAGAGTCTCATTTGTGCTAGCCATCTATTTCTGAATATGGTTGATATACTCAGTATTTACTGGGTATATCAGTGTACTCCATTGGAGTAAACTGGTTTTCCTGAATCCAGAAACTATCATTTTTGAATAGCTTCTTTGCTAGGAGTGGTACCATGTGCCCACTTTCCCTCTTTTGCATTGGGATTTTTGTCAGGTTTGAGCTGTCCAAGTCTTGGAAATGTCACAGTTTCTGTGAGTTCCTATGCGCATCTTTCCTGTTGTGTCTGGAAAATGCTATTTTTAAAAAATTGTCCACCACCTCTTACTCTTTAACCTCCCCACCCCCAACCCTTTCTACGTGGATCCCTGAGCCCTGAGCCTTGACAGAAGGGTGAGACAAAAATCCCACTTAGGACTGAGTACTCCAAAGTCTCTCACTCTCTGCATGTTGTCTCGCTGTCTGTCTTTGCATTAATTACCATCTATGGCAAGAAGCTTCTCTACTGAAGCTTTAGCAATAATTCACTCATCTATAGTACAGTGGTTTGAATGAACACGATTCCATACACTCATAAGAAGTGGCACTATTGGGAGGTGTGGCCTTGTTGGAGTAGGTGTGGCCTAGTTGGAGGAAGTATGTCCCAAGCCAGGTCCAGTGGCATTCTCTCTTCCTGCTGCCTGCTAATTGAGATATAGAACTCTCAACTACTTCTCCAGCACCGTGTCTGCCTGCATGCTACCATGCTTCCCACCATGATGATAATGAAAAGCTAAAGTGTAAGCCAGCTCCAATGAAATGTTTTCCTTTATAAAAGTTGCTGTGGTTATGGTGTGTCTTCACAGCAATAGAATCCTAACTAAGACATATGGGTATACCAATATATCATTAGGATCATTCTATTCCTATGTTCATTCAGCAAAACAATAGAGGTAGGTTTTCCAGAGGGCCCATGACTTGAGTGGACCTTAAACCTCCCTCTTTCCCCAAAAAGTGGTTGGTTAGTCCCATCCCATTCATGGCACTATGGAATCAGCAAGCACAGCTGGCAGGCAGGTCATCACTCACGCTCACAGGGTTTGTAGCTGGGGGAGATTGAGCACGATGAGATTTCTCTTCTGGTACTGTGCTTAGAATCTTCTAGCACTATGAACACTAGCCAATAGGGTGAATCTTCCAGTTGAATACCACTTAGATTTCTTTGTTTTCTGTGACATAAGTGTGTGGTGTCTTCAGCAATAACATCTTACCATCAAGTTGGAAATAGCCTGCGGTGTTTGGGGAGCCTGTGGGGCCCCTTAGGCTAGTGACTCAGAAAGATGTATCCCATTTTACTGAAAGTTTTATTTGGCAACATATAATATCTACTTGTGATATTGTCTCCCCCATAATATAGTGACTCTATTTAAATTCCCTTTATACATCTATATATTTTAGGAAGCTTCTACAGTAGTATATTTTCAAATAGCCTTTCAAAAAGTATTTATAATGTTAGTTGTCCACCCCAATATTTCCTCCTCTACTCTGTCATTCCTTCCCCCACTACGTGTGATCCGTGTAATCCCCCTTTATTCATTTTTAGCTCTGTATTCCATTTCTCTTCCTTGGAAGATCCTCCCACAGTGGCTTTCTTATCTCATAATTTTGTTTCATTTTCTAGTCCTGACTCATTTCTTTTTATTACTTCTGAACTCTGTCCTCGTTGTTGACATTTCTGTTTTGTGTTTCCTGAAATTACATTTTCATCTTTTTTTTTTTTTTTTTTTTTGAGATAGGGTCTTATGTATTCTCACTGACTTTGGACTTGCTGTAGGAGCGGGTTTGAGATAGGATCTTATGTAGTCTCGCTGGCTTTGGACTTGCTGTAGGAGAGGGTTTGAGCTCCTGCTGATTGATTCCCTTGCCTCCATTTCCCAAATGCTTTGGGTTGCAAGTGTGTACTGCCTCATCTGGCGTTTTCAACTCTTTTGGGGTTTTCCTACCTCTCCCTTTCAATTTTCCTTCTTCCTAAGCCTCTTTCTCCTTCAGTGTAAAGGTCTGACCTTTTTCTTACCTGTGTTCTTTTTTCTCTGTTCCCATCCCTGGGAGCATCACTGCTCTTAGGGCTGCAGCATCAGCAGCCTGATTTCCTCACGACGGCTAGGATCCCAGCCCATCTAGAAGCCATCTGGAGCTCTGTGGTGCCCACCTGGGCCCTTCTGCTGTGTTCTCATGTTCCTGGCACCAGTGCTGTGTGAGAGTAGCTTGGAGGGTTGCTTAGTCTCTGTGTTTCATTTAGGCCATGGGAAACAAGGGAAGGTGTGAGTCATCAGGGCATCTGCTGTGACTGCCCTTTCTTCCCACCGCATGGACTTGGGGACTTTCCATTCCTGCTGGTGTCCAGATTTGAACCCAGGACTTCACACATGGAGAGCTCTTGAAATGGATTCATCTCAATTCATTACTATCTAAAGAAACATTTAGGAAGCCTGACATTTAAATGCCACCTTCCTGTCCCTTCCTCATTCTCCCTTCTCTCTTCCTCTCAGCCACCCTCTGCATTGCCTTTATTGCATTGCCACTGAAGATAACCCTTAAGTGAGCTGCTTTCTCTGGCGATATGTCCATATGCCATTTAGCAGGGCATACTGCTCATCTTCAGAGAGCCAAATACTTCTGCTTCTCAAGACACAAGCCCAGTGCCCAACCAGTCAGTTTGTAACAAACCTGGCTCTTACCATAGTAGAGGCAGTAGTTCACATTGCTGCCTTTATTAATGTCTCCAGAGGAAGGACAAGGGGCTCCATACTTTCCATATACTTTTCTCCTATCTTCAAGGAGTAATAGACTCATGTCCAGCCCCATTTCCACTCTCCCTCGACAGAACATTGCTGTGGATCTATTCAGAGCTTCCAAATTTTTAAGTGCAGTGGGTGATAGCCCAAAACTAGTGTTTGGCAAAGTTTGGTTCCGTTCCATGGTCTCTTACAGGTTTTATAGTTTGAGCAGCAATATGGAGATTCCTGTCTGCATGGACCTTGTGAAGGTGGTCTCTGGGTCTCATGACCACCGAAAAGATATTTCTATCGTAGTTTAAGTGTGTTTACAGAAGCAGATGTGAGTAACCATTGGGACATTCTTTCTTTAGCAAACATGGTCAACTATTTCTACAGATAGCTTTGTAAGCATGTTCTTTTTCAAGATAAGAGGAGAGGAATCAACTGAAACAAGCAGGAGTACAAGCAGAGTGAAGTAAAATTTAGCCCTGTCAGTCTTTTCTTCTTCCTGTTGCCCTCAGGCTACCACAGTGCAAGGCTCCAGTTCAATTGTGCTGGTGCGTATTAGTGCACTAAATAGTTAACCTCTATTCTCTTTCCTTCTCCATCAGAGTTAAACAACAGTTAAAACCAGCTATCAAGTGGCAGACATTTCTTCTTCCTCCCCTCATCTTGTCATGATTCCTTCTCTGGAGCTTTGAAATTTTAAACTAGTCAGGGCTTGATTTTCTAGTTAGTGAAATCCTTGGACTGCCTTGGTGCTTGGGGGCCCTTTTCTTTTTCCAGGAAGTTTCTCATGTAACTGTGAGCCAATACTTGAGAGAGGTGGTTTGCTATGTTACCTGTGATCTGAAATAATTTAGATAATTATTTGATAATTTATACTACAGTTTCCTCTCCAGAATTTATATTCTAAAATTTTTCATAACTTTTTTTTTTTCCTAGAGAGATTGGGACAATAATCAGGTCATTAGGATGCTGCCCGACTGAAGGAGAGCTGCATGACTTCATTGCAGAGGTAGGTACATGGTTGAGGAAGTGTCACTCAGCTGATTTTAGAACTTGTAATGAAAAAAAAAACTTACCTGAAACTAAAACCTTCCTAAATTACTGAGGGTGCTATTTGAAAGTGTTAGAATAAGCCAGGCGGTGGTGGTGCATGCCTTTAATCCCAGCACTTGGGAGGCAGAGGCAGGCGGATTTCTGAGTTCGAGACCAGCCTGGTCTACAGAGTGAGTTCCGGGACAGCCAGGACTACACAGAGAACCCTGTCTCGAAAAAACCAAAAGAAAAAAAAAAAGAAAATGTTAGAATAGCTGTGCACATAAGTCAACCAATGGAAGCAACTGTTGATAGTTTTTAAATTTGTTGAAGATAGACCAGTGAAGACAAGGAAGTCTGACCACAGGGAGAAAGACCAATAACAGATGTATTTAATAATAATGTTTGTTCACAGGGTATGTAAAGACTGTATATTTTATTTATTTGAGGAAATAAAGCTAAGCTTCAGAACATATAATAGTAATAATAATAATAATAATAATAATAATAATTAGACTAAGGA
Source organism: Rhabdomys pumilio (assembly GCA_030674055.1). Taxonomy (NCBI): domain Eukaryota; kingdom Metazoa; phylum Chordata; class Mammalia; order Rodentia; family Muridae; genus Rhabdomys; species Rhabdomys pumilio. The sequence goes on from JANHMN010000015.1 coordinate 64,900,457, forward strand.
ATAGATGTAAGTAGAAAAAATAATGGAGTTACCCATGATAAAGTTAAACAATGCCAAACAGAATTCCCCAAGAAAGCTAGTTTTAATTGGCATGATAATAAAGTCCTTCCATTTTAATCTGGTTAATAAAAACATTAACTGTAGGACTGTGAAAGGACAGCATGGTTTCTGGTTAAGCACCGGCTGGAGATGGCCGGAGACCCCACAAGTTTCCTTGCAAGGGACGACAGGCTCCCAGACTCCAGGTTCCTGAGGCCGAAGACCTGCTGAAGACCTCTGCGCACATAGGACAAGGCCACTACTACTTCTTCCACAGGTAGAGTGCATGACTACAGGCCATGGAGCTTCAAGATAGATCTCCATATTAATGAGATACCTAAAGGCTAGAGGGCATAGCCAATTAAACTTTCCTCTCCAGACCCTCCTTCTTGCAAAAGGTATTTAAACTCAAGCCCGCCCTGAGAATACCGGGATATAGTTTCATCCATTCTCTGCCACTAGAAATATCTTAAAACCATAGCCTATCTTTCTTCTTTGGGACCCGCGCCATGGGGAACTGTGGAGAAGGTTTTCAACTACCAAGCCGTCATCGTCTGACAACGTCTCTACATTTCTAGCCATGGATGCCCAGAAACCCAAGCAAGGGGAGCCAACTGTGACAAAGCTAAGCAAGTCTCCAACGACCAAGACTCTTCTCCCGGTGGGATGCAGCCAGAGCTGAGGCCCTCGGGACCTCAGACTGTGTTCCTCCACCTCCGAATGGAGTCCTGTGGCTTCTCATAGCACGATCCCTCGGCACCAGCGTGGAGTGAACACAGTCAAATTCCCATGCATCTGTCCCTCTGATCAGGGGCCCTAGCCCTTTGGGGGCCAGTAGACACAGGATCCACAATTCAACCCAACAATGGACCCATGTGCATGCCACAACCCCACAATTAACCAGTCTAAAATTCTAAAAATTATTATTCATAATAATAACAAAAATTAGCCATTTCAGTTAAAAGATTTTGATTGGCTTTTTTTTATGGTTATAGATTAATTGAAATGGGTAAGCGTTTCTGACTAGAGGAGACTGGTGGTTCTGCCTTCCTCACCCCTAGATCTGATTGGCTGGAGTTACTTTCCTTATAGGGCAGGGAAGAGAAGCTGAATAATAGGAGAATCACTGACAAGTTAACATCAAGTTACTCCAGGCAGTCCCCCCCCCCCGCCCCCCCCCCCCCCCCCCGCTCCCCAAAGATTAAAGCAGAAGGATTTTATTATTGTGCCCATTGAAACTGGCTTTCCTGGGGGATTCTGTTTGGCTGTATTTAACTTTATTATGGGTAACTTCATTTTTTTTCTTTTTAAGTCTATTCTTTGGGAACTAATGTAGGAGCTTAATCTAAAATAAAAGTCTGTTGTAAACATTTGTCGAGTGAGCTGAGGCTGGGAGAAAGGAGGCATGGATCAACAGTCCATGCCCAGGGACTGTCACACTCCATGTTGCTTTCCAGAAAGATCTTTGATTGACCATTAAGTGAAGGCTTTAGTTGAACCAAGAGAGACCTTGGGAAAAAAGGGAAAAAAGCTGCTTGGACTACCCACTGGAGAAACAGCTAACAGAGTTGCTTTTCTTTGCTTGAGGGGGAGTGGGAGGTAGTTAGATATAGCTGCCTGCAGCCACGATCACCGGGTTCTCCTGAGAGGAAGCCTAGGAATTAACAGGAAGGAGGGCAAGAGAAACGTGGGGCCAAGACAAAATATTCTGATCAAGGCCCGAAGTTTAATAATTTGTTTTCACATATAAAGGGGAAGCCTCACCCCCAGAGTCTCTTCTCGGTTCAACCCAGGGGCTGGGTAAGGAGATAGCAGTCCGAAAGGTGTCAAGGCTAGCTCAGCAGGCAGTCCATTCTTCTTAGCTTGGTAGCAGACCTCAGGGTGCCAAGACTGGCAAGGCAATGCCTCCTTCTAGGTCCTATTGTTTGGTCTTCTTGTGGTCAATGACTTGCAGGCCTGCTCAGGCCTGGGGGAAGGGCACAGTTAGAGTATTAACAAGGGATGAAAAGGAAAAGCAGAGGAGTAGAATTTGTCCTGTCTTCTTGCTCCTTATACTTGGTAGAGTCCCTGTTTATTCAGTTCTATGTTAAGAAGGAGTTTGGGATTTTAGGTTGATGCAGATAAAGGTGACGTAGTAAAATTCATGCTACAAAGGATTTACCTAAACTTACTTAGGAAATATTAAGTTTCAGAGTGGAATTTAGTTAAAGGAGTGCCTCCAATATGGCTAGAAAGATAAATAGTATACTCACAGTTAGAAACTTAGGAATGAAAAACTTGTACCATAATTGAAGTTAAGGGATGTTAAGAAAGTTTCTCCAGGGGCTAGAGAGATGGCTCAGTAGTTAAGAGCACTGACTGCTCTTTCCAGATGGTCTTGAGTTCAATTCCCAGTACCGATCCAAAGCCATCTGTAATGGGATCCGACTCCCTCTTCTGGTGTGTGAGAAGACAGAGCATGTATATACATAAAGTAAATACATTTTAATAAGTTATCCAATGTCTATTTACCAAGATTGACCTTCAGTTAGGCTCTGTTTCTATAGCAAAAGGAGAGAACCAACTTAGAACTGGCCATTAGGTCCAGCCCATGTCAAAGAATATACCTCTAAAGGGCAGATCAAGGGGTGGCACAGGGTCACAGCCACCCTGCCACTAAGGCTCTGTGGTCTTATCAGGAAAAGCACAGTTCTGCCAGGTTAACAAGATGAACCTGGGTAGCAACTATTCGAAAAGAACAACACTGGTGTACTTAAGAAATAATAAGAACTAATTTACACAGAATTTGCTGTGTAAATCTCTCATCTGTCCAGGTGAGCAGACTTGCATTCTCCTGTCTCTGTTTAAATTATTCAAAGTGGAACCTAGGCCCAGGACCTGAGGAGGTTTAAGGACAACAGTATATGTGAGATGCAGAGCGTTGTGAGACGTGTCTAAGTTAGTCAAATCGTCGATGGAAGGCCAGCTCTCCTCCTTGAGCATTAGCCAGAGCTGGATGAATGCTATATAAAGATGCTTTTCCGTTATGCATCTTTAAGTGTACAGAGTGATTGGAAAGGCAGTTAGTTCTAGAACAGGGCAAGCCACTTCATTTCTATGACTATCAACCTCTCCATAGTTTTCAGAGTTCATCTCAAAGAGACATTAAATAATAGATCACAAGCCTGTTTTCAGTGGAAAGACACTGTAAACGTCAAGTAGTTTAAGCTTAGGAGGACTGTTGCTCAGAGAGCAGCACCTTAGCAACTCTTAGTTGTTTCACGTTACTGTGACCACAGTACCTGACAGAGGGATACTGTCTGAGGGAGCAAAGGCTTGTTGGGTGCATGGTTTTAGAGCAGTGGTTCTCACCCTTCCTAGTCCTGTGACCCTGACTCTTTAATACAGTTTCTCATGTTTTAGTGACTCCCAACCATAAAATTATCTTCGTTGCTACTTTGTACCTGTAATCTTGCTACTGTTATGAATCATAGTATAAATATTTATTTGAAGCTCGAAGTTTGCCAAAGGGGTAACCATCCACAGGTTAAGAACCACTGTCTTAGTATGGTAGAGCCTCTCAATTCATGGTGTACCAGAGAAGCTGGAAGCAGGGGTGGCTGTAACTTTCAAAGAGCCACACCTAGCCACCCATGTCTACCAGACTTCACTCTCTAAAGGTTCCATGACCTTCCCCAAATAGTGCTACCAGTTAGGTGACAAGGATGGAAAACATGAGCCTATGGGGAGATTTCAGACACATACCATAGCAGTAACATCAGTTTCTCATTACTATTTTGAAATACCTAGTAATAAATTCTAAGAAAACTTTAGAATTTTAAATGTTTTTGAATAAAAATGAGGAGAAAGGCCTGTTTTTACTATGAATCCACCTAATCCCCCCACCCCCCAATCTAAATTCTTGTTCCTGATGACTGCTTTAAAACTCATAAAGCTGGAACTGGTGCTGGGAAAGGCAAAAAAGACACTGGGAGGAAGATAGGAAGTTAATTCCAACACTCAGGAGGCAGAGTCAGGTGTATCTCTGAGTTCGAGGCCAACTTGTTCTTCAGAGTGAGTTCCAGGGTAGCCAGGGCTACAAAGACAAATCTTGACTCCAGAAAATCAAAACTGAAACAAACAAAAGAGAATCAGTGTGCTCAGTACACAGAAAAGAAGGGAGACTGGGGATCTGAAAGAAGAACGCATTTTAATGTGTATTAGGAATCTGAAAACTACCTAGATCATCAAAGCACCACACACACACACACACACACACACACAAACACACACACACACACACACACACACAGTCTGTAAAAACATTGAAACTTGTATCTGGAACTTAAATTCTTTAGCTTTAATGCATTTGAATTTTAGGGCAGATACATCTACAACTTTTAAATTTCTCAGCTCTCTGCTTCCTGAAGATCAGAAATCTCCTGAAATAGATCAGTTTTTAAATTCCTCAACATTGATTCATCTGTTTAATATTCTAAGATTAGCAGCTTGCTTAAGTAATCCCTGTCTGTATAGGATGTTATAAAAGCCAGCAGCTGTAACAAGGAAGGGCTAGTGTGAATCTTACTGCACACAGGTTACCCAACAGCCCTGCCTTTGATGTTAAGTCAGAGCTATCTAGGCTCGTCAGTGCGTGGGAGCTGGGAGGAAAGAGACTATTTAAAGGTCTATGTTCTTTGAATTCTATCTTGCATAGAATTATAGAGAATTTAAACTAATTACACAGGAAAGGTAAAAGATGTCTCAAAAAAAAAAAGCCCTGTGTTGATAGGATTATTGATTTAGGTTTTGGGACTAAGATAGGACTATGTATCTTATTGGGACACATCTTGAACCACCTTCTCCTCCACACTTTCCTGTTGTGGATGGAAAGCAGTGTCTTTCTTGGTCCTTCTGTTTTGTTAATGTACTGTGCTCTTGAAAACATCTCAGCATCTCCTTGTGTATTAGCCAGGGTTCTATAGAGTAACAGAAGTTATAGAATCTCTCTCTCTCTCTCTCTCTCTCTCTCTCTTTCTCCCTGTCTCTCTGTCTCTCTGATATGCATATATCATATACATATTACACATATACATATTATCATATAGGCATATATGCACATATGCATACATATGCATGTATATGCTATATACACATATATACATGTATAGGATATATACTATATTCATTATATTCATACACACATATATACATATCAACTATATATACATATCATATATATGTACATATTAAACAAATACATATATATTAAACAGATGAATCAATGTTGAAGAATTTTAAAACTGATCTATTTCAGGAGATTTCTGATCTTCAGGAAGCAAGAGCTGAGAATTTTAAAAGTTAGAGATGTGTCTGCCCTAAATTTCAAGCACATGAAAGCTAGAGAATTTAAGTTCCAGATACAAGTTTCAATGTTTTTACAGACTAATTGTGTGTGTGTGTATGTATATATGTTTGTATATATACACATATATACATATCACATAAATGTATTAGAATAACTGACAGACTGGGCTGTGGTCTAGTTAATCCAAAAATGGCTGCCTATGAATGGAACATCCAAGAATCCAGTCTGTCAGGCTGGATGTCTCAGTTGGTCTTCAGTATATGCCAGAATCTCAGAGAAGTGGGCTCTAATGCCAGTAAAGAAATGAATGGACTTGCTAACAAGGTTGAGAGCAAAGCAGGCAAAAAGAGAGAGCTTCCTTCTCCCAAGTCCCTTATATAGACTGCCTAGCAGAACATGTGGTCCACATAAAGGTAGGTCTTCCCATCTCAAAAGATATGGATTAAAGTTCTGTCTTCCTATCTCAAAGATCTAGATTAAAACTAGATCTTCTCAGTTTAAAAACATTCATCACAGATGTGCCCAGGCATTTGGGTCTTAGCTAATTCTGGGTGTAGTCACGTTGGTTACCAACAACAGCGTCATACTTCAGGTTTCTGTTTACCTTTACCTCAGTGCTGTGAGGCCGTGTAGCTTCTGTGAACAGCTTTACGTACTTTCCATTACTTGGGCTAGAGAGAGCTCGCTGGCACGTCAGCCTGTAGACACTAACCAGCCCAAGTCTGTGTACCCAGTGTCCTAGTGAACCTTTCTGAAGTAGAAACTTAAGGGTTCTTTGGAAACTTCATTGGATGGTGTTTTGCTGGGGCAAACACATGAAGGAACTTTTAGCTGAAGTGGACACAGGGGAAAGGCTAAGGCAGACTTGTGAAGGAGCATTTAGCTGAAGCAGACACAGGAGAAAGCATGGTCTGCTAAAGCAAGCACGTGAAAGGACATGTGATGAAGGATTCTTCGATAACAATGTATATGTATTGGTCCATCTTACATTTTGTAGTTGAGCTCCATTTGTCAGGACACCAGAGAGAGAAATGCACCAAAAAACTTTTGGTGGTGTGCTGCAGTTTCTTGCTGCCTTTGTGAACTTGGGCTGATTGTCAGAATGATATCAGCTGAGACAGATGCATGTGCTGAGGTCATATGATGTTTGGAGGGTATAAGCATAACTTGACGGACAATGACAGAGGCTGACTGAGCTAGGCTTGCTTATAGAACTAGCTGTGCAATGCTTGTGGGTCTCCCTTCTTCGAGAGGGATGCAGCCAAGAAATTCTCCTGGCATTCCTGTTGGTCCCTCCTGTTGCTGACTTGTGCCTAGGCCTGGCTGTCTCTGCTGGGTAGTGCCACTCTGCTGATTTGTGCCACTATCCTGACTTTACTGAACTGGACTGCTTGTCTATCTGTGAAGTGTTCGCAAGTGGACTGAGCTGCTGCCGCTGCTAACCTGTGAGCCGAACTGCCGATTTCCAGACAACACAGACAGGAGTTGCTCCAAAGAACCTTTCTAAACAGGTCCTCTTCCCCTGTCTTTTCTTTTCCACTACCTCTGGTGGGTGGTGGACTACAAGGGAGGTTAAAGCGTTTGAGAACCATCATTAAAAGTAGGGTTTGAAGAAAATGGAAGTCACAGCTCCCTGACGAGGAGAACATCTGGGAGCTGGCGCTGCTTAGGCTGTTCTTAGCAGCATGTCCCTGATGCCCTCAGTGGACAGTATGTTGTTCCTTCCACCATTTTCCAAGGGACACGATCCTCTGGTGGGTTTTTGGCTCATGCATAATATATCTTCTCCAGTCAGTCCAAGCTAAGAAGAAAATGGGTCTTTCTGTTTCATGTGCTGTTTTGTGATCAGTTATTCATCCCAGGTCCCTAGGAGCCTCCCTGGGAGCACGCCTTTTCCACCTGGGTTCCTTGCCAGAGAGGAGGGCCTGTGTCATGGTGTCTCGAGCCCAGTATGTTATCTGTTGTGAGCAGGTTGTGATAAGGTTTTAGGGTCCCCGTGGGGAGGGAAGCGACAGGTCCTCTCCACTCAGGAATTGTATACAGGATTGGCTGTGAGATGGTCGGTTCCCCGAGAGGGGAGAGAGTATGCCAGAGACAGAGGTTTGATATTTAATTGCTCTTTAATAATGCACAGCAAACAATATATTATCACCAATGCTAAAGCTATTATAACAACGAGGTATTGCCACATTTCCTATGCATTGACTCTATAAATGTCAGTACACAAATAATAAGTTGGTAATCACCAAAGAAGTAAACGTAGCAGTAAGTACATTATTAATTGTGGGTTATACGACCTGAGTCCTTATGACTGCAGTTTCCAGCAGCTCAGGTCTGGAGAGTGCTTGACCACGAAGTTAGAGGCTTTGGTCTCTCGGCTGTCTCCTTGATGATCGGGTACAGAGTGCTCAGTCTCTCGGTTGCTGCTTTGATGATCCATGCTGCAGAGTGCTTAGTCTCTCGGCTGCAGAGGAGGCCTGAACGGAGGATCATGCTAGGTAACCATTGCTACCAGTGTGATAGGGTGCTCCGGCCAAGGACTCCTTTTTATGCTTGAGTTAGAGGTACTTCTGACGTACATGGCAGATGTGTCTGGTTATCTGTGGGGCTATGACTTCATTACACCTGGTTATCACACTTATTCAAAGCAACTTATTTTTCAAAACAACTTTTAATTATCAAAACAACTTCTGGTTATCACAGCACTTCAAAACAACTTTACTTCAAACTTGTTTTGTTTCCTATTACAATATGGAGTCAGCTCTGTTAAGGGTCTGCTCCTTACACCTGGGAAGCACCTGAGGGAACTTTGCTTTCCTTGTCTTGTATTTTAGCCCTCTGATGGCCATGTCGCTTTCATCCTAGTCACGCTAGCTAATTTAATTTTTTCCTTCAGTATGCATTTTTTCTTCCCCTAATAGGCCCACTGGCTCCCCAGTTAGGTTATGCTGGAGTTTAACTCAATTTACTAGCCTACCTTGTAGGAGAGATGTTGTAATTCCTGAGGGGTGCATGTTGCCCAGGATGTCTACTGCAGTGCCACCTGCTGTTAGAAAGATATGGATGCAAACCTCAAGCCTCCACAGAATTTGCCTAGTCAGTGTCCTGAGAAGTGCCTGCAGTTTGGTTTCTCTATCTAATATGTCCTCATGCTAGACCTTTGCAAATAGGACTCTGGCCTTAAGTACCTGTTTTTTTCCAGAGCATGCAAATACATCTTGAACTCTTGCATTTTTTATTTCAGGGATGGTAAACTGGAGTGAATGTGCCTCTCCACAGCCTGGTTTTGTTGTTGTTGGGTTTTTTTTTCGTGTTTGTTTGTTTGTTTTTGAAGCCTGGGTTAAGAATGGTCTATAAGTTACTTCTTTTTTTCTTTTGTTGTGACAAAATACCTAACAAGAACAGCTTGAGGAAGAACAGGCTCCTTTGGTCATGGTAGGGGATGAAGGTGGCAGGAACATGCCACACTGTACCAGCTGTTCCGTTGATGCTGCCCACCCTTAGGGTGCGGCTTCCTTCTTTGATTAACCCTTTCTGGAAACACTCTGATAGATACACCCACAGGGGCATTTCCAAGACAATTCTTAGTATTTGGTTATGAGCTGTTATGTTAACAGCTGAGCTATCTCCTGTCTTCTAAATGTGATTCTTAATGCAATCAAGTTGACTATGAAGATTAAGCATCAGTGATGGTTCAATGTTTTTAAAATGTCCTAAAAATAAAGAAAAATATGCATCAAAATCTTCTACACGCAGTACTAAAATATGTATTACCCCTCTTTCATAGAATTGTACCACTCCGGGTTAATTGATGGTTGACAGAGTCTGCCTTTCACTGTAAGAAACAGTGCTTCTTCATAGGCTGCCAAAGAGTCACGTGGCCTTAGCATCTAGCAACTGCTTAACAAAGTCCCAGTTTCTCTTTGTCCCACAGGTCTCAGTACAATTTATAAATGCTGCTGCTTTATGACATTCTTCTTCCCTTCTTGTTAGGATGCTTGCATTGTGGTACCTGAAAGAATGAGTCTCTTCTTCGGCATGTTCTCAGTTATGTCTCATAAACATTTTATCACTGGACAGAAGTAATCTGTGTCCACAGCATTACATCAACACTTCGGCCTATAAAGCAATGAATCAGCCTGACTTAGAAGTCCATTTCACTGCCTGTATCCTTTGTGTCCCTTTTGATGTCACATGTGGTCCTGTGGTTACTCTAAGAAGCTAACACTAAGCCATAGACATTCAAGAGATTTAGTGGGACTGTCAGAGCCAGAGGAGGTGGGAGTGTCAGAATGCAGTGCAGCTTGTCTGGTTATATTTCTTAGAAACAGAGGTTAAATAGAGGAACGTTTCCACACGAGACAGTTGTGGTGGTTTGAATGAGAATGGCCCAATAGGCTCATTTATTTGAATGTCTAGTTCTCAGTTGGTAGACTAGGGAGGTTAGGAGGTATGTCTTGTTGGGGAAGGTATGTCATGGGAGCATGCAGGTGAGCTTTGAAGCTTCAAAAGTCTGTGCTAGATCCAGTCTGTCTCCCTGCCTGCAGCTTGGGGATCAGATGTGAGCTCTTAGCTAGAGCCCCAGCTCCATGCCTCTTGCCTGCCACTGTACCGCCTGCCATGATGACAATGGACTAGCCCCATGGGACTGTAAGCAAGCTTTCCAGTGAAATGTTCCTTTCTGTCAGTTACTTGGTCAAGCTGTATCCTTGCAGCAATAGGGTAGTGACTATGACACTATCACTGTCACCCAGAGGAGTGAGTGTGCAGGACAGCATGATCAGGAGTTAGCCATGTTTGGTTTTTATTTCTAAGCTCAGTGGCCTTATGGTCTAGATTTTAAGATTAGGAATCCAGTGAAGGCTGTGCCATCACCAAGGAGAACCACAGGAGAGTGAGCAGAAGCTTTTCAGCGCATGTTAAAGACGGGCCAGTGAGGAAATGGGTCAGGCTTGTTCCAGAATCCTGTTCTTGGATAAAATGGTGGCATCAGTGGCCGGGGTTGTAATTTTGATGGTCCTTGGTGCAGCCATGTCCTTAGTAAAGCCCTCCAGTGTGGGCTCAGCCTCCGGATGTAGCGCACAGTTGTCATGAGGGTATTTCTAGGAACTGCTCTTTCCCCTCTGACTCTGTGTTGTTTCTCATTTCTTTCATATTTGGCATACTCTTTGATAACTTCTTGGAAAGAAAGAAGGTAACATTTTTGAGACTTTTTAAAAAATTTTTATTCTGGGATAGAATTTTGTTAAGAGTTTGGAGCTAGGCTTGGTTGTGCAGGCCTCTAATCCCAGATAATCAGGAGGCTGAGGCAGAAGGATTTCAAGTTTAAGGCTACATGGATTGCAGAGTGAATTTAGGGTCTCAAAAAATTATAAAAACTAAAACCAAAAGGGGCTGAGGGTGTAGTCCAGAATGAAGTACTTGCCTAGTACGTCTGAAGCTTTAGGTTTGATCCTCAGCACTGCAACCCAACCGACCGACCAACCAACCAACCAACCATCCGACCGACCATCCGACCAACCAACCAACCGACCGACTATCCGACCAACCAACCCAACAAACAAGCATCAACTGTGACAGCAAGCACTCTTTGTTGTTAGACTCCTGGTGATGCTGTTGAGATAGTCTGGATTCATCCTTTGTATGTGACTTTGTGTGTGTGTGTGTGTGTGTGTGTGTGTGTGTGTAACCTTTCCCTACCATCTCTTGTGTGCTCATAAGACTGATTCTGTTCTGCCTTTCCTCCTGACTTCTGAAACTTAAGCAGAAGTTCTAGGTGCATCCTGGATCCCAGGATCTCAGGTGTGCCAGGCTCTGAGCTGTACCCTGCTCCCTGGATTCTCTTGACTACTGACTGAACAATTCTCGGGTAGAGTTCAGTCCCTTTGTGCCTAACATTTGCTGAGATCCTGTTCTTTGCCCCTGTCCTCAAGTGTGGCATCATACTTCAGGCTGAGGCCCTGGTGGCAGTCCGAAACGGGAGAGTGTCACCTCCTCTTGTCCCTGAGGATCTAAGCCAGTTCCATAACGCTCCTCCTGAGAACAGGCTTTCCAGTCAGGTTTGCTGTCTACACTGATTTCCCTGGGATTCACATCCTGGCTTTGGGTTGGGGCTGGAGTCAAACACTTTTTTCCCTACCACACAGCTAAGATTGGGAGTTTGTAGGCTTCCTAAAAATGCCAGCTAATAGTCATTAAAGCAATTCATGCTGCATTTTAATTCAAAACATAAAAATGTGCATTATTTTACTATTCTAGACCTAAAAGGCCTTTTTAAAAAAGTGTACCAGTTTTTTTTTTTTTTGGATATTTTATTTACATTTTAGATGTTATCCCCTTTCCCCATTCCCCTCCCACCCAGGAACCCCCTATCCCATCCCCCCTTCTCTTGCTTCTATGAGGATGTGCCCCACCCACCTGCCCATGCCCACCTCCCCACCCATGAGTTCTCCTACACTGGGGCATCCAGCCTTCACTAGACCAAGGACTTCCTCTCCTACCTATGCCCAACAAGGCCATCCTCCCCTACATGTACAGCTAGAGCCATGGGTCACTCCCTATGTGCTCCCAGGCTGGTGGTTTAGACCCTGGGAGCTCTGGTTTGTTGGTATTGTTGCTCTCCCCATGGGGCCACAAACCCTTTCAGCTCCTGCAGTCTTCTTTCTAACTCCTCCATTGGGAACCCCATGATCAGTTCAGTGGTTAGCTGTGAGCATCCACCTCTGTATATTTCAGGCTCTGATAGACCTCTAAGGAGACAGCTATATCAGGCTCCTGTCAGCATGCACTTCCTGGCATCCACATCAGCATCTACCTTTGGTGACTGCACAATGGGATGGATAGGTAGGTGGGACAATCTCCAGATAATCCCTCTTTCAGTTTCTGTCCTGTGCTTTGTCATATTTGCTCCTATGAGTATTTTGTTACTCCTTCCAAGAAGGACCGAGGCACCCACACTTTGGTCTTCCTTCTTCATGAGCTTCATGTGGTCTGTGAGTTGTATCTTGGGTGATACAATTGTGAGCTTTTGGGCTAATATCCAATTATCAGTGAGTATATACCATGTGTGTTCTTTTGTGACTGGGTTACCTTACTCAGGATATTTTCTAGTTCCATCCATTTGCCTAAGGATCTCTTGAATTCATTGTTTTTTAATAGCTGAGTAATACTCTATTGTGTAAATGTACCACATTTTTCTGTATCTATTCTTCTGTTGAAGGACATCTGAGTTCTTTCCAGCTTCTGGCTATTATAAATAAGGCTGCTATGAACATAGTGGAGCATGTGTCCTTGTTATATGTTGGAGCATCTTCTGAGTATATGCCCAGGAGTGGTACAGCTGGGTCCTCAGGTAATATTATGTTCAATTTTCTGAGGAACCACCAGACTGATTTCCAGAGTAGTTGTACCAGCTTACAATCCCACCAACAATGGAGGAGTGTTCCTCTTTCTCCAAATTCTCACCAGCATCTGCTATCATCTGAGTTTTTGATCTTAGCCATTCTGACTGGTGTGAGGTGGAATCTCAGGGTTGTTTTGATTTGCATTTCCCTGATGACTAAAGATATTGAACATTTCTTTAGGTGCTTCTCGGCTATCGAGTTTCCTCAGTTGAGAATTCTTTGTTTAGCTCTGTACCCCATTTTTAATAGAGTTATTTGTAGTCTGCAGTCTAATTTCTTGAGTTCTTTGTATATATTGGATATTAGTCCTCTATCAGATGTGGGATTGGTAAAGATTTTTTCCCAATCTGTTGGTTGCTGTTTTGTCCTATTGACAGTGTCCTTTGCCTTACAGAAGCTTTGCAATTTTATGAGGTCCCATTTGTCAATTCCTGATCTTAGAGCATAAGCCATTGGTGTTCTGTTCAGGAACTTTTCCCCTGTGCCCAGGTATCTAAGGGTCTTCCCCACTTTTTCTTCTGTTAGTTTCAGTGTATCTGGTTTTATGTGAACGTCCTTTATCAACTTGGACTTGAGCTTTGTACAAGGGAACAAGAATGGATCAATTTGCATTCTTCTACATGCTGACCTCAAGTTGAACCAGCACCATTTGTTGAAAATGCTGTCCTTTTTCCACTGGATAGTTTTAGCTCCTTTGTCAAAGATCAAATGACTATAGGTGTGTGGGTTCATTCCTGGGTCTTCAATTCTATTCCATTGACCTTCCTGCCTGTTCTGTACCAATACCAGGCAGATTTTTTTTTTTTTATCACTATTGCTCTGTAGTACAGCTTGAGGTCAGGGATGGTGATTCCTCTAAAAGTTCTTTTATTGTTGAGAATACTTTTTGCTATCCTGAGTTTTTTGTTATTCCAAATGAATTTGAGAATTTCTCTTTCTAACTCTGTGAAGAATTGGGTTAGGATTTTAATGGGGATTGCATTTTATGCATTTAATGGGGATTGGATTTTAATGGGGATTGAATCTGTAGACTGCTTTCAGCAAGATGGTCATTTTTACTATATTAATCCTGCCAATCCATGAGCATGGGAGATCTTTCCATCTTCTGAAATCTTTTTTGATTTCTTTCTTCAGAGACTTGAAGTTCTTGTCATACAGATCTTTCACTTGCTTGGTTAGATTCACACCAAGGTATTTTATATTATTTGTAACTATTGTGAAGGGTGTCATTTCCCTATTCTTTCTCAGCCTGTTTATCCTTTGAGTAAAGGAAGGCTACTGATTTGTTTGAATTAATTTTATATCCAGCCACTTTGCTGAAGTTGTTTATCAGGTTTAGGAGTTCTCTGGTAGAGGTTTTGGGGTCACTTAAGTATACTGCCATATCATCTGCAGATAGTGGTATTTTGACTTCTTCCTTTCCTATTTGTATCCCTTTGACTTCTTTTTGTTGTCTAATTGCTCTGTCTAGGATTTCCATTACTATACTGAATAGGTCAGGAGAGAGTAGGCAGCCTTGTCTAGTCCCTGATTTTAGTGGGAATGCTTCAAGTTTGTCTCCATTTAGTTTGATGTTGGCTACTGGTTTGCTGTATATTACTTTTACTATGTTTAGATATGGGCCTTGAATTCCTGATGTTTCCAAGACTTTTACCATGAAGGGATGTTGAGTTTTGTCAAATGCTTTCTCAGCTTCTAGTGAGATGATCATGTGGTTTTTTTTCATTGAGTTTGTTTGATGGATTTCTGAATATTGAACCATCCTTGCATTCTTTAGTTTAGGAAAGTTTTCCTCTCTAATTTTGTTGAAGATATTTACTGGCCCTTTAAGTTGGGAATCTTCACTCTCATCTACACCTGTTATCCTTAGGTTTGGTCTTCTCATTGTGTCCTGTATTTCCTGGATCTTTTGGGTTAGGAGCTTTTTGCATTTTTTTGACAGTTGTGTCAATGTTTTTCATGGTATCTTCTGCACATGAGATTCTCTCTTCTATCTCTTTTATTTGTTGGTGGTGCTTGTGTCTATGACTCCTGATCTCATTTCCTAGGTTTTCTATCTCCAGGGTAGTCTCTCTTTGAGATTTCTTTATTGTTTCTACTTCCATTTTTAGATCCTGAATGGCTTTGTTTAATTCCTTCACCTGTTTGCTTGTGTTTTCTTGCAATTCTTTATGGAATTTTTGTGTTTCCTCTTTAAGGGCTTCTACCTGTTTACCTGTGTTCTCCTGTATTTCTTTAAGGGAGTTATTTATGTCCTTCTTTAAAGTTTCTATTATTATCCTGAGAAGTGATTTTAAATTTGAATCCTGCTTTTCTGGTGTGATGGGGTGTCCAGGACTTGCTATGGTGGGAGAACTGGGTTCTGATGATACCAAGTAACTTGGGTTTTAGTTGCTTATGTTCTTGTGCTTGCCTTTCACCATCTGGTTAACTCTAGTGCTACCTATACTTACTGTCTCAGACTGGAGACTGTCTTTTCAGTTATCTTGCTCGTGTTAGAACTCCTCAGAGTTCAGATGTCTCTGTGATCCTGTGATCCTGAGCTCCTGGGTGAACGAACTCCTGGAACTCTGGCTGCTTCTGGGATCCTGAAATCCTGCTGCTCTGAGTGCAGTGACTCCTCTAGGATGGCTTAGGATATGGTGTCTTCACAGGAACAGACCAGCTAGGTGTCTGCCCCAGCGATAAGGACCTGTATATGACTTCTTAATTAAAAATTCCCCTCTGGAGGACTACTTTTCTTTTCTTTGTCTTTAGAGATTGAAATTTCATAATGGTTTGTCTGGGTGTATATCCACTTTCATTTGCATTAAGGACTTGGTGGCCTTCAAACTCGTGAATTACATCATTTTCCTCCAGAAAAAGGCCTTGCAACTATGGTGTTGATTTTTATGTACCTTCTTGTTATCTCTTTTAGAATTCCTCAGATCATTTATGTGCTTCCAGACTGTCCCATCTCTGGCTTCTCTCTGTAGACTTCTTGAGCTGGCTCTTGTAATGTTTCACTGAGTTTCTTGTCTCTGATGGCATGGATCTCCAGGAGCTCATTTGTTCTTTCATTCATGTTCTTCTTCCCTGTCTCCCAGAGTTCTCTGTGTATCATCCTTTTCTTCATGTTGATCTCTGCATCTCTGCATCTGTTTTGGTTGTTCATTTTGTAAGAAGATTTTCTGGAGGTCATAGATCAAATATGGTGCTAGTCAATGTTTTAACATTGAGAATAGACTTTTTTCATACAATATATTCTGATTTTCCATCCCCCACTTCTTCTTCCTCCTCTTCCTCTTCCTCTTCTTCCTCCTCCCTCTTCCTTTCCTTCTCCTTCTCCTTCTCCTTCTCCTTCTCCTTCTCCTTCTCCTTCTCCTTCTCCTTCTCCT
>JANHMN010000015.1:64916632-64972453 GCA_030674055.1 Rhabdomys pumilio
CTCCTTCTCCTTCTCCTTCTCCTTCTCCTTCTCCTTCTCCTTCTCCTCCTTCTTCTTCTTCTTCTCTTCTTCCTCCTCCTCCTTTTCCTCCTCCTCCTTCCTCTTCTTCTTCTTCTTCTTCTTTTTTGGTTTTTTGAGACAGGGTTTCTCTGTGTAACCCTGGCTGTCCTGGAACTCACTCTGTAGACCAGGCTGGCCTCGAACTCAGAAATCTGCCTGCCTCTGCCTCTCAAGTGCTGGGATTAAAGGCATGTGCCACCACTGCTTGACCTTTCTCTCTCTTCTTTAAAAACACAAACAAGGTTATACAATAAAAAATAAAGTAAAATAAAATAGACAAACAGAAAAAAGGACCCAAAGAGAAAGCACAAGAAACACCTATAGATGCAGAGACACACATACTTGCATACACAGGAATCCCAAAATCACAAAACTGGAAGCCATAATATATATACAAAAGACTTGTAAGGTAAAAGGAAAGAAGGAAGGAAGAATAGAAGGAAGGGAAGAAGGAAGGCAGGAAGGAAGAAAGAAAAGAAGGAAGGAAGGAAGGAAGGGAGGAAGGAAGGAAGGAAGGAAGGCAGACCCTAACAATTCATTATGAGATAAAGAATGTTCAAAAATGCCATTGAGTTTGCTTGTGTTTTAGTGCTGGGCATGGGACCTGGTCTGTAAGAGTTGGTCCATTTTCCCCAGACTTTAGCATCATTAAAACAGAACAAAGCAACATCAAACAAGAAGAGGCAAGGCCACACTTCTGAAGAAGCAGGTTCATATGGTTAGTGAGGTATACTCATACCTGGAGTTTCTACATGGAGTCCTTTAAGAAAGGGTATCATTGCACAGCATAGGAGCAGGAGAATTTGCACTCTGGGTAATTGTACTGGCTGGTTTTGTGTGTCAACTTGACACAAGCTGGAGTTATCACAGAGAAAGAAGCCTCAGTGGAGGAAATGCCTCCATGAGATCCAGCTGTAAGGCATTTTCTCAATTAGTGATCAAGGCTGGGAGGGCCCATTGTGGGTGGTGCCATCCCTGGGCTGGTAGTCCTGGGTTCTATAAGAAAACAAGCTGAGCAAGCCAGGGGAAGCAATCCAGTAAGTAACATCCCTCCATGGCCTCTGCATCAGCTCCTGCTTCCTGACCTGCTTGAGTTCCAGTCCTGACTTCCTTTGGTGATGAACAGCAATGTGGAAAGTGTCAGCTGAATAAACCCCTTTCTCCCCAACTTGCTTCTTGGTTGTGATGTTTTGTGCAGAAATAGAAACCCTGACTAAGACAGTAATGTTACTATTATCATCAACTCTCTGGGTTCACAAAGCAGTCATGTCCTATCTTATAAAAAGTTGCACCATTTCATCAGGTAGACATTAAACAACTCACAGTGAGCCAAATAAGATAAATGGTAAGTGTTCTTGTTATAGACAAAAAGGGAATCAGCAAAGTGATATATATGTTAATTACCCAAGTTGTAGTAATAATTTCACTTTATATGGATATCAAAGCATCTATTTGTAGTTCACTCTATATGTATAATTCCACTCTATATGTATATTAAGTATTCATTAAATGTGTATAATTTTAATTTGTCAATCTTGCTTCAATAAAATATCTAAAGAATTTAAATCAATAGGAATATAGATGAAAATTCTTTTATTATCTTTGCAACTTTCTGTTAAGAACTATCCTAAAAGAAAACTAATTATTTGAATATAGAATCATTTATAATAAAATAGTGCTTGTCACTCATTAAACATTCCATGAATGTCATATTAAGAATAATCATGTTTTAAATGTTATTGCTTATGTATGTTTAGAGAAATATAGATATGGCCTCTAGAGGGCAGTGTTGAGTCACAGAAAGAATTTTACAGTTTCAAAATGGACTAAAGAAACATTTAAAATGGACTTAAAAGTTGTGTGCATGTGCTCATGTGTATGTATGTATGTGTGATGTGTTTGGGCACACACATGTATGCCATGGTGGACATGTGAAGGTCAGAGGATAACTTTGTGGAGTCTGTTCATTTTACCTTTCCTGGGGTTTCTGGGACTGAACTCAGGTCGCCAGCCTTGTGCAGCAAGTGTTGTCACCCTCAGAGCCCCTTACCAGCCCTTTTCTTACTTTTAAATTGCATGGCGTGTGTGCGTGCGTGCGTGTAATCTTTTCTCTTTAAACTGAAGAAAATTTATGTTAGACAAGATGACAAAAGAAATGACCCTAGAAATGCTTGGGCAGGAGGATTAAGAGTTTTAAGGCCTGCCTAGGTAACATAACAAGACTCTATCTTTAAAAAAAGTAAAGAAAAACTTTCTACCTTTTTTTTCTATTTTGATTGTTTAGAGTTTGTCTCTAACATATACCACTAATGTTGTGGTTTGAATAAGAATGGTCCCAGTAGTTTCATATATGCGAAAGGGAGTGGAACTGTTTGAAAGGATTAGAAGGATGAGGAGGTGTGGTCTTGGAGACAGTATGTCACTGAAGATGACATGCCAAGCCCAGAGTGTGTGTGTGCATGCTCTCTCTCCCTCTTCCCCAACCCCCGTCATCTTCCTATGGATCATGATGTATCTCTCAGCTACTGTTCCAGCACATGCCTACATACCACCATGCTGGCCACCATGATGATAATGGACTAACCTCTGAAACCGTAAGCAAGTCTCAAGTAAATGCTTTCTTTTATTCCATGCTCATAATTTTTCTTCACGGCAATAGAACAATAAGACAATTAAAAATCTTTTTTTTTTTTTTAATCTCAAAAACCATCTGTGGAGTTTTGATCCTTATGTTCTCATCACTGAGGGCTTGTGAGTGATGAGGGGATCCAGGGAGGTAGCATAAGACACATATTATATGTCATTTGTCAGTTCTAATATAATTAAAATGGAATTACAGAGCTGAACTTTGGAATACTCAAATCAGTAGGTTGATGACGATCTTTTATAAGCTAGAAGGATTTGATATTGTAAAGGCAGATATTGCCTGCACTGTACCTGTTTAGGGAACATAGAAGTGTGAAGGGGTGTGAAGAATGATTATCCTACCCTGGAACCATTTCTTAAGGAATGAGAAGGGAAACTCAACTTTTAATTTTCATATTTTCACTGTGGGGTAGTGAGATGGATCAGTGGGTAAAGCTACCCATTGCCAAGCTTGAGACCTGAGTTCTATCCTTCTACATGGTGGAAAAGAGGGAACTGACTCCTGCAAATTGTCCTCTGACCTCCGTATACTGTGGCACAAGTATGCCTACATTCACACATATACACGATAAATAAGTATAAAAAATATTGCTCTGTAAATGATCTTATGAGATGGACCCTTTTTTATTTGTTTGGGATTATGATTACATCATTTCCCCTTCTTTCCTCTCTCTAAAGTTTAGAGTCTGAACACCCCATGAGCCCAGCCCCTTCTTCTTTTAAGTTTACAACCTCGTTGTCGTTAATTGTTGTCACATATATGCTCATTTGTTTCCTAAGGAGCGAAGGAGAGAGAGAGGAGTGTGGATTTAGGTAAAAGAGGAAGAGGGGAGAATCTGAGAGGAATCAGGGAATTGTATGTGTGTGTGTGTGTGTGTGTATATATATATATATATATATATATATATATATATATGCTTTCCTAAATATATAAATACAACCTGATCAGTGCATATAATGTTACTTATATGCATGTTTTCAGGACTGGCCATTTGGTATTGGATAAACAATTGGCATGCTTTTCCCTGGGGAAACCTATTTCTCCCATTATCAGCATTTCTTAGTTGTCTGTATATATGAGAAAATAGATTTTCTTCATATTTTCTTCAGTATATTTTGATTATGATTTGCAATTCCCTGATTCCTCTCTCAGATTCTCACCATCTCCTCTTTTATCTAAATCCATACTCCTTTCTCTCTCTCTCTCTCTCTCTCTCTCTCTCTCTCTCTCTCTCTTTCTCTCCCCTTATAAAACAAATGGGCATGGGCATCTAAAAATGATAATAAAACAAAAAATCAGAAATCATGATATATATGCAAAAGATTTGTAAAGTTAAAAAAAAAAAAGAACCTCCCAAAATGCTATTGAGTTTGTTTTGTGTTAGCTATCTACTACAGGGCATGAGACCAGCCCTTAAGAGTGGTTTGTATCTCTAGTGAGACTTCATTGAACAAAACTAATTTTTTATTTGTGAGTGGTTATCAGTTAGAGACAGTGTATAGGTTAGGGATGGGTGTTTGTGTCCACTTCCCCTCTCAGCACAAGACCTCATCTGGCTTATATCCATGTAGGCCCTGTGCATGCAGCCATAGTCTCTGAGTTCATATGTGTTTCAGTCCTGCTGTGTTTAGAGGGCCTTGTTTCCTTGGTGTCCTCCATCCCTTGTGGCTCTTACACTCTTTCTGCCTCCTCTTTAGTAGGGTTCCCTGAGCCCTGAAGAGAGGGATTTGATGGAGACATTCCACTTAGGACTGTGTATTCCAAGGTCTCTGCACATTGTCTAGTTGTGGTTCTGTTTGTTCCTATCCATTCCGGAAGGGTGCTTCTCTGATGATGGCTGAACAAGACACTGATCTGTGAGGATAGCAGAATGTCACTAAGTGCCTGTAGTGCTTTGTCTAGGCTTGAGGCTTCACCTTTGTCTCTTCCATATTAGAATGTCTGTGGGTACTGTCCTTGTTCAGGTCATGTGTAGGCAGCCAAGTTGGTGAGACTTCATGAAATTTCTAGGAGACACAAGAGACTTTTAAAAAAAAGATTTTTAAAAAAAGTCTGCTCCAAGGATTAAACCCTAGAGTCTATAAACACTCTACCACTGAGCTGTAGCTGTGCCAGATATTTAACTTTTAAGTCTCTGTATGCTGGGAGTTTCAGACTATTGCCCAAGTATAACACAGCTACATTAACATGAATTGTCAAACTGCTTACTTCACTTCAGACTTTAGAGAGTGCTAAAGAAATTGTTCACATACTGATAGATACAGAAATTATGAAACATGATGTCCCTAGATAGGTTTGATTTTCTCTGATAATGGAGTCTGAAGAGTCTACTCAAATGAGGTATGACTCTTAATATGAACATTAAAAAGAGTTGTCATTTGAATGGCAGTGCATCTCACTTAATAGCAACTTATAGATTAATTTTTTGTTGAAACAATAAATCTCTTAAATCTCATCTGTTGAATTGGGATCTATGAGCCTTTTAATAGGATTTTTGAAAGAGAGTGCAAAATTTATAGCTCCTTATAACTTGCCTGACACGGAAGTTAAGGTCAATAGAGTTTTGTTAAGTCAGTCTGTCATAGTTGAACTGCAGATGAAAAGACCTGTTTCCTTCTCATCCTATAATGCTAGTTACCAAAAGTTCTCAGTTTTAGAATAGTATTCTCTTACCTTGGGGCTGGCAGAACAAAGTTTTATTACTCAGGTAAGTATTTCATAAATAAAAGAACGATTTGAGATGCCGGTTGGTCCTTGAGATGTTGACTGGGAATCATCTGATTTCATTGACTGTTATTCATTTCAAAGAAAAACAGCCAGAATTGGGGGTCATCCTAGACTAATGTACCCTCTTATCCATAACAAGTGACTGTAGTCAGCCTTGTCAAGTCTTAAAGGTCTCCTGGATATAATATCTACTCCCCTCATGGCCTCCACTCCTGTTTGCACAATCTTTCTGTATCTGAAGAAGTTACCTCACCTATAACAGTGGCCTTTCCAACACATATCAATGAGACTGGCAGCGATTTTACAGTATTCTCAGGCTAACAGGGAATGGAAACCCTGTGAGTGATAAGGCCTTGTCCCTCTCCAGCATTACCTTGAAGAACTGAGCCTGTGGGGATCTGTGTTCCAGCCCCACTCTTCTTGTCCTTGAAAACCAGATCAAACAGCACTTTCTTTTTTTATTGGATATTTTATGTATTTACAGTACAGATGTCATCCCCTTTCCCCATTTCCCCTCCCTAGAACCCCTATCCTATACCCCCTCTTCCTTTATGCTTTTATACCATTTTGATTACACGCATGTATTAAGGTCAGTTCTACGCTGAGTGTCTAGCAATACAATAGATGCAAATAGTCAAGGAGCAAGCAATACAATAAACACAAATAGTCAAAGAAAAAGCAAGGCATTAAACCCAGTTACATGAACACTTCCATGATTACTGTTTCTAAGGGCTGATCAGGATGACCAAAGTATCTGAGCCTACTTCCCTATTCTAGCCCAAGGTCATTTTCATGTCTGAAGCCTACTTCTTTGTTGTAGCCTACGATTTAGACTCCTACCTGAAATTAATTTTTTGTTCTAGTCAAATGTCAGATTTCTGCTTGAAGCCTACTTCCTTGTCCTTGGCCAATGTCATATTTCTGCCAAGCAGCCCATTTCTTAGTCCTTGGCCCATTTCAGCTTCTTGCCAAGCAGCCCCAAAAGCTCTCCACCTCTCTCCTGTTTTTATTTCATTAACAAGACTGAGCCTGTCTTAGGTCATTCTAACAAGAATGCCTTCCTTATCCATCATGGAATATGCATTATCAAAGGCAATGCATTTCTGTCTTAGGTTGGTAAGGCTCTGTGCAGAATCTTACCTGTCCTTGGCTTGGCAGCCTGTTAATTTAATAACTCTGTCTGGAGGTTTATTTTCAGGTTTAAGCCATGTACTCTGGCTGCCAACATGTTGATGTTGTTAAGGATAAGCTTTAACATGATGGGCAGGAATAAAAGTATTCCCAGGACAAGAAGGGCTAGCCTGATCAAGCTATATATGCCATTCCTGAGGTTTGTCCAAAATGGAAATACTGAGCTCAGACCATGGATAATTTTATTGGTGTTATCTGCAGCATCAAAGGTCAACAGAGCATCATTTTTTAAATTCATAATCTCACTATGCAAAGTTAACACACCCAGAGAGGTGTTAGGATTATGTCAAATATCCTACAGGTGTCTTTAAACTTTTTTTTTTAATTATAATGACAATCATTGTGAATTTCAAAAGTAACACTACTCCAATGATATTTGTCATGACACTTGGGATGGCTCCTAACTCTTGAACCCTGAACCTCCTTCAGATAATTTGAATGGGTTATCAATTATTGTTCCAGATACCTATATAAATCCTTTTGTATACTCAATACATTAGTAACTTTTTTTGCTAGATGGTTAACAAAAATAGTTGTCTTAACTCCTTGTGTCAATGATATTGCAGAAGCAGTGGTGCTAGCAATGAATGGAATTAAAGCTGCTATACCAGCAATAATCAAGCCTGATACCCTCTTGCTTCTCAAACAGCACTTTCTCCAGTAACTTCCCTGACACCTGGCTTGGAGAAGTTTCCTGTGTTCTGTGCTCCTCTAGACCCATACTCCTTCCTCATCATGCATGTATCTCAAATAATACATTCAAGCCAGGGATGGTGGTTCATGTCTGGCATGCCACCATTTGTGGGGCGACAGGAGGATCACTGCAAGTTTTAGATCACCCTAAAAAGACAGGGACTGTTACTCTGTGAAACAGATTGGATACTCGTATTGTGCTCAGTGTGTACACATGCGTGCACATGCCAGAGGTTAACTGTAAGTGATAATCCACTGTGCAGTTGCACACCTTGTTTTTTATGTGGGTGCTAGGGATTGAGTTTGGGTGCCCCTGGTTGCATGGCAAGCACAGAGCTATGTCTCCTAGCTGCGAGCATTGTGGTATTTTGAATTACATGTGTCTCTCCTAGCACAAACAAACTCTATGAGCAGGATTTATGCCTATATCCTCCTCATCAAATTCCAACATTTGGCTCAGTGTTTGAAAACAAAAGTAGTTGCTCAATGTATTTCTTGAGTGAATAAATGACTATTTTTAACTTTAGGTAGAGGAAGAAGAACCCACTGGATACATTCGATTTGAAAAATTTATCCCAGTGATGACCAGAGTACTTCTGGAAAGAAAGTAAGGAAGTAAATCCAATTTTAAGGCAAGATAATGACTAGAATTACATTAATGTGAAAACATTTGACTTGGCCAACTCTAGCACTTAAGGGGATGAAGCAGGAGGATGGCAGTGAATTTGAGGATAGCCTTAGTTACATAGTTCCAAGCCAGCCTGGACTGTAGAGTAAGATCCTGCTTCAAAAGAAAAGAAACGCACTTGGATTTTCATATTTTATTTACCCAGTATATATCTTATGGTGACTTCCTCCAGCCTTTCAGTGTATTTCAGTCTGGTTTAGGATAATCTTAGAAATATCAACCATGCTAGCATTTATTGATCTAAGCAAGGCATAATTAAATGGCAAAGGAGCTACATAAAAGAACAATAGTGTAGTTATATTTAATTGTGAATTATTGTTTTAAGATAAAATTAGTGCCAGTTACTTTTCTAGTATAACATTGGCACACCACAGTTGAGTGTAGAGAATTTGGACCTAAACAAGTTTATTTTCATATTAATGAAAAATTGCTAATACATATTACTAAACATTCCTGGGGAGTAGGTACTGCTGATTTTCATATCTACAAAGAAATTTCATCGAGGGAAATGCCATTAGCCTAAGATATTAGCAGCTTTTGTTTTGTTTGTTTTATGCAGTCATTTATTACAGAGACTGAGATAAATATGCCGGTGTTAACTGACTTTATTGTAAAATCACAGATACAGACCAATTGCTGAAGATGTCCTTTTGCGAGCTTTCGAGGTAGGTGAGCTCTACATTATTCATGTGTATGTGATAAATTAATTCATCATATAAAATTTATTCAATGAAGACAGTATATGAAATCTGCTTTCCCCAGGTTTTGGATCCTGCTAAACGTGGGTTTCTGACTAAGGATGAGCTGGTCAAGTACATGACTGAGGAAGGTCAGAGGCTTTATCTCTTGTGAGAGTCATTTATGCAAATGCCAACAGGTTTTAAAGATGTTTTAAAACTCTGTGTGTATGTGTCGTGTGTATGTGTGTGTGTGTCTGTGCCTATGAGTGCAGTATCCGTGGAGGCCAGAATCGTCTGGTCCCCCTGGAGCTGGAGAGACATGGTAACTGAGCTCTGAGCTCTGCAAGAGTGTGGCATTGATTGCTGAGCTTTCTCTTCAGCCCCAATCAATGTTTTAAACAATTATGCAAAAGTTATAGGAGATGATACTTTAAAAACAATTGTTTGGTTAAATAGTTATTTATTATTTCCTTTATTTTGGTTTGCTATTTGATGTTGTATAATAGAAACATAATGATTACTTGCATAAATTGTGCTTACTTTATTTACTTAAAATATTTTCTAAGAAGATATGCCACTTAAGGAACATGAATCATAAACCAATGCCTTTTTAGATAGAAGATTTGAATTAAATATGTAGAAATTTCTTTTAAAAGACCTTCTTAGGTAAAGTTGCAAGCAGTATAGCCTAAACTAGATGTGAATTTACACAAAAAATGTATTTTCTTATAATAATGGGACCTCCTTCTACAAATACTATGTATTTCCTTTAAACTTTCTCTTTTTAGGTCAATCTATCCATGTTTTTCCCTTACTGTAAGTGGCTTGGTGAGCAGTCATTAATACCTTAATTAGTACAGGATTCTCACCCTGTCACTCTGGTAAGAGAGGGTTGTGCTTCCTCTGCTCAGCTCCCAGATGAGTCCTGAGTGGTGCAGCTGTCACATGTCACTTGAGAACATGGACATGGTAGCAGTTTGAGCAAGGAAAGCAGTCTTGATGCTCTGTGGATACCTGCTTTGGCCACTTTGCCTCAGTTCACCATTAGGAAACAGGAACAAGAGAAGGAGTAATATGAAAGTCATAGTTGTCATCCAGGATGGCACACGGTGTTAAAATCATCTAAGCAGGGCTGCAGAGATGGCTCAGTGGTTAAGAGCACTGACTGCTCTGCCAAAGGTCTTGAGTTCAGTTCCCAGCAACTACATGGTGGCTCACTACCATCTGTAATTGGATCCAATGCATTCTCCTAGTATGTGGCTGAAGACAGCTTGTAGTGTACTCATATAAATAAAAAATAAATAATTCTTTCATATCTCTCTCTCTCTCTCTCTCTCTCTAATATCTTTTAAAATATTTAATTATTTATTATATATGTATATATATTATATACATACATACACACACACACACACATATATATATATACGAGTATACTGTCACTGTCTTCAGATACACTATAGCCTTTTGGGGTACACTTCTTGTAAACCCACGCTTTGCCACCATATCTTTCTCTCTGACACTCAGTCAAGTCCCCATGTGAAGGAAAACATCACTGAAACTTAGTTCAGACTCAGTGGTAACTCAGTCACTGGGCACAACAACTAACATCCTAATTTATAAGCCATTCTAAGTTAAAACTCCCAGTGCAGATCTAAACGGATCTGCTACCTGAAATGGGGTCTCCGCTATCTACATTTTTACCTCTATCTCCTGTCCTCCAGCCCACTTTCCTTTCCTCTTCTGCCATCCCTCTGTCCAACCCAGAAGTCCCACCTACTCGCCCAGTGATTGGTTTCTTTATTCATTAGGAGTGTCACATGAAGTCCTGAGGACTTGGTTCACTCCTCTTTCTAGGCAGCTCCTCTTGGAAAAGCTGACTTAGCATCAAAATATAAACAGCACCAGGGCTATCCACAGCAACATAAAATTAATAAAAACAGTGAAAGAGGTTCAGTAATTCCTACTGTGTGCCTATTGTATGTTTAGTGTTGTGAGTACACAGTGGGTGGTAATGATTCTGGATTATATCTGATAATAATCTGATCCCTTTCTTAAGCATATTGCAGTCTTATTAGGGAAGCAAAGCTAACATGTGAAATAGATCGATATGAGACATTAGAAAAACAACTCTCACAAGATCAATGCAAGCTGAAACTAGCCTGGGAAGCTTAGCCGGGGAAGGCCAACAGAGAAAATAGCTTCCTTGAGAAGATAGATCTGTGTGATTGCTTTAGTTCTAAGACAGGGTTGCATTCTGTAACTCAGGTGAATCTGGCATTTAGTAGGTATCCCAGGCTGTCAGGAGACTCATGTTCTTTCTCTAACTGCAGTTGCCTGGCTCAATAAAATGGTTGATTGCTTAAGAAGTGATTTTTTTTTGGAGACAGGGTTTCTATGTGTATCACAGTTTGCCCTGGAAGTCACTTTGTAGACCAGACTGGCTTTGAACTCAGAGATCCACTTGCCCCTGCCTTCTGAGTATTGGGATTAAAGGTATGTGCCACCAGGCCTGCCTAAGAAGTGATGTTTTTATTCTCAAAATTCTAAATTGTCTTTAAGTATATACAAGCTTTGGGACTATAAAGTTACTTCTACAATCCTTTCATAGGATATGCAGAACAGTCAACACATCTTTAAGTTTGAAAATGTACATTCTAAATGCCCAGGAGATTGTAAGATAAACACCATAAAACATACTGAATCAAGTACCTACAAGACAGAATCCATGTTAGTCCAGGATGTATATTGCATCAGATGGTATTTAGTAGCAGGGAAGATCTCAAGTCTTTTAAAAACAAATACATGTTGCGATGCGTCAGATGTTTGTGGAAGTGCTATTTGAATAATGCATTTAATCCTTAAACCAAGCCCTGGGTGGAGAGTGTTACCATTGTCTGTATTGTGTAGACTGGGAAGAGAGGTTAAGCAACCTGCCCAAGATCATTAAGCTAGTGAGAGCCAGGACTTAAATGAATGAGTCTTGTGCTTTGCAGTGTTAAGCAGGTTTTCCTGCTATCCTAGATCAAACACTGTATGTATGGTTCTTTCCTTGCCCAGTGTAGCAGAGTGACTGCTGTGAGCAAGGCTTAGTCTAAGCAGTGCTGTGGAGTGCTTCAGCTAAGGTTGGTAGGCTGGCCCTTTCAGACTCAGTCCCCACTCCCTTGCAGGGCAGGCTGCATTGTTCATCCTATAAATGGACATGATAGTTCTCCTTGTGAGGTGGTTGGGAGATTAACTTAGTTAATATGTGTGAAACACTTAGATTGGTGCTAGTCTCACAGCAGTATTTGCTGTTGAGTATTTTCTCTTTCTTTCTCACTCTCCCCTTCCTTTTCCTTCTTTCCCCTCTTCTTCCTTCCCTCCTTCTCTCCTTCATTTCCTCTATTCCTTCCTTTTTTCCCTTCTTTCTTCCTCCCTCCCTTCCTTTCTTTCCCCCTTTCCTCCTTTCCTTGTTCCCTCTCTCCCTCCCTCCCTTCTTCCCTCCTTCCCATGCTGGGGGGGTCCTCAGGACCTTACACATGGTAGATACTCATTCTGCCACTAATCTATGTCTCAGACCATGGTTATTTTTTGTTTGTTTAAGACAAAGCTAAGCCTAGCCTTAAAGTCACTATCTTCTTCACCCTGGGTGCTGGGACTGTAGTGCCACCCATTGTTAGCATCCTTTTGAGACTTATATATCCAGGCTCACTTGGCAGTGGATTTAGTGTCTGACAGTCAGGTAACATCCAAAATTTGCCACTTCAGCATTTCAGGAAGTCTTTCTTCGGAAGCATCATGTTGCCCACTTGTGACCCTGGCACTTAGACAACTCAGGTAAGAGGAGTGTGAGTTTGAAGTCAGACTCTTGGATGTGTCAGGACTCTGCCTCAAAACACAATAAGAAGACAAAACAAAATTTAAAAACAAAAGCCACAGAGTCCCTATCTGCATAAGTTCTGTAACTGGTACCTGAATCCCAACATAGAAAGTCCTGGGGACAGTGTGAAGTATCCTAGGCTCATAAGGTAGGTAACCCTCCTCAAGCCTTGCTGCTGTGGACAGTGAGCATAAGACTCTCCCCACAAAGAGCTGGTGATGGCCAGGACTCTCTGTCTTTTTCCTCAACACTGAACATAGTTGTGTCTTAAACAGTCTGCAACCTTTTCAGCATTCTCCCAAAGTTTGTGTCCTACCTTGTGAAGCCAGGTTCCAAGATGTCTTTCAGATGTTTCTTGAGTCCAACCAAAGCCTAGATTTTCTCCCCAACTTTTGATTTCATCACATCAACACAAGCCCAGACTGAAAGGAAAAGGACTTTTAGGACGCTTGACAAATCCCATTCATGGTGGGATTAAGCCAGTGGGAGTGAGGCAGTCCTGATGTAGTGGTCAAATGTCTGGTCTCTCTTCAGCAATAGCTAGCTTGTAATCATCTCTCCATAGTTTTAATAAAAATAATAATTGCACTCACTCATAAGACTTTAGCCTCCAGCAAATACTTTTGCAATTTCAATCATTTTAGTTTAAGCGAATTAAACAACTGTATTCATGGTGTTCTCCTGCTATTTTGACTAAAAAGATGTATTCTGTATGTCCCAGTAGGGCAACAAGTCCTTGTAACACCTCGCAGGTGTGTGGCAGCATGCTTTTTGAACTTCTGGGTTCTCAAGTGTTGTTGTACAGCTCCCGTGAAAAACAAACTGGACATCCTTGGGGCCTGTGGACTCTATGGCAGGATAGCTGACTAGTGAGAGCAAAACCTTCTGGCTGTAAAATGATGCTATCCCTTCTTGTCTCTCCAGGCGAGCCTTTTTCTCAAGAGGAAATGGAAGAAATGTTGTCTGCTGCAATTGATCCCGAATCAAATGCCATCAATTACAGGGACTATATAACAATGATGGTGATAGATGAGAATTAAATGTCCAAAGACTTCTTTCTTCTCCTTTTAAGACAACTGTAAACATTCAATTTCTAATTGAAAGGATACTTTGAAAAATTGTTTGTCCTAATTAATTTCACATTTTATCTTATTATTTCTATATTTGGTGTCTCATGGCATAATTGTTTCAAGGTATCAAGGTAAATTTATTTAGTATGACCAGATTCATAGAAGGACAAGTTGATTATTTAGAAGGAATTTTACAGTATTTTAATGTTAAGGGTATCATTGCTTATTTTCCACAACTAGGCCAATGATACATTGAAGTTAATTAGACAGAAAATGGAGATTGATCCTGACCCCTGAGATTTGCCATAGACAGCTCTTGCAGGGCAGGATGGCCACAGACTAGGATGAGGGCCGTGTGGCGACAGCTGCCTTTCAGAGCAGCAGTAAACAATTCAGTAGGCAGAGTATGGAGGGAGAGCAACCGGAAGAACTATTAATAATTGATTTCTTATGAATGCCAATTACAAATCTCATTTGAGAGTCTAATAACTTCGTGTCAAATTGAAAATTGCTCATCCAGCATGTTGCCATTTATGGAATAGCTAAAGGAGGTGAGATAATTGGATCCAGAGAAAGGAAGACTGAATGAAAACTGATAATGGCAACTCCTTTTTTGCTCTTTAGAATTCTCACCTATTCAGAATATCTGTCATGGGAATATTGTCCTGGGTACTGGGTGTATTCATCTGTTGTTACCAGAATGTAGTATCTGAAATGGACTGACTCTGGAAGAAAGAGGTTCATTTAGCTCACAGTTATAGATGGTCAAGGTCCTGGCAGCATTGTGCAGGCTGAACAAGGGCCACCATGCATCTCGCCAAGGTACAGCTAGCCAGACAAAAGCATGTGGTGCTGCAAGCAGGAACAGAGAGGCTGGGAGGAGGGGTCAGGCCTGCTCCTTTTACAATGGTCCTTTCAGAAGAATTGCTTTCCAGGCTGAGGAGATGGCTCAATAGGTAAAGCATTTGCTGAGTATTATTAAGATAATGTGCTGGTGGCTGGAGATGAAAGATGGCTAAGCCTCTAATTAATCAAGGTCATAGTTTAGTGAGGGAGTCTTGCAAGTCAATCAGCAGCCACACATTCAGGGGACTGAAGGTTGCACAAAAGAAGCAAATGACTCAGCCTGGTAGTGATGAGGGTGCTTTCTGGTGGGCAGATTCATGGGTAACACATGACTTACAAACTTAGTAGTTCTTCAGTTTTGACAGTCATTCTTTGAGCAGCTTACTTCAGAGCATGTCAGCAGCAGGACAGCAGATCAAATCCCCAGAAGTGTCATGAAACACAAGAATCTGGGAATTGAAAGTATGCTTTATAGATATTTGGAACCTGATGAGAGATGAGAAGATTGGAGTGGGAGACAGGAATTCTATTCGAAGAGATAATTGGCTAACTGGGGTTAAGGTTTTAGTGTTTGAACATGAACTTTGTTCTGAAAATCACAGAGAAAGGAGTTGGAGTTGTAAATAGCCTGAGAAGTACTTCACAGGGTCAAGACCAGAGGCGAGAAGTCCAGCTGGTAGGCTGCGTCATTGGCAGTAAAAAATGGGCTAGGGAAATTCAAGCACAAGTCCTAAGTTTCTGGCTTGAACCCTTGATAAATAATAATAGCAACCATTCAGATAAGATGCCCAAGGCTTAGGCTAAGGAGCTTGACTATGGTCATCTCCAGCTCGAAGGGCTGGTAGAAGACAGAAAGATCAATTAAATGAATAGGGACATCTGGTAGAGACACAGGCTTGGAAGTTGTCAGCACATAGTGTCCTGGGAAGAGAATAAAAGATGACCAGGACAGAACTGGAAGTGCAGAAGAGGAACCCTCAGCATGGAAAGGAGAAGCCTGAAAGGAGGGAAAGCTGAAGAGAAGCCATGGCAGGAGAGCCTCTCAAGGAGGCGGGAACCAAGTCAGAAGTGGTGGAGTTGTGAAGACATTGATGATGAAGAAACATCCCTCAGTGTCAGCACCAACACACTCACTGAGGACCTCTCTCGGGGTAGATTTGTGAGGTGGCAGGTAGTAGAGTTCAATGGCTTCAGGAATAAGCAGATGTGAGAAAGAGCCTGGGGGACACGCTGCCGAGCAGTGGAGAGAGGGAAGGTAGGGTGGAGGGGGTTGGAAGATGTATACTGTGCGAGAATGCTGCAAGCTTGTATTTCAACCAACATGGCAGATGAGCAGAGGACACTAAGAGGGGTGGCGATCCAGGGCAACAAAGATCTTGACCTTGGTCATGGACATGAACTAATGTATGTAGCCCTTGCCTAGTGGCCTCTGGCTCTCCTGTCTTTTGTTGTTGTTAAGATAGGGTCTCATGGTGCTTACAGCTTGTGACCAGTCTGCTTCTGCCTCCCTAGTGCTAGGATTCTAGGCCTGAGCCTCTATACCCAGTTATACCATGAATGAGAAGGAGAATAGGTTATAGAGCTAGAAGAGACGATAGAAATCTGGAGGGCTTTGTGAGAAATGAGCGAACTGGGGAATAGCCTACAGAAGAGTTTTTAAGGAACCCTGGAGTATTTTGTCCAGTGATCCAGACCCAGCAGCAAAATATGTACAGTGCTGTAGTGAGTCAAGGTGGTGAAGTGGACAGACAGAAAGGTCAAGATTGATGAGTCAGCAGAAATCCAGCTAGGAGGAGGCTGGCACGGAGGACTGTGAGGCTCCAACGGGCAAACAGCTGGCGTTCGTGGTGAGAGGGCTGCCATTCCTGGGAGCAAGATGCTCTGCTTGCAGCTTGACTTCACTGTGCTGTTGCAGAGCATCTCTCTCTGTTATTATTAATTAGTAATAGTGTACAGCACATTATGTCTTTCAGTATGTGTCAGGCACTGTTCTAAGTGTTTTACTTAAACTACTCATTTAAACCTTGTGATGACCCAATGGAGTAGTTACCATTATTACGAGGGAGCGACAAAGAAGTTTTGTAGCTATAAGGGATTGCATTAATCAGCCTTTATAGGTTCGTGATGATGAATCTTCACCACAACAAAAGTAATTTTTCATGTTTCATGTCAGCTGGGACTCTGCTTTGTGTGCCTTATTTTTCTTCACTTCTTTCATAAGTAGAATGACTATATGTCCCCATTTTCTCTGGATGGACCCAGCCTGCATCTGCTATTCCAGTATAATCATTGACATTTCTCTATTTTACTCTTAGACACCTTCATTTATATGATTCACATGTGGTTACCCCTTTCAAAAACTAATGAAAATGGAATCCCTCCTGGGGGCTGGGCAGATGCCTCAGTGAATAAAGGTGCCTGATAAGCAAGCATGAGGGTGTGGGTTCAATCTCCAGCACCCACATAAAAAGCTGGGTACTTATTGTCTTAGCACTGGGGAGCAGATATAGGAAGATCCCTGGAATGTACTGGCTAACCAGCCTAACCGGTGAACCCCATTCCCAGTAAGACACTGTCTCAAAAACTGAGTGACTCCTGAGGAATGCCTGAGGGTGACCTCTGGATAACACATGTGCATATGTTTCCATGACGATGCATGACAGACACGAGAAATACTCATCAAAGTGCAAGTCTCCCCAGGGGCGAATCATGGTGCAGGCCAGCATACATGCAATCACAGAACTTGCACCAGTGCCTAATGCACGAGGTGTGGACTTGTCTGGATCACCCAAGATGGCTCTGAGTATGTAACCCTGACTATGTCTGTTTTGGTAGCCAAGAGGTATCTCATTCTCTTGCTGCAAGGAAAGGCTCATATACAGAAGGTAATGAAGAAGATACCTTAA
The DNA here is from genome assembly GCA_030674055.1 of Rhabdomys pumilio. Taxonomy (NCBI): domain Eukaryota; kingdom Metazoa; phylum Chordata; class Mammalia; order Rodentia; family Muridae; genus Rhabdomys; species Rhabdomys pumilio. The sequence goes on from JANHMN010000015.1 coordinate 64,934,003, forward strand.
CATTGGATCCTTGATCCCACCTAGAATTTTTAAGCTTTCAGATTGGTGTTTCACTCTGCACCCTATTTCCAGGGCACCCTTTTTGGTTGCCTTTTGGAGCTGTAATTTTTATTTTCAGAATCATTTTTTAAAGGTCACTAAAGAATGCAACACAAGACACCAAAGGAAGTGTGCTTTAGTCCTCAGTTGCAGAATAAAAAATACTTATGTTTGCCAGGGGGGGCGCTGTTGTCACTGTGCCAGGGGTTGGATGTAGGGCCTGGTCCAGGCTAGGCAAGGGTTCTACCTGTGAGTTACACCTGTAGTCAGTACTTTTCTTTATACTTTGGATGGACATTTTACCTCTTAACTCACTCCCCTTACCCTACCTATAAATTGAACCACAACTCTATTTTTCTGGCAAGAAGAGCACTGGGCTCTGTGCAGAAAGTTTATTTTTCCTACGACATTGATTCCTCTGGCTTCTTCATGATACATTATCCCTGTGACTCTGCCTGCTCGTGGAAGGCTAGCTATATTCTCACACTTCTAGGCTAGGGAAGCTGCATGGCTCAGAGCCTGTGTGTCTGTGGGGTCACACTCTGATCCCACTTTGCCTATGATTCACTTGGGACCAGGCACCTGACTTACTCTGTATGGCACCCTGGAAATGAGAGAGCCCAGGTTGAAACTTTTCCTTTGCAGGTACCAATAATCACGTGCCTAGTGCTTGAGAGGCCTAAAGGACAACTGTCTGAGACAGCAGGCTAGTTGGCAGTGTGGCTGGTTGTCAAGAAAAGGCCTGTTTCTATGAACCAGACTATGTTTGATTGTTCTCTCCTTCCTGTCTTCCTCCTTTCCTTTCTTTTTCTAACCCTTCCACATAAGAAAGCACCTTTTATACAGACATTTCCTTGGAGACCATCATCATTATGCTACAGTGTAAATTAACAGCCTTTGGGGCGTGTACACTCAGACCTGTTCCAGACTCAGGTTGTCTCCAGTATTTCTACAAGTACTGCTGCCGCTCTCTTGCTTCAGAAGCTCCTGGGGGGGGTGCTTATTAGAAAGTAATTATGTAGCCAAGGATGATCAGATAGATCCTCAGAACAACTTCTGGAGGTGTGGCCCCAAATCTTCATTTGTTATGGACACTGAGGGAGAGGCTCAGGCACACTTAAATGCAAGAACCTCTGCCCTGGGAAGTATCCCATGCAGAGATGGGATTTGGAATCGGCTTTTGCCTTTATGGAGTGTGTATCTGGCACAGACACTGATATTGCTGAGTGTCTGCATCTTAACATGGGAAGGGGAAAGAATTACTATGTAGGGTTGGTGTGATGATGGATATCATAAGGCGAGAATTCTTTAAAAGCTATAATGGATGGAGGAAGTTATTTATAGAAAACCAGCTAGGCAGGCAGAGAGGGGGTGGAGTGGAGCTGGAGACCTGCTGCCTGGTACAAACAGCCAGAGTGTGGGAAAGTAGGGAGCTGAAGGAAAACCCATCTGTGGGATGAGGGTGGTGCTGATGGAGAGATACCGTGAGGTCTGCTGTCATTGCACTATGAGTGATCAGCTGTTATGTTTGTGTTAAGGACTTGAAAGTAGGAGGGCTTAGGAGGCTCGCCCTCCCTCCCTCTCTCTCCCTCCCCTCCATTTCTGCATTGCTATCAATCATAGTACATTTATAGCAGTATGAGTCACTCACCTGATCTAATGAGAAAAGACGTTCATTTGGGGCTGGGGCTGGGCTGGGGGTGCAGCTCAGTTGGTGGAGTGCTTACCTCGCATGCCAAGTCCTGGACTCCATCCCTAGCCCAGTGTAAACCAGGCATGGTGAAACATACTTCCAACCCCAGTTCTTGGGGTTGCAGGGAGCTGAAAGATCAGAAGTTTATGGACATCTTTGGCTGTGCAGTGAGTTCTAGGCCAGCCTGGGATATAAGAGACCTTCCTAACTCAAAAAAATAAAAGGACATAAAATCAGGATATTATGTGATTGTCTGGTCCAAATGTCAAATCTATCATGCTGTTTTTTAGGTTTTCAAATAGTAAGAAATTGTGAAAAGATTTATTGCTATTTGTGAAATGTAAGTATGAGTTAAGTATCATGTCACTATCATGTAGCTTTAAAGCATGCCAAAGTTTGTTTTTATGTTTGAAACGCTCAGGATTTCAATGTCTTGCTAGATGTCATAGCTGTGTTTGGCGCTGGTTGCCTGCTCAGGGCCTGATGCTCATGTAGGCAGAGTTGTTAATGATGTGGAAGCAAGTCTGTTTCTGATAGTCTTCTTGATCCAAGACTTTTAAATGTCTTTTATTACTTATTAGATCTGATTATACTATTATTACTAATCTGTGTCACAGCTGGCAAAGAGCTCACAGGGCAGACTTGTTAGCTTTGATCTGCACCCCTGGCTGCACTCTCAGTACACCCCACCACTCTCTTGAAGCTTTCCTGTGCTCGCAGTATCAGTTTTGCCTTCATTCAAGGTTACTTTGTGAGAATCTTAAACCAGTCACAAACTTATGCAGGTTTTTAAGTCAAAACTAGACAAGCTCTGTGAATTTCCATTTGTCTAGACAGCACAGATTTAGTAGTTACATGTCAGTAAACAAGGAAAGGGTGAACAGGGGGTGTGGACCCCATGGGGCTCCTGTAGACCATCTGCTGCCTTCCCTGAAGGTGTAACTTTGACCCATAGACCCAGAGAAACTGTCAGCAAGACCTGATTCTGACATATAAGGTATATACATGGGAACAGAATCTAGTGTTCTCTCTTGTGTTCCCCCGCAGGTTAGCACAGGCCACTTTTTAGACTGTCTTGGGGAATGGCTCTTTGGGAGAAACAGTATGAAATTTAAAATCCTCTATAGATGGCTACAGTATTAACACTTGTCTCTATAACTTCTTCAGAATATCACTGTGGACCTGTCAGGGCTCTTGACAGACATGCAGAAAGCAAGGTGAACCTGAGGGAAGACACACAAGCACAGGAAAGACTGTGCAGTAGACTAGGTGGGGGCAGGCTGGGGGCAGATGAGCGACGGGGCTGTGGAGGGCAGAGTGACAGGGAACAAGAGTGTCACAGCCACTGTCTACATGGAGCTGCCTGTCCTGTGCAGGCTGAGGACAGCCTTGCTTATTAGCATCTGTCACAGATAGTGGACCTCACCTGAGGATATCATTACCAATCACATTCAACTGAAGGAGAAAATGCTCAGGTAAGAAATCAGAGTCTTTGTGGGGAAGAGAAATAATAAACAACTGTTTACTGCAGACCCAAACCACAATGTAATCTGTTAGAAATTAATACACTGCAGACAGTCCTTCCGTGTTCATGTATACTCACTTAAAATGTACTTTTTTTTTTTTTTTTTTGAGACAGTCTCCTGTGTAACCCAGGCTAGGCTGGAACTTACGGTTCTCCTGCCTCAGCCTTCTGAGATCTCAGATTATAGGTATGCACACTATACCTACCCCCACCCCCAGCCCCTTTAAAGTTGAACTCTGCAGTTACTGGAGCTTTTTAAAGACTCATGACATTGTACTGAAGCATCCAGTTAGATTGCTCCAAGAAGCATCAAAATTCAACCTCACTGTTTTCTCAGACAAGGACTTCTCTGATCACTTGGAAATAGGATCTCACAAGGCATGTTTTCAGCAGAATCTGAATTCACAAGAGACATCTTCTTTCAGAACAGTTACTAGCTGGAGGCACTTAGTGCAGAGAAGCCCCCGTGGCACAGAAATGTTGCAAGAATTCATGTAAGGAAATGGGAGTACAGAATGTATATGCAAATGTAAAGCCGAGAAGGGTCCCGAGAAGGGTCCTGAAAGGTTGTCAGAACAAGGGGCCGGCGGGCCATCTGCCCGCTCACACGGTGCAAAGTCTCCTCACTCACTGAATAGTCACTGAATTCCCACAGCATGGCGGATGCTATGTTAAGTTCCAGGGACAGACAAGCCTTGTCCTTGAGAGACTGCAGACTTAAGGTGAGACAGTAGGACAAACACACCAAGCAGTAGTTAGTTGTTCACAACATTAACAAAGGCTTTGAGGTTGGAGCAGCTAGCAGCCAGTTTAGCCTGTGGCACAAAGGACTTCCTGAGGGAAGTGACATATGAGCCACAAGTGTTTCCTGTGCTCATGTTGGCAATTCTGCCAATTCCAGATGAGAAGGGAATATTCCATAATGAGATGGCTTGAGGCTAAGGCTAAAAGAGCTTTGTGCTATGACTTAGGGTCAAGAATGGTTCTGCCTTTGAATCCCAGTTATTCCAGATACAAGTTATGTGACCTGGTAACAGTCCCGTGATCCACTGGTATCTGTTCCAACAAAATGTCAGAGTCACATCTGCTTTGGAAGGTCACTCTGAGCATTGGATGTTTTCACGTGGAACTTACTGAGATATCATTCGTCACAGGTTGCTCAGTACAAATCTGCTAAATAAGCATTTTCTATATTTGGTAGTTATTTTTCAGTTATGTGATGTCAGGTACAGGTATAGTATTTCTTAGAATGAAGGTTTTCTTCCCCTACACTTACTGAACTTGGAACTTTATGAAAAAGGCATTTGCGTCATTCAATGCTTACTTGATAATACTCTGTGCTAAGAACTGTTCTGGCACACAAAGCCCTGACCTTATGGACTTAACTTCAGCTCAGGAGTCAGATTATATGTGAATCAATATATGTCACACGAGGACAAACAATATGAAAAAATAAAACACGATGAGTGGTTAGAGAATGAAAAGGTGTTGTAGCTAGAATGAGATCAGAAACCCTAGCATTTCCTGTGAAGATGACATTAAGAGCCCAAAGGAACATCACAGAGGCTACCCTGGCTGTGGTACCCAAGTAGAGAGAGAAATAAGAGGGTAAGATGGAGAGGCCAGCAGAGCTCAGAGCACAAAAGGGTCAGGTATCTAGGGAAAGAACTTTGCATGTGCTTTATGTGAAGAAGAGGCACTGGATAGTGCTGAGTCAGCACAAGCAAGATGGAATCTCAGATATTGGAGAAGTGGAGGACTTGGAAGGTAGAATGAAAAGGATTTCCTGATGTGTTGGATCTTAGTGGGAAAGGGTAGATGAATGATGACTGCAGCATTTGGCAGAGCAGCTAAGGTTTTGGGGGAAATCAAGAGTGCGGTTTGTCTGAATTAATGCGGAGAGGCTAACTGATCGCACAGGCTGGTGAAGAGTCAGCATGCAGATGACACCCTACAGCAAGGATGGCTGAGAACTTGGAGGCAGCTTCAGGTTATAGACAGAGAAAGAGAGCTTGGTACAAGAAATACACAGCACACTGACCTGGGCCCCACTGGACCACACCCTCAGGCCCACCCAGTCCTCCATCACTCACTCTTCCTGTTTTTTCAACAATCCTGTTGTCCTCAGACAAGTGAGCTCACCCAGATGAGAAAGCACTGCAGTTATGGTTCTTAGACTAAGGTAAGAGCACAGTTGAGACAGCCAATCTTTGTTAAGGAAAGCTCCACTCTCCTAACATCTTGTCTTGGAGCCTACCTTGGCTTCTGGCTTTCTTATGGGTCGTGGAGTGGCAGTCCCTCTGAGATGAAAGCACAAGTCTTCTTCCAAGGTCTTCCCACCGCTAGCCCAGGAACCCCACCCGTTCTCCCCAGACACACAGCTTCTGTCAGTAGGAACAAGGGCTGTTGAAAACTGCTCATTCTTCCATGTTTTCCCAAGAAGACTTGGTTCTTCAAGATTCAAAACACAGTTTACCTTCAGAATGGGCAGTGAGGAGAGGCAGAGGAGAGGAGAATTACTCCTTCTCCTTAACAGAAATAAGAATAGGACACTAAAAATAACTAAATAATCCTGTCAGAGAAGAGCTCCCCTTTAAAGCTGAAGTGTATAGGATTTTTTTGTTTTTGTTTTTTTCTTTTTAACATTGCTTTTATTTATTGGTAATTGCATTGAACTACAGGTTCAACTCCAAAGCTTTCTAAAAGAAGTGTTATTCTGTGAAACAACCACAATTGTTTTTTGTTTGTTTGTTTTGTTTTGTTTTTTGAGACAGGGTTTCTCTGTGTAGCCCTGGCTGTCCTGGAACTCACTCTGTAGACCAGGCTGACCTCGAACTCAGAAATCTGCCTGCCTCTGCCTCCCAAGTGCTGGGATTAAAAGCATGCGCCACCACTGCCTGGCAGTGTATAGGATTTTATAAAGTGTCCTATTATGCTGAGTTGATAGACAGCGGTACAGTGGCCCTCATATTTTATAAAATGTCCTATTATGCTGAGTTGGTAGACAGCGGTACAGTGGGCCTCATATTTCTTCACTTCTCCGATCAATGACTATTAGTTCAACAACCAGTCTCCATTTCAGTGTCACCCCTTCATTATTTTAAAATACATATAAGACTTTGATTCTGCCCATAATTTTTTCAATAGATATATTAAAAATGCAGCACATTTAAAATATAATAAATCTTTAAAAATAACCACTGTACGCAGTTCCTTTTCTTTGATAACATACTTGACAAGAAGTAACTTGAGAGAGGTAAGATTCATTGTGGCCATTTGTTTAAGATGACACAGTACATCATGGCTGCAAAGGCACATGAATGTGATGTAGCCTGCATGCATTTCAGGACATCAGGAAGCAGACAGACTGAGATAAAAATGGAATGGTTTCAAACCCATTAGGCCCAGTGTCCAGCAACCTACTTCCTCCAGCGAGGTACCTTTCCTGAAGGTGCCTCCCAAACAAAGCCACCAGCAGGGGGCCAATGCTTCCCACACATGAGCCTATAGAGAACATTTCACAATTGAGCCGCTGTGGTCACTCTTAATTATCAGCTATCCAGCTAGTGCTGAAGTGATTGTTTTCCCATTAACGTGCGCGCGCGCACACACACACACACACACACACACACACACACACACGAAGTAAAAGACACTATTATGTTTAGTCAATGGCTTTTAAGCCACCTTTAATGCACAATTTTCATTTCCAACTCCCTTTTCTTCTTTGGAGGTTTTCCTTGTTTTTTGTTTCTTTTTAGTTTTTTTTTTTTTTTTTTTTTTTGGAAATTGGGTATTTTATTTACATATCAGATGTTATACCCTTACCCCATTTCTCCCCAACCAAGAACCCCCTATTTCATCCCCATTCTTCCTGCTTCCATGAGGATGTGCCCCCCACCCACCCCAACTCCCACCTCCCCACCCTCAAATTCCCCCACACTCCGCATCCAGCCTTCATGGGACCAAGGATCTCCTCTCCCACCTATGCCCTACAAGGCCATCCTCCCCTACATATACAGCTGATGTCATGGGTCCCTCCCTATGTGCTTCCAGGTTGGTGGTTTAGACCCTGGGTGCTCTGGTTAGTTGGTATTGTTGCTCTCCTCATGGGGCCACAAGTCCTTTCAGCTCCTTCAGTCTTCTCTCTAACTGATCCATTGGGAACCCCATGATCAGTTCACTGGTTAGCTGTGAGCATCTGCCTCTGTATATGTCAGACTCTGGCAGACCTCTAAGGAGACAGCTATATCAGACTCCTGTCAGCATGCACTTCCTGCCATCCACATCAGCATCTACCTTTGGTGACTGCACATGGGATGGATACCCAGGTGGAATGGTCTTCAGACAACCGCTTCTTCAGTTTCTATCTCACACTTTGTCTCCATATTTGCTCCCTTGAGTATTTTGTTACTACTCCTAAGAAGGACTGAAGCACCCACACTTGGTCTTTCTTTTTCATGAGCTTCATGTGGTCTGTGAGTTGTGTCTTGGGTATTTCAAGCTTCTGGGCTAATATCCAATTATCAGTGAGTGAACACCATGTGTGATGCTTTGTGACTGGGTTACTTCACTCAGGATAATATTTTCTAGTTCCATTCATTTGCCTAAGAATTTCATGAATTCATTGTTTTTAATAGCTGAGTAATACTATATTGTGTAAATGTATCACAATTTTCTGTATCCATTCTTCTGTTGAAGGACATCTGGGTTCTTTCCAGCTTCTGGTTATTATAAATAAGGCTGCTATGAACATAGTGGAGCATGTGTCCTTGTTATATGTTGGAGCATCTTCTGGGTATATGCCCAGGAATGGTATAGCTGGGTCTTCAGGTAATGCTATGTCTAATTTTCTGAGGAACCACCAGACTGATTTCCAGAGTGGTTGTATCAGCTTACAATCCCATCAACAATGGAGGAGTGTTCCTCTTTCTTCACATCCTCACCAGCATCTGCTATCATCTGAGTTTTTGATCTTAGCCATTCTGACTGGTGTGAGGTGGAATCTCAGGGTTCTTTTGATTTGCATTTCCCTGATGACTAAGGATGCTGGACATTTCTTTAGGTGCTTCTTGGCCATCGAGTTTCCTCAGTTGAGAATTCTTTGTTTAGCTCTGTACCCCATATATAATAACCCTCTGTACCAATAGGGTCATGTGGTTGTCTGCAGTCTAAATTCTTGAGTTCTTTGTATATATTGGATATTACCCCTCTATCAGATGTGGGATTGGTAAAGATCTTTTCCCAATCTGTTGGTTGTCGTTTTGTCTTATTGACAGTGTTCTTTGCCTTACAGAAGCTTTGCAATTTTATGAAGTCCCATTTGTCAATTCTTGATCTTAGAGCATAAGCCATTGGTGTTCTGTTCAGGAACTTTTCCCCTGTGCTCAAGTATTCAAGGTTCTTCCCCACTTTCTCTTCTATTAGTTTCAGTGTATCTGGTTTTATGTGAAGGTCCTTTATTCACTTAGACTTGAGCTTTGTTCAAGGAGATAAGAATGGATCAATTTGCATTCTTCTACATGCTGACCTCCAGTTGAACCAGCACCATTTGTTGAAAATGCTGTCCTTTTCCCACTGGATGGTTTTAGCTCCTTTGTCAAAGATCAAGTGACTATAGGTGTGTGGGTTCATTCCTGGGTCTTCAATTCTATTCCATTGATCTTCATGCCTGTCTCTGTACCAATACCATGAAATTTTTTTTCTTTTTTCTTTTTTTCTTTTCTTTTCTTTTCTTTTTTTTTTTTTTTATCACTATTGCTCTGTAGTACAGCTTGAGGTCAGGGATGGTGATTCTTCCAGAAGTTTTTTCTTGTTGGGAATAGTTTTTGCTATCCTGGGTTTTTTGTTATTCCAAATGAATTTGAGAATTTCTCTTTCTAACTCTGTGAAGAATTGGATTGGGATTTTAATGGGAATTGCATTGAATCTGTAGATTGCTTTTGGCAAGATGGCCGTTTTTACTATATTGATCCTGCCAATCTACGAACATGAGAGATCTTTCCATCTTCTGAGATCTTCTTTGATTTCTTTCTTCAGAGACTTGAAGTTCTTGTCATATAGATCTTTCATTGCTTGGTTAAATTCACACCAAGTTATTTTATATTATTTGTGACTATTGTGAAGGGTGTCATTTCCCTAATTTCTTTCTCACCCTGTTTATCCTTTGAGTAGAGGAAGGCTACTGATTTGTTTGAATTGATTTTATAACCAGCCACTTTGCTGAAGTTGTTTATCAGGTTTAGGAGTTCTCTGGTAGAGGTTTTGGGGTCAGTTAAGTATACTGCCATATCATCTGCAGATAGTGGTATTTTGACTTCTTCCTTTCCTATTTGTATCCCTTTGACTTCTTTTTGTTGTCTAATTGCTCTGTCTAGGATTTCCATTACTATACTGAATAGGTCAGGAGAGAGTAGGTAGCCTTGTCTAGTCCCTGATTTTAGTGGGAATGCTTCAAGTTTGTCTCCATTTAGTTTGATGTTGGCTACTGGTTTGCTGTATATTACTTTTACTATGTTTAGATATGGGCCTTGAATTCCTGATGTTTCCAAGACTTTTACCATGAAGGGATGTTGAGTTTTGTCAAATGCTTTCTCAGCTTCTAGTGAGATGATCATGTGGTTTCTTTTCATTGAGTTTGTTTGATGGATTTCTGAATATTGAACCATCCTTGCATTCTTTAGTTTAGGAAAGTTTTCCTCTATAATTTTGTTGAAGATATTTACTGGCCCTTTAAGTTGGGAATCTTCACTCTCATCTACATCTATTATCCTTAGGTTTGGTCTTCTCATTGTGTCCTGTATTTCCTGGATCTTTTGGGTTAGGAGCTTTTTGCATTTTTTTGACAGTTGTGTCAATGTTTTTCATGGTATCTTCTGCACATGAGATTCTCTCTTCTATCTCTTTTATTTGTTGATGATGCTTGTGTCTATGACTCCTGATCTCATTTCCTAGGGTTTCTATCTCCAGGGTAGTCTCCCTTTGAGATTTCTTTTTTATTTCTACTCTTATTTTTAGATCCTGGATGGCTTTAATTCCTTCACCTGTTTGTTTGTGTTTTCTTGCAATTCTTTAAGGGTTTTTTGTGTTTCCTTTTTAACAGGAAACACAAATTTAATTCAGGACTTTCTTGTGTGGGAGAACTAGGTTCTAATGATGCCAAGTACCCTGGGTTGCTGATGCTTATGTTCTTGCACTTGCCTTTTACCATCTGGATCTCCTTAGTGCTACCTGCCCTGTCTCTGACTGGAGCCTGTCTTGGTTGTTTCAGAACTGTGTCGGGTAGGTGTTACTACTGGGGTTAGAGCTGGGTCCAAGATCTGCTCAGTGCTCAGGTGCAGACAGGAAGGAACCAGTGCTCCGGACCAGGAGTGAATTCCTGGGTCCCAGTGGGTCCCAGTTACTCCCTGTTTGGGGTGGGTGTTGCTATCTCCTTACCTAAGATACTGCCTGTTTAGAGCTCCTGGGAGGCCAGCTTCTTCTGGGTTTTGTGAGATTAGGGGCAGAGCTGCTGCCCAGGATCTGCTCTATGCCCCTGTCCTTCTTAAAGTCCTCTATCATCATCATGAGAAGTGATTTTAAATTTGAATCTTGCTTTTCTGGTGTGATGGGATGTCCAGAACTTGCTATGGTAGGAGAACTCAGTTCTGATGATGCCAAGTAACTTGGGTTTTAGTTGCTTATGTTCTTGTGCTTGCCTTTCACCATCTGGTTAACTCTAGTGCTACCTGCACTCACTGTCTTTGAATGGAGACTGTCTTTTTAGTTATCTTGCTCGTGTTAGAACTCCTCAGAGTCCAGATGTCTCTGTGATCCTGTGATTCTGTGATCCTGAGCTCCTGGAAAGAGCTCTTGGACCTCAGGCTTCCTCTGGGATCCTGAAATCCTGCTGCTCTGAGTGCAGTGGTTCTACCACTGCTCTGAGGTGGTTCAGGATATGGTGTCTTCAGGAGCAGACCAGCCAGGTGTCTGCCCCAGCCTTAAGGACCAAGAAAGGGTGGAAGAGGAGTGGTATTCCAGAGGGGCGGGGTTTGGGTGGGTTGCAGCTCAGGGGATTATGGCTGTGGGGGAGGGTTCTTACCAGCTGTTCTAGGAAGGTTCAGGATAAGGTGTCTTCATGGAGCCTGGAGGTTTTTGAAGATTCCAAGACATGTCCGTGTTCTCGCAGCCTGGGCTTTGCTGGTGGCATCCACATGGCATATGCAGTTGAATACATTATATTCCACTGTTCTGTCCAACAATAAGTTGGCAGCTGCCTAAGGGCTTGATCTAAAGTAAGGGTGGCTTTCTGTGGGCGCAGGGTTACTTTATAATCTTGTACTAAGCAGTGAAATCAATGACTCACTCCTAGTGGCAGGAGGGTTTATAGTTTTGTCTTATATCCTCATTTGTTGGGCAAGCAACAACAACAAAAATACAAAACCAAGACAGTAAACCCAGTAGGGTCTTCAAAACAAAACAAAAACAGTAGGGTGGTGTGGCTTCTTCTGGGGAGATCTGAGCAAATTTAGTTTGTTTACAGTTTGTATAACATTGGGGAGGGAACCTTATGGATCCTATAACTTTCCAGGTTATTTTTGTTGTTTGTTTGTTTGTTTCCAGTTGTGAGGTTTTTGACTTCCTGGTCTTAGGAGACTCTCTCTTCCCTCCAGGAGGGAAATGTTGCAGTTCTGGGAAACAGCTAAACAGGAAGTAGGAAAGGTAAAGTTTACATGACTCATGACTGACCAACCAGATTCGTCTCCACGTAAGGGAAGCCGCAGGCCAGTAGTCAGAGGGCTAGGCTTGTTGACTTCAAGTTGTCTATGTTAGAGAGAGGACTGTAAGTGCTCTGCAGTTAGGAGAGCAGGCAGAGTGAGGAGTCTGTATCAGCTGGGCTTCCTTAGAATTGCCATTACCAGAATGGACCCTTTGAGGAGAGGAGAGGAAGGTGAAGAGTAGATGCTAAGAAGCTTGTTAGAAAGTATGTTAGCTTTCATCACTGTGATAAGAATTGTTGACAAATCAGCCTAAAAACAAACAACACCCACCCTCTACCCTAAAAAAGAAAACTTTGGCTCATAGGTCTGGAGGGTCCAGACCATGATTGACTGGTGCTATTGCTCTGGGACCTGTCTCACAAAAGCACGTCACAGAAGGAGCATGTGGCAAAGCATGACTGAGAGCAGAAGCAGAGGCTGGGTCATCCCACAATTCTATTAAAAGGCAAGACTCCAGTGCCCTAGAGTCTTCGCACTGGCTTCTCCTTCTTCAAGGCTTCGTCAGCCCTCAGCAGTGATGAACTAGGAACTGGGCTTTTAACAGCCTACAGCTCCTAGGGCATACTAATGCTTTGAATTAAAACAAGATAATTGTAGAAGGTGGCAAATTTTTGCTCTAGATGGTGGAAGCATGGGCCTGTGGAGGGAGGGTGGACTCCGAAAGAGCAGAGTAAAAAGAGGCAGAAGAATCTAGACTGAACACAACTAGACAGTGCCCAGCTGGCTCAAAGTTTCTTTTCTGGACAATGGATGCTTCACTGTCAGTAAGGTGGGGTTGAAGGTGGAAGGCCTATGGGTGGAGTACAAACACAGTTATGTTACTATGGAAATACCTCTGCAGGGCAGCGATCACTAGCTTAGGTGATGAAAACAAGGCTTTTTGCTAAGCTTCAGTCCAAGGACTAAGTAAGAGGAATTGAATGCTCCATCAGCCCGTTGATCTATAGCTAAGTGCCCCTCATCTAGTCTCTCTCCACCTCCAGCCTCACGTTGCAGATTATTGTGGAAACAAATTCTAGACATTACTTCATTTTTGTCTGTAAGGGATGAGAGATGTCTGGCTATACAGGGAGCTCCTTCCCTTTCTCTAGCTGACTAGAAGCTGTCAAACTCTTCAGTGTCCCCTGAGACACACAATTCTAGTTCCCACCACTGACTTCGTATGTGCTCTTTCTGTTGCTTTATTCCAATTGGGATCCAAACAAGGTCAGCTATTGCACTGTGTGCCTTCACTCCAGGACACTTCCTCTGCTTTGCTGTACTGTTTCTCTCCTACTCTGAAGTGAAAACTTAAGGATTCTTTGGAAAGCCAGTTTTGTTGGGGCAAACACGTGAAGGAACATTTCCTTAAAATAGACACAGATGTAAAAGGCTATGGCAAACTGGTGCAGGAATGTTTTATTGAAGCAGACACAGCAGAAAAGATTCTTTGCTAACAACACACATGTATTGGTTTACCCTACATTGCATAGTTGAACTCCATTTGTCGGGACTCTGTGGCGGAACTATGGGCTGATTGCACATGCTGAGGCAAGGCATGTGGACACGTGATATTTGCAGGGTATGAATAGGACTCCACAGAGTTGATGGACACGGAGCTTGGCTTGCTGGTACAGCTAGCTGTGCAACGCTTGTGGGTCTTGAGTCTTTGCTGATCTTCGCTTCCCTGAGAGAGGGACAGCCAAGAACTTCTGGTGTTCCTTTTGGTCCCTCCTGCTGACTCTAGTGGAGGCTGAGGCTTGGCTGTCTCTGCTAGGTCTCGTCACTGCTGTTGCTAATCCAGCTCTGCCAAACTGGACTGGTGGTGTATCCCTGAAGTGTTTTTGAATGGGTCAGACTGCTGCTGCCTGCTGACTTGTGAACTGAACTGCTGATTTCCAGACAACACAGACAGGAGTTGCGCCAAAGAACCTTTCTAAAAAGGTCCACTTCCCTGTATCTTTTCTTTTCTACTACCTCTGGTGGGTGGTGGGATACACGGGAGGTTAAAGCACTTAAGAACCATCATTAAAAATAGGTTTTGAAAAAGTTAAAGTTACACTAGTCTTTGATGTAGAAGTATTTTCTGCATTTTTACAATTATCTGCTTACACTTTTGTGGTATTAAGATGTCCGACTATTCTCTGTGTTTCTGTAGACCAACCCTTATAATTTGGGATTTAATCGACTCAAATTCAATTTTATTTTTGTTCTCATTTTTTTTTAATAAATCAACTTCATGGATGAATTTCAATTATTTTCCCCCAGGAGGATCAGTGTGTCTGGACCATCTCTTTGTCACTGTTCAGCCCTAGGTGTGGCCAACTTGATCTACTAGCCAATACAGTGTCTCCATCAACCTGTCACCTTATACTGCCATAACAGAGGTGTCCAACCTTTTGACATTGAGACATAATGTGATCTACAAATATATTCATAGCTAGTGAGCCAGAGGTTGGCCATGCCAGCTGGCATAGACATTTTATGAGACGCTTCACTGATAGTTTTAAGAAGGACTTATGACCCCTGGTAGAATTCTTTTTTTTATTCAAATAATTGTTTATTTTTTATTATTATTATTATTATTATTATTATTATTATTATTATTATTCTACTTATTCACTTTACATCCCATTCACTGCCACCTCCCAGTTACTTCCTCCCACAATTCTTCTCCTATCCCTCCTCCCCATCTCCTTTGAGTGGGTGGGGCCCCTTGGGTATCTCCCTACCCCCAGTGGGATTCTTTAAGTAAAAATAATTTCCCAGCCTCAACTATTTAATTTTTTGATTCCTTTGTTTTCTTCCTTCCTTCCTTCCTTCCTTCCTTCCTTCCTTCCTTCCTTCCTTCCTTCCTCTTCTTCCCCTTCTTCTTCCCCTCCCCTCTCCCTCCTCTCCTTCCCCTTCCCCTTTCCCTTCTTCTTTTTTGACAAGGCTTCATTCACGATGCAGTTCTGAATGGCCTGGAACACTCTATATAGACCAGGCTGGCCTGTGAGCTACTTTACCCAATTTAACTTAAAAATTAAAAATAAATGTTTCTTGATTTCTTTTTAAAAATATATATTTTAGTTTGATAGTTGTATGTTGACATTGTCTATGTGTCTTGACATCATCAGTATCCCTATAAATTCCCATTTGGTCATATGCTACCAAAGTCACTCTTGATGACCTTCTTACCTCACTGTGTTGTGAATCACAGTGTTTGAATTAACGGTTACATGGCTATTTCTGGCACAACACCTCTGTATTCTTAATGTGTGGAAGCCAAGTGTTTGTACTTGACTTAATGAGATGCTTGAAAATTGATAATGAGTTTCAAACCCCATGGGGATATAAGAAAACAAGGACTGAATATAACCTCACAAGACACAGTACAGCAAGAGTTTATAATTTGGAATAATTTCTCCCTAAACAAGTTAAATAATCAACTTAATACCCATATATTCTGATATTACATGTTTAATTATATGTAGCATACATATAATATATAATATTTTGATTTTACAAATTTTACTTATATGTTAAAATATATATTTAAAAATAAAATTTCTCAGCTGAGAATGAGACATGATACATGTCTTCCCAGCAGAAGCAAGTGAATTGAGTTCCAGGCCAGTTTGGTCTACTGAATGAGTACCAGGACAGCCAGGGCTATACAGAGAAACCCTGTCTAGAAAAACCAACCTACCAAACAACCAACCAAAATAAATAAATAAACAACAAAACAACTGCTTGCACAAATTATATGTATTAAACTTACAATTTCTGTATTCTTCTAAAAAGTTCTAAAAAGCTTGCCATTGAATTCAGACTTGTAACCCAGGCAGAAATCTGAGTTTAATACCTGCATGACCAGAGTGAATCAGGTCATTTATTCTTAGTCTTTGTCTTAGTTACCTTTCTATTGCTGTGATAAAACACCCTGACCAAGGCAATTTATAAAAGAAAGCATTTAATCTAGTGTATGGATTCAGAGGGTTAGAGTCTGTGAAGGCAGAACAAAGGAACATCTGAGAGCACACAGCTTGATCTACAACCATGAGGCAGAAAGAAAGTACTGGAAATGGCAAGAGTCTTTTAAACCTCAAGGCTGTCCCCCAGTTACACCCCTCCTCCAACAAAGCCATATCCCCTAATCCTACCCAAACAATTCCACTAACTGGAGGCCAAGTATTCAAATATGAGCCTATAGGGGCCGTTCTCATTCAAACAACTGCAGTCTTTATATGTTGTTTTCTTATTTTGAGACAGTTTCACTAGATGAGCCTCCCTGAGGTCTGGGATTGTAATTGTGTGCCACTGACTCAAGATTTTCTTAATCTAGCAATGTAATTCATCTGATATATGGACCAGAAGTATTTCTAAACAGCTGCTCTCTAATGCCCCCTAAAAGACTAGTATCTCTCTACATGGCCAGCATCTAGGGCTTCTAGTCATACATGCACCCAGCAGGCAGTGGCGAGTCAGGGGTGGGCACCATCGCAGACATAGGTGGAGATTGTGGACCCAAAAAGAAAACCTCAGTACAGTTGATGACCACAGCCTCCATACTGGAGAAGGTGATGTAGGTAGGTAACTTTGGTTTCTTTCATTCATTCATTCTCCTTTTGTAAGCCCTGAACTCCCTTCTCTCCCAGACCTCCCAGTCACAGCTGAGGATGCACAAGAGGACTCTTGTCTGCAAATTGGGTGGGCACCTGCTGACTCCACACTGCCCTCTGCTGGCTCTCCTCAAAGTTTCCTGTGTGCACCACGTTAGGCTTCTCTCCTGACCCACCAGGTCCTCAGTGTGGTCTGGCTTTCTCTGACCTTCTGTCAGACATTCCTAGATGTACTGTATATTTGCCTTTCTCCATGGGTACACTACTCATAGGCCATAGTCTTAGTGGGTCCTACTTTATCTTTTAAAACCACTTTTCCTTCTTGTACTGATTTCCCCTTTTGTGGCTGTTCTTTTGCTACTTTATGGGTTCTTTTGTATTCCACTCTTCTTCACCCTTATTCCACCCTTTCACCTGCCTAACACTGGGTAGGAGAGGAAGAAGGATGGAGGGGCAAGGGGGTGACATTATCACTAGATGACTTCCTGCTGATTATGGGTGTTCCTTGGGGGCAAGTTTGACCTTCAATGTCAGGATATCTAATTTCTTCTTGTTGTTTCTTCTTTGGGCACAACTACTTAACAAACTAAGACCAATAGCAACTAACCAACGAACAATAACCCACCCTGCCTCTTGGGTACCTCTGAAGAGTCCTCAGAATTCCAAACATCATACACTCACAGAAACTGTTTACAGTTGGAAAAATCACGCACCTGCTAGAGCATGAGGCAAATCGTAGTCAATGGGCAATCTGAAACAGCCCCATATCCTACACCTGGGATTAAAACAAAAACACATCCCCATAATATTTCTGTTTTTTTTTTTTTTTGAAACCAAAATTCTCTCTACACCTTTTATCTACTACTGTATTTTCCTCCCTCACTATTAGAGTTTTCCAACAATGTTCTATACTCCAGGGAGAGGGCACCTCAGAATTCCTCTCTGCTTCAGAGCCTCCTGCAGTCTAACATCTATCTTGTTCTACTGACATTGCTGCAAGGTCACCAGTGAAGGACCTATCACCCTTTCATGCTGAAAGCTGTCCTTAGGTCCAGAGACCTGTTTTCTGGATTTTCTCCTATCTTTTGCTTTGTAACTCACTTTCCTCCAACAGCACTGTCCTCAGGATTCCAGCCTCAATTCTATTTCCTACTCTTGTAGTCCCATGAATTCCACTGACTCATCAATATTTGTGCTCTAAGGACCCAAAGATCTAAACCCTGGAGCCAGCATTCTGCAACTAAAGGTCTGACTGCTGTCTAACAGACAACACAGTCCTCTTCCTCAGCTTGATTTTGTATGACCTCTGTCAGGTACACACCAGTCACCCAGGAGCTGCCTCTGTGGTTCTTGGGTCCATCTTTCCCCTCTATTCCTTTAAGTCAAATGATTCCAGGTCTTATCATCTCCTTCTTTGAAACTTGCTATGACTATTCCATCTTTCTCCTTGTGCTACCATGTTCATTGTTTGCATGCTCTTTGAATTATTTCAAACAGATGTTTGTGGCATGCATCTTAATATGGATTTTTTCCAAAGCCGGTCATGTTGATTGGCCTTTTATAATTGTGACAAAATACCTGGAATAAGGCATTTAAGAGTAAGGAAGATTTATTGGTTCATTTGGGCCCATGGATTTTTGAGGTTCAGACCACATTCACTAGGCTCCTTTGCTTCTGAGCCCACACATGGTGCAGTGAAACCTCATGGCAGGGAGCAGGCACATGGTGGAGCAAAGCTGCTTACCTTATGACAGTCAGTAAATAGCAAGAGGGAGGTGCTAAGGGACATGGTATTCCATTCAAAGACACACACTAGGTCACCCTGTCCCTCCAACTAAGCTCCACCCCCTATTTTGTACAACCTGCCAATAGTCCATTCAATAATGAACCCACTGATGGCCAATTCAGCCCATGAAGTCAGAGCCTTGTGATACACCTCCCCAAAGCTGGACCTGGGCACATACTGTTCATAGCCCTGGGGAGAAGTTCAGATTCAAACTACAAAAGACTCTAGGATGAGGGTTTTGGTGTAAATGATTTATTTGGGGGTGGTCTCAGAAAACACATATGTGAGTAGGGAAGTAAGAGGGAAGGGATGATCTCCAGAAATGAAGTGGAGTCTTGATGGGAACCTCTTGTAGTTCCTGTGGGATGTTCTTTGCTTCAGGTTTGCACCAATGAGGCACTGATTTCATTCCTGTTCTAATTCTCATCAGGCTCTGGGATGGAAGGGGTTAATTCTACAGGGATTCATCCCCCTCCTGACAAACTTGGATGCTTGTAACATCTTTAAGCAGTGGATACCAAGCCAAGTTCAACAGGTGAGGCCCCAGGAATCAAGTGGACAGAAGGTGATAGTCTCCACTTCACCCTCACACTCAGTAAACTTGAGAGACCCCTCAGTTCACAGCTTACCTTACTAGCCTCCTCTGTTTTCTAGCCTGTGTTCCCGAAGACATGTTCCCTCAGGTATTTACAGCTATGTGTTCCTAGCATTGATCTTCTTTCTTAGGCCAGCTAATAACACTAACTATGCTGGCTAATTTTATGTCAACTTGACAAAAATTAGTCATCAGAGAGGAGGGAGCCTAAATTGAGAAAATGCCTCCATAAGATCCAACTGTAGGCCAGCCTTTGGGGCATTTTCTTAATTAGTGATTTGTCCAGTCCAGCTGGACAATCAAGTGGGACCCCCAGACCCTGTGGAGAGGACTGAGATGTGCGAGAAAATAAAGAGGCACAGCAAGTCAAGGAGTCAGATCAAGCTGGCAAAGATTTTATTGTTCACACCATTTATATACTCTGAAAACAGGATATGGGGAGGGGCAAGAAGGGAAAGGGGGCTTTGCAGGTGGAGGAAACTAGCTGCAGCTGTGGGGTCTAACTAGATTGTACCTGTTGTTCTCGCAAAGCCTTGCTGTTACCAGGGGTTCTAAGAACATCTATCTAGCAGGATGTTGGCTAAATCTAAAGGTCAGGAGGAAGTGTTACCAGGGTGGATTGCTATGAAGCCTTGTTTGAAGCTCTGAGAACTGAAATACAGCAAGTAAATCATGGAAAGTAAACAGAAGAATAGTAGATAGAAGAACCAAGGGTGAGTGTTTGCCAAGAGTAAGGCCTTGATTGATGTGGGAAGGCCCAGTCCATTTTGGGTGGGGACACCCCTGGTGGCAGATTGAGCAAGTCATGGGAATCAAGCTAGCAAGCAGCACCCCTCCATAATAGCCTCAACATCAGGTTCTGACCCTATTTGAGTTCCTGTCCTGACTTTTTTCAGTGATGATTTAGAAATATGAGCCAAATAAACCCCTTTGTCCCCAAGTTGCTTTGGTCATGGTGTTTCATCACAGCAATGATAACTCTAAATGGGACACTAGCTATGGCTGGGTGGTGGTGGCGCACGCTTTTAATTCCAGCACTTGGGAGGCAGAGGCAGGCGGATTTCTGAGTTTGAGGGCAGCCTAGTCTACCGAGTGAGTTCCAAGACAGCCAAGGCTATACAGAGAAACCCTGTCTCGATAAAACTAAAACAACCCCCCCACTAGCTATGTGTACTAGGTTCTTGGCACAGAAAATGCCATTCAGTATGATGAAATCTTTATAATAGCATATAAGTTGACTAAAATTATCATCTCTACAGGTAAAGACACCAAGGCTCTGTGAGGTGAGAGAGAGGTACAAAGCTAGCTAGTGGCAAGGGCCATGTCTTGATGCCCAGGTCTGACTCCATGGCCGATGGTGCCCACTAAGATTCAGTGCCTCAGATAATTAATACTTCCACCCCAGCAGTAGCCTGTCCTCCTGCTTTTGAATGGAAGAGGCGTCACCCTCCTCTGTGCTACATAGATGGCATTCCTTTTTATACTTACACCTACCATAACTGGTGCATCTGGCAACAAATTCACTTGTTTCGTGTGACTTCCCTTTCAAACTCTGAGCCCCCTCTCTCGCTCCCACTGCCTGAGTTGGAACAAAGCCTCCACATTTCTACAGTTAGAATTACGTTAAATGCATATAAAGTTTTACTTTGTTTCCATACATACACACAAACAGTGAAGGATCTCTTCTTAAATAGGGCGGGTTACAGTTGTGATGTTTCTGGGGCTGTTGGACCAGGTGGGAAAGAGACTGGAGACTGTGCTAAGCACCACAGGAAATGAGAACACTGAAGAAACCCTTGTTCCTTGGGAAAACAAACAGGAGAAGGAAGACTGTGTCAGTCCTTCATTTAGAGCTGTCTACAGAAAACAAAGATTGATGCATTCAGATAGGAAAAGAGCTTTCCAGGAACCTCTGGAAATAGAGGGGACAGTAATGATATCTAAGAGACATCAAGCATGCATTATGTGCTAAACAGCAAACTAGGCTTTTCTCCTCTGTTATCTCATTGAATCCCCACAGAACCCTTGTAATTAGTTACCATTATGCTTCCCAGCCTACAGTTGAAAATGCTGACACCACAAGACTAAGGGCACAGGTCTAAGAGGTGATGAACTGCAGATCCCAGGTGATGAACTATCCCAAGTCTGATAGTTCACCCTGACTCCAGGGTCCAAGTGTGCTGTTTGTCACAGTTGTCAGGACACCCATAGGTATACCACGCTATCATCTGGGGTGTTTTACCAGCATTTCAGAAGTGAGTTGAGGTTTGCCGTGTTGAATTTTACTTTTCATTGACCATGAAGAGGGGCAGTGTATAAACAGAGCATTTTTTTTTATGCCACCAGTTGGTCTAATTCCCCAGTCCTTCTTGCTTCTGTTCATGGCAGTGCTGCTGTAAAGCTATCTTCCTAGTTTGTTCCTGAGCCTTTCCTATGTGATAGCCCTGTAGAAATCACCACCTACAGCTGAGTGGTTGACCAGATGTCTCTTTCTGCTGTTATTCATGTCAGGCTTGGGGACTTGTCCCTGATGAAAGTTGGTGCTTGAACTATCCTGTCTGCTTGTCCTCTGAAAAGAACTGTTTTTATTTTTTCCAATTGGTGAAAGAGAGATGTGATCTGTCAACTCATTGATTTCAATGCTTTATGTAAGCAACAGGGTAGGAAAAGTGTTCCCGAATCTTCCAGAGTTGCTGTCTATTTGGGAAGTGGTTCTTCAGAGACACTAGGGGGTGTGCATGAGCCATGAGGTGCAGTTGAGAACTGTTGAGAACCTACACAGATGGGCTCATTTTTCTCTATCTCAGCCCTTTGCTAACTGTGATTCATATGCCTCCTCCCATCTCTCAGTTATCTTGTACATTTATTTCTCCCTGAACATGGTGCACCAAGCTGTGGAGTGGGGTCAGGGACTAATCCACAGTGCTTTCCTCCATCCCCAGGCCTATGGTTTAATGAGGGGGAGAGAAGTCCCAATGTGCCAGCATCATGCCTATGGCCAGAATTACACCAGTGTGCCAGTAATGAGGGTGAGCACTAGAGAGCAGCATGCTAATCCTAGACTCATCAATACCTGACAGACACAAGGGAGGAAGGCCCATTTGGGCTCATGGTTTTAGAACACACAGTCCATCACGATGAGAAGTCAGAGCAGAGCAGCAAAGGGCAGGTGAAGTGCACGCCAATGCCACTTATGTAGCAGTCAGATCTTGAAGTGGGGACAAGACACCCTCTAATGACCTACATCTACCAGTGATGCCACTTAAAGGTTCTAAGCCCCTTAAATCAGTACCATTAGCTGGGGACTGAATGTGCAAACAGGAGCATGGGGTGAGGATGGGAGGCTTTTTGCATTCAGACCAGAACAAGCACGTAAGCCAAGGGAGCTGGCTTGTGACCTGGGCTGTAGAGGACCGGTGGGATTTCCCCAAAGAGCTGCCCTGCATAATATTCTACGACATGATTATATCATATTTTATTCCCTGAGTCCCCTCTTAAGGAACACTGAGGTTTTCAATTTTTTAGAAGTTCTGAATTAAATAGCAGCGGTGGGACTGTTTCAGGTAGAGCATCTGTGTGTGTGTGTGTGTGTGGGGGGGGATGGCAATGTAGGAATCTGCCCGAGGCTTCTTCAAAAAGACACAGAGTTCAAAGTCATAAATCCTCCCTGGCAAGGAGAAAGTGTCCGTGTTTCTTCTGTATATTTTGTACCATAAATTTAAAAACGTATTTATATTTTCCTAAGGCTTTCAGTCACTTTGAGTATCTGGTTAGAACCTTTCTTGTCTTGAACTATATATATGGAAATTAATGCTGTCGAAGCAGCAGAGAAGCTCTCCTGTAGAAATGTTTGTCACCTAAATGCCTGGGAAGAGCTGCGTAATAAAACCCTGGCTCTGCAGCTCCTGGCGAGCTGAGGGGGCCAGGGTGTTTTTTCCCCTACTTCTCTTCTTGAGGCTAATACATACAAAGCCAGCAAAGATTTTTATATGACATCCAGAAATATCAATATAAAAGCCTTTAAGCCCCAGAAAGAAAATTCTCTTCTTTTTTTTTCCCCACTGATATTGAGACACTCCTAAAAACTGCCCAACTCCTGTCAGGGTTGGGCAGTTTTTACAAAGACTGTCACTGTGTCTGGCATATATAAGTAAGTGATAGAGAAATTAAAGTACAACCACCTGGCTGTTTTGTTCTCTATGTTGGTGATGAAGCCTATTGCCCCATGCATGCAACGGGAGCAGCATACTACTGAGCTATACCCCAACCCCCACTTAGTTTAAAGTATGCCCCAAGTGGAGAATGATGATCACCAGGTGGGGCACAGCTACTCAAACCAAAGCCGCAGTTCTGGTACCAAAGAATTACCAGTGTTTAAGTAAGTCTAACTGTGAGAGGGTCCTGCCCTGTTTGCCATATCTCCTCCATACCGCCATTACACTAGCATCTGAAAGATCCTGCAATCAGACAGCGTAAAGTGATGAGAGAAAAAGATGAAGGGAAACAGGAAGGGCCATAGCACTTAGAAAAGATGGCTGAAGCTGAAACTGCAAGGCAGCCTCTTCTAGGAAGATGCCAGTAATGCTGTTTGTTTGTTTGTTTGTTTGTTTGTTTGTTGTTTTGGTTTTTTGAGAAAAGGTTTCTCTGTGTAGCCCTGAAGGTCCTGGAACTCACTCTGTAGACCAGGCTGGCTTAAACTCAGAAATCCGCCTGCCTCTGCCTCCCAAGTGCTGGGATTAAAGGCGTGGCCAGCACACTTGACCCTTATTAATGCTTGTTGTGAGAATTGTTAGGGATCGGACCTGGAACTTCATGAATGAGAAGCATACACTCTGCCCCTTAGCTGCACCCTCTTCATGAATGGTAAATGTAGAAGAGAGAGGAGGTCAAGACGTGTCTATGAGCAGGTGGTGAGGATGCCTGAAGGTCTTGGACGTTCTCCCCTGCAGCGTCCTCTTGAGAGCAGTGAGAATCCTAGATGCAACCTTCTAAGCCTTTAGCAACCAATGAAAACACTGGAATATGCCTCAGGTACCTACAGCCCAGGGGCAGAGACCAACTCATGCCTCTGGCTATTACTGGCAGTTTGAGAATTTCGGAAGGCAAGAGTGATCGATAATAGAAAAAACAATAACAGCAAAACATGGGTAGCTTTAAAATTTGTAATAATAATATTTATGATTAACAAGCAGAGAAAAGCATGAACCTTTTGCCAAGGTATGGCTATATTTCAGTAAAATAGTACCTTGCTTCTGATGATTGTAATAATGATAACCAACACAGATTTGAGTGTAGCCTTCAATGCTAATTGACCCCAAGTTCCTTTTCCAGAAAGTAATAATGAAAAATTGGGAAGCTTATTTCTTTGTCACAGTAAAAGTGTCTGGTCAACAAATTGTATATGTTTAGCCCATCTGTGTCTAAGTGTTTACCATATCCCAGGCCAGTATCTGCATAGCCTTGTGTTTATGCTTGTCTTTGCCATGCTGTGGGTGGGATTGGGGGCTTCCTATGTGCTAGGCCAGTGATCTGCCACTGAACTACCCAAACTTTTCATAGTATCCCCTTGTGCCGTATCGTATTCTACCATTCACATTTAAAGGAATACTGGGGTTACTTTCAACATTCCAGAGATTGTGAATTAAATTACATGGGACACTTAGTCCAGATCTAACCAGAACTTGGCCTCTTCCATACTTTCTTTTGCCTGGTGCTTTTTTGCTGATTCTCGTCTCATTGTGTCTGAAGTGTCTGTTTGGGGTGAGTCTCTGGTATACCCGAGACTGAATATGCATGTCTAGCAACCCCCGTCTTCTCCATGATACGTGTGAAAACACCTGCCTGAGTGAGGTAACCCAGACCCAAAAGGACATGCATGCTATGTACTTACCAATAAGTGGACATTAGCCAAAAAGTACAGAGCACCTAGGATACAACCCACAGACCATAAGAAGTATAACAAGCAGGAAGGCCCAATTGAGGATGCTTCAATTCCACCAAAATAATTACAGGAGACAGAGGAAGGGAGGAACCTGGATGGGAGAGGGGAAGGGGAAGGGGAAGAAAAAAGGGGAACAGGATCAGGTATGGGGGGAACAGGAGAGAAGCCAAGAGGGCCAGGAGAATGAATGGAAATATGCAGCCTTGGGGGTGGGAAGTGGGGGGACCCTATAGAAACCTGAGAGGTGAGAGACTATCAGGACTCAATGGGGGTGACCTTGGCCAAAATTCCCAACATTGGGGAGAGGGAACTCAACGAGTCCACCTCTAGTAGATAGACAGGGCCTCAAGCAGAGGAATGGGTTACCAACCCACAATCAAAATTTTTAACCCAGAATTGTTCATGTCTAAAAGAACTGCAGGGACAAAAATAGAGAAGAGACTGAAGGAAAGGCCGTCCAGTGACCAGCCCAACTTGGGATCCATCTCATGATGTGCTTACAGACAGGAGCCTGACATGGCTGTCCTCTGAGAGGCCCTACCAGCAGCTGACTAAGACACATGCAGATACTTGCATTGGACTGAACTTGGGGACCCCTGTGGTTGAATTAGGGGAAGGATTGAAGAAGCTGAAGGGGAGGACAACCCCATAGAAAGACCAGCAGTCTCAACCTGTATCCCAGGAAGCTTCCAGAGAAGCATACATGGGCTGGTCAGATGGCCTGGTCTGGTCAGAAGATGGCCTGGTCTGGTCAGAAGATGGCCTGGTCTGGTCAGAAGATGGCCTGGTCTGGTCAGAAGATGGCCTGGTCTGGTCAGAAGATGGCCTGGTCTGGTCAGAAGATGGCCTGGTCTGGCCTCAGTGGGAGAAGATGCTCCTCATCCTCGGGAGATCTGAGGCCCCAGGGAGGGAGGAGGCCTGGTGGGTGGGGAGCACCTTCTTGGAGGCAAGGGGGAGGAGGAATGGGATGAGGAACTGTGGGAAGGGAAGGGGTGGTACTGGGAGTAGGAAAAACAGGCTGGAATGTAAATAAATAAAATAATTAAACACACACACACACACACACACACACACACACACACACACACACACACGCAAGGGAAGTGTTGGTAGGAATGATGTAATGATGTTAAGCCAGATCAAATATAAGTTTGTCAAGCATAGACTTCTGCTTCCAAAATATTTAGAGCACATATAATTCAGAATTAATCTTGTCATTTACATTTTCTTAAAGATTTTATTTATTTATTTACTTACTTACTCATTTATTATGTGTATGTGTGTGCCTGAGTGTTTGTACATGCACCACATGCATTCAGTGCCAGAAGAGTGTGTTGGATCTCGTAGCTGTGATCCACCAGACCCGGACTCTGGGAACCGAACCTGGGTCCTCCACCACAGAGCCATCTCTCCAGCTTCCTACATTTTTCTTTAGTTTTGATAAACTACTTATTTTATTAGTTAAGGAACAACTATTTTTAGTGTATTTTTAGGATTTTAACTTTCATGATGCTTTAATAAACAAGTTCTGGAATAGAGAAACAAATGTATTCTGCACAGCTTTTGTTCTTGGATTTTTTGAGCTACACATGTCATCTTTGTTACTGTGAGTAAGAGGTAGCTCATCTTGCTCAGGAGGAATTCCTGGGTTTCTATGTGGCTGAACAGGGGCAGTGTTTCGGACACAGTTTGATCTAGGGAAACAGGCCATCAGAATCCAAGCCTTGCTTCTGTTACTTTGGGTTGGCTCCATTTTTAGAAAGTTTCTTCCCTCATGTTATTAGTGTGGCTTGGGTATAGTTTATTGGAAGAGTGTTTGCCTAGCATTCGAGCCCTGGGCTTCATTCCAAGCATCACCCACCTTCCAAACACACACACATACACGCGCGCGCGCGCGTGCGCGCGCGCACACACACACACACACACACACACACACACACACACACACGCATCCACTCACATACATTACAAACACAAATAAACACACATTTGTGCAACACACAAATACATAGGCATGTGTGCTTGTATACATACACACAAACAAACACACACAAATACACAAATATAAACAAACACACACATAAACATACAAACAAACACAAAAACATACACACACACAAACTCTCTCTCTCTCTACACACACACACACACACACACACACACTGTTTAGCTAGGCATGGTGACACATACCTGTAATCCTAGCACTTGAGAAGCAGAGGTTAGAGGTTATTCTAAATCTGAAGCCAGCCTAGAGTACTTAGTAAGACCCTGTCTCAGAAATTTAAATATATATATATATATACACACACACAGACACACACACACACACACATTCAGATGTTGGAAATCAGTTCCTTAACTCTCCCTTGCAGAGACCCATCATAATAGTCCTGGATCAGTGTTCTTGGGCTGTATTGTTATTTGAAGGGCTAAGTACATCTTGGATCATCCCCAAGACCTAAGTGTAGCAAACACAGGCTGGGAAGGAAGACCAGATCTCCTGGAGCTGCAGTTACAGGAGGTTGTAAGCTACCAGGCATGGGTGCTGGGACCTGAAGGAGGAGCAGTAGGTGTTATCAACTACTGAGCAACCTCTCCAGCCCCTTCACCTTGTCTTCTGAGTCAGGGTCTTTCACTGGGCTGGAGCTCACTGAAGAGGCTAGGTTATTGTAACAGCAAGCCTGTCTCTGCTTCCCCAGTGCTGGGATCTAAGTGTGTG
This sequence comes from Rhabdomys pumilio, assembly GCA_030674055.1. Classification (NCBI taxonomy): domain Eukaryota; kingdom Metazoa; phylum Chordata; class Mammalia; order Rodentia; family Muridae; genus Rhabdomys; species Rhabdomys pumilio. The sequence goes on from JANHMN010000015.1 coordinate 64,961,643, forward strand.
TTACCACATCTGGCTTTTTGTACATGGGTTTTGGGGATCCAGCTTGGTCCCTCATGGCTTTTTTAGGAGGTATTTTAGACTGAGCCACTTCTTCGGCCATATTGTGGTATATTTTTAAGTTAATGTATGGTACTTGTATAAACCAATAGGTTTATTATAACATTTACACATATACATAATACACGTTGATCGTATTCATCCCTCATTACCAACTGTCTTCTTCTTATTCTCCTCAAATAGCCCCCTCTACTTTCATACCTTTTTAAATGTAAATTCTGAAACTGGGAGGAAACATTCAATGTTTGCCTTTTTCAGTATGGTTTGTTTCCCTTAATACAGTGATCTCTTAATCCATCCATTTTCCTGCAATGACATAAATTTTCTTCTTTACAGCTGACTGTAACTCCAGTGTGTGTGTGTGTGTGTGTGTGTGTGTGTGTGTGTGTGTGTTATATTTTCTTTGTCCATTCAGCTGTTGTTGGGTCATTAGTCTGGTTTTATATCTTGGCTATTGTGAATAGTACATCATCAATAAACATAGATGTTCAATAGAATATCAATAAAACCTGATGGTCCATATCTCTGTGGCATGCTGACTTAGATTCCTTTCCGTATGTATCCAGGAATGCTCTACCTGAGTCATACAGAGTGGTTAAAGCCTTGGTCTTTGCCTTATTGGACTGAAGGGACTTTAAGAAGTGGGGCCTGTTTGGAAAAAGTTAGAACTTTCTGTTCTGCGAAGTACCCTTGGAGGGGACATGGAGATGCTGGCCTCTTTCACTTTCTCCCTGTGGTTTCCTGGGTGACATTGAGGGTACAGCTGGGCTCTGCCACATGCTCCCTGGCATCACCATGATGGACCCACACTGAAAACCTTTAAAACTGAGCCAGATAAACCTGACTTTATAAGCTGAGTATCTCAGGTACTTTTTACAATAAGGGAAAAGTGGCTAACACAGCAACATGCTTGAAGTTAGGGCTTTATAAAGAGTCTTTTGTTGTCTCAGCCTAATATCATTGGTGTCTGTATAAGAAGGGTGAAGTGGACACAACACACATAGGAAGAAGAGGATATGAAGCAACATAAATGGAGATAGCTATTGACGAGACAGGAAGCGGGGCCTCAAACAGCTCCTTCCCTCCCAGACCTCAGAAGAACTAAACTCCTTCCCTCCCAGACCTCAGAAGAACTAAACTCCTTCCCTCCCAGACCTCAGAAGAACTAACCCCGCTGGATCTTGACCTTGGGTGATCTTAGCTTTCCAACTTCCAGAAACATGACAGTAAACAGCTGTTCATAAGCCACCCTATTATGGTACTTTATTACAGCAGCCCAAGCAAATGGAGGCAGAGTCATTCAGAGAGATGCTGGGGTCACACATGCTGCAGCACACCTGGAGTCCCAGCTGCTTGGAAGGCTGTGGCAGGATGCTCATTTGAGCAAAGGTGTTGGACGGACCTGGACAACAGACAGGATGAGAAAGAGTGATCTGACTTATAATTTAGAAGGCTTTTGTTAGCCACAGAATGGGACCTGGACTGAATTCGAAGAGCAGATGGAACTAGCAATTCACCTACAGATCCTGTGGTAGCCAGGTACCAGGAAATGCTCAGATTTGGGGAACAGTTTGAGAGTAAAACCCCTGGGATTTCTTGATGGGATGGATATGGTGAAGGAAAGAACAGGGAGTCAAAGATGACTCCTGATGCTGGAACCATAAATGGAAGGACAGAAGCACCATGGGAGGGGATGTAACAGCTTGCAGGGGCAGCCTTCAAGGTTGATCATCAGGAGCTGGGTGATAAGTTAATGATGTAGTAAGTTAAAGATGCCCATTTAACAACTAGGTACAGATATCAAATAGAAAGTTGGACACAGGGTGGGGCAGTACTCAGGGCTGGAGATTGGAACCTGGGGATCACCAACAGATACTTGAAACCATGAGATAGGTAAAGCTACTAAGAGGTCGAGGAGAGATAGAAAAGTAGCTGACAGACCAAGCTGCACAAAGGCAAGAAGAGGGGCAGCAATAAAGGTTACAGAAAAGGAGTAATAGGGGAAGGAGAAGCTAGAAGAGGATCCAGGAGTCCAGTGAGGGACAAGTATCAGGGTGACTAGCCATGTCAAAGAGAACCAACGTCTGGCAGCCAGTGCTGGCCCCACCTACAACAGCCGGTAAAAGAGAGCCTGTTCTTAGTTTTATAAATGTCATCACTGTGAGGAGGGAGTAAGGAGTGTGACAAACGCTAAGCCTTCATACTCCATCACAGAGTAAAGAGCTGATTCTCAAATGGTAAGTCGTGAAACTGCTGGTTAAGCACATACAGCTCAGAAAAGCAGCTCCAAAAGGGCCGAGCAGTTACCTGGAGGAGAGGCCAGGCAGAGGGCACACAGCCCGGACAGGGTTTCAGAAGCGAGCCTTTGCTGCTATTTGATTTTTAAACTACCATAAATGTAATTCTTTTGTGAAGAAAATTTAAGGGACATTGAGAGGACTTCTGTGCATGGGCTCACCTCAGGGGAGAGTGGTTCACATTGTGCAGAGGCCTTCGTCTCTGTCGGTCTCCTGTCCAAGGACCTCTGCTTTAGTGCAGGGTGAGTTAGTCTTGTTGCTGTTTGTCATGCTAGGGAATGAATCATAGGCCATACCCATGGTAGGGAAGCATTTTGTTACTGAGCTATATTTCTTCACTCCACCCCACACCTATCTTCTTCTTAACTTTCAAATTTTGAGACAGGGTAGCATTAGGTTACCCAGGCTGTCCTTGAACTTGTATGCATCCTGTCTGAGCCTAAGGCGTCTTATTCTTACCCACTAGGCTCTTTGCTGGCTCAGTGACAGGAGCCCTGCCCTGAGAAGGCTAGGAATGACCCAGGCTCTGGGAGAGGGAAGTAATTAGATCTCTTTCTCCCAGGCTGTCTCTTCTGCTTACTCTCTGCTGCTGGAGTAGGGCAGCAAATGAGCTGCCAGCGCCCTTCCTGCCCCTACCACCCCATCATCTTCCAGGACAAGGTCCTCCGTAACACCCAGGCTCAGAAAAGACTAAGTGACCTTCCTGCATTAGTAAATGAGAATTCTTGGGAGATGAACAGAAATGCAGGTAGAAAATGACTGAAATCACTGGGTATCAGGAGAGATGATGACCTGCGCGAGAAGGAAGATGTGGGGAAGGACAGGGTGAAGGTGTCTGTGACTCGGTAATGACATGATACAGAGCTGTTTGCTTATTTTTTTTTTATTTTTTTATTTTTTGCTTTTACTCCAAACGAGCAGTTCTGGCTGTCACACGGTGCAGGGCAAAGTATAAATCCAGCATTCTTATGGGAGGCTCCCAGGGTGGTGGTGGTAAGGGGGTTTCAGAGATTGCCTGGTGTGATGAACAGAGGCTGGATAGGAAAGCTGAAAAGCAGAAGAGATGGAGGGCAGGAGAGAGGAGAACCAATCAGTAATCAACAAACTGAGGTGCCTAAAAAGGGGACAGGGCACATAGACATGGGGAGGGGAGCTGTTGAGATTATGGGTTTGACCTTAGTTTGTGCGATAACAGGCCAACATGTCATCATCCCACAGTTTCCAGAGGAGATGTCCATGAGCTTGATATCTTACGAGTAAATGAACTTTCTTTCTCACGATCTAGATCCAGAAATTGAAGCCTCGGGTATCAGCAGGGCCATGGTGCTTCTGTAGTCTAGGGAGGATCCCTCCTACCCCTTCTGGTTCCCACGGCTCCAGGCATTCCTCGGTGCGTGCCAGGGTGCACTGGGCCACTTGTGTGTTCTCCCAGGGCTTTCTCCTCTAGCTGCTTTCTGTTTCCCTTACTCTGGAGGAGGGAGGATGAGTATCTAGACCTCTTGTCCATTGGACAATGAGACATCGGTGTTTCACTGGTTTCACTATGAACCGGGAAGTGGGGGCTCAGAAGGCATGGAGGAGCATGCTGCAAGTGTGACATCACATGGACTGATGTGCTAGCTCAGCTTTTCATAGGACAGTCGACTCTGGCTCAGGCTTTGGATCCTGGAAAATACTTCCTTACTTCTCTCTCTCAGCCCTCATCTGGCTTGCCACATTCTACCTGCAAGTGACCGGCCAACACAGTTGAACCCAAGACAGTATGCTATATGGAATAAGCCAGTCACAGAATAACAGATACTTATAATTACACTTCTCTGGGGTGACTGTGGTAAAGTCTGCCTGGGGTCTGTGGGTCCAAAAGAAAGGCAGGCAGAGAGAAATGAGAGAGAGAGAGAGAGAGAGAGAAAGAGAGAGAGAGAGAGAGAGAGAAAGAGACAGACAGACAGAGAGAGAGAGAAAGAGAGAGAGATAGAGAGAGAGATAGAGATAGAGATAGATTTGGATTTGAGTCTATCTTCGTCACTTTTCAGTTGCTGCGACAAAATACCCTGACTCACAGGGTTTATTCTGGCTCACAGTACAAGATACAGCCCATCAAGGCAGAGCGGTAAATCCAATGGAAGCTTAAAGCGCTGTCCAAATTACATCCACAGTCAGGAAGAAGAGCAAGGACCACACGCTCAGCTGGGTTTCTCCAGTTATATAGTCCAGGATTCTGGCTAGGGACTGCCACTGCCCACAGTGGGTTGGTTGGCTTACCTCAACTATTGCAATCAAGACAATCTCCCGTAGAATCTCTTCCCAGAGATCCTTCTCCCAGGTGATTCCAATCTCTGTCAACATAACAATTAATTAGAACACCTTGCTTTCTTTATGAGGTTGGACACATTATTTAACTTTTTTGTGTTTGGGGCTCTCTCATAGCTGGAAGTAAAACAACTGTGCGAACCTTAGCCAGGAGAGAGTAGAGTGTGTGTGTGTGTGGGGGGGGCGACGTTGCAGTCAATTAGTACACATTACTCTGAAAATCTGTCTGCTGAGCACTGATGCCGGGCACTGGCAGAAGCTGAACACTTCGCTAGAAGAGCCCCTAGGTAGCAAGTGCCTGAGCTAGCTGCCTGTGACAGCATCTTCCTCACTGCCAAGCCAAGCCAAGCCCTGTCTTACAAATAGTCATTATTTCCATCTTGAACACTTGCCTGCATGTTCTTTAATTAAAATCCATCGCTCCTAATTTTAACCCCCTCCCACTAAATGCATCTCTGTTTTCACTCTCACCTCAAGAAATGAACTCAGCGATGCCCTTTTAATCAGAGTTGTAAGACTTTCAACAGATTTTAAAGTCCACATGCTTTATTCTTTATTTAGTGAGCACACATGCATCTGTGGAGACCAGATGATCACTCTCAGGAATAAGCCACTTATTTATTTATTTATTTATTTATTTATTTATTTATTGAAACAGGGTCTCTGGTTAGCTTGAGGCTTGCCTAGTAGACAAGGCTAGCTTGCTGGGGGCACACTGGAGATCCATCCTTCTCTGCCTCTCCAGCCCTGGGATTATAAGCACATGCCACCATGCTTGGGTTTTTAATATGGGCTCTGGGGATTAAATGCAGGTCCTCATGCTTGCATGGCAAGCATTCACCAACTGAAATGATGAATTTCGCCAGCAGCAATCCATCACCTGTAAGTCATCTCTTTTAAGTGTTTAAGTTCCTGTGATCACAGACTGAAGTTACCAATGGGCTGTATTCAATGTTCACATCAGAATGTAGTATTGTAGATTAAGTTTCAATTCAGCTATTTCACAGAAAAAAATACGAACAAAATATGTCATTGGTTGAGAGTGACTCAGTGGCAGAATTCTTGCGTAGCACACATAAGACTTTGGGTTCTGCTTGCCACCACTACCCTGTTCCAAAAGTCTGAATTATGATCCAGAACCTTTCTCCACATACACCTAACAAGAGTCACACGTGAGTACTAGAGACTTAGAGGGCCATGAAGATGACCCCTGACTAGGGGACACATGGTGTCAACTCTAAAGCTGGAGCGTTCTAATTTACAAGCATTGTGTGTCTTAGCATTGTGTGGCAGCTGTGGATTTATTTTGTTAAGAAGCAATACAGTTAGTAGGGAGAGAGCCAATGCTTCCTGCAGTCTTCATTCTGCCCTCTTGTTAGAGCCATGTTAGTCCATGCACCTGCGTTCATTTCAGCAGAGATCCCCAACACTCACTACAGGAAGGTTTTACCACAGTAAGTCTTGTTGGCTTATAGCGAAGTCTTGTAGCTGCCTAAAAGTGACAGCATGCAAAGGTACTGGGATGTCAGACACGGACCTTCGCTGCAGGACTCGGGTGTTTATAGCTCCTCCCTTCTGAACGCTTTGTGTGTGGGGTGTCGTCCTCTTCCCCCTTCTCCACCCTCAACCCTGTCTTCGCATCTCCTCTTTTTCTTCTCCTTCGTCTTCTGCTTCCTTTGCCTGTGTCATCTCTTCTCAGCATATGTTCACAGTTCTGTGGAGGCATGAGCATGGCCACAGGAGAACACAACTGAGTGGAGGCTGTGGGGGTTTCTTCAGCTGTTCTTGAACTCAGTAGCAGGATCTAGGAGGCAGTTAGCAATGATTTCACGACATCTCACCCTGCTGCCTGCGGTTCCCTGGGGACTTGGTTGCCTGGCAAGCACACAGCAGGACCACGATTCTCCTGGGACTAGGTTTCTTCATCCTCAGTGTGGAAATGAGAATGTTTCCACCCTCACAGGTGGCTGCAAGGAATTATAAACCAATAAAGTGATTGCTTAGCATATGGCTGAATGTCAAGGGTAATATACATTCTTAATTTCATTTATTTAATAGTAGTTCAGTTGCTGTGGAAACTCTTCTCAATTTCTTGACACTTATCTGTGCTATTGTTTTAAAATGAAGTTTTACATTTAAATCCTGTGGATTCTTTTTTTTTTCTGGAGACAGGGTCTAATTACATAGTCTTGGATGACCTGTAGCTGGCTATGTAGACCAGGCTGGCCTGCAGTTTGAAGAGATCTGTATACCTCTGCCTCCCAAGTGCTAGGATTAAAGGCGGTCCCCACCATGCCTGGCTCACTGTGAACTTTTTAATATTGGAAAATGTTGGGAGCCGACTTTTAACAGAAAGCGGCTAGAAAGCAGCTATCCATGCCTGCAAGGCGCACGGTGCACGTGCTATCCATGCCTGTAAGGCTTACGTCATATCCACGTGCTTTGTAAAAGTGTATAAATACCCCAGATTTCCCTTCAATAAAAGAGACTTGACCAGAACCTCTGTCTTGTCTCCGTTCTTTGTGTCTCTTCCCCTTATCCCCACTCTCTCTCCCTCTAGACCCTGACCCGAAGACCGAAGTGGCAGTTTGGGCTGGTACTGGTGGCGCAGGCCAGTAGGGTTTGCTGAAGGAGGCAGTTTGGGCCGGGCAGTGGTGGCGCACACCTTTAATCCCAGCACTTGGGAGGCCAAGCCAGGCAGAGCGGAGCAGGCTGCAACAGGAAAAGTGATAAGGAGGATTAGAACTCCATCCGCCTCTGCCTTCTCAAAGAAACTGTGTAATGGGTCAGCATGCACATCACTAGTGCATGTGTGCATGCACACACATATTCACACATGCACATACACGAATACACTCACATTCACATGCATGGACACATACATGCAGGTACAGTTGAGGAAATACCTCCACGAGATCCAGCTGTAAGGCATTTTCTCAATTAGTGATCAAGGGGGGAGGGCCCAGCCCATTGTGAATGGTGCCATCCCTGGGTTCTATATGAAAAGAGGCTGAGTGAGCCAGGGGAAGCAATCCAGTAAGCAGCATCTCTCCATGGACTCTGCATCAGCGCCTGACTCCAGATTCCTGCCCCATGTGAGCTCCTGTCCTGACTTTCTTTGGTGATAAACAGCAATGTGGACGTTCCTCCCCGTGGTGTTTCATCGACCAATAGAAACTGTAAATAGGACACCACCAAACTGCACACAGTTCTTATCTGCCCACATTCTCACCCATGTCACCCATGCTGCTGACTGTCTCTTGGATTACGGTTGCTCTAATGTGAAGCCTATCTCACTGTGACGCTGGCTACTCAAGTTCTGAGTGGCAACAATACTGATTGTCACTCAAATGCTTAGGGGCCCATCTTTGGGTTAGGCTGTTTTCTAAACACTAAATTGTAACCTCTCTCCCTTCAACCTTTCATTCCTGACTAATTCTCACTGCAAATTGCCTTTTAAAACACTACCAGCTCAAAGGGACAATGTGTCCTCAGCAGAGACTCTCACTCAAAACCCCTCTGAGTTTTTCATTGCCTCAAGTTAAAAATTCCTAACGTGACATTTGAAATACAGGGTACATCTTGTCCTTATATATGCCCATCGACCTATGGCTCAGCTTCCATACTCTCATCAGCCTATGGCTCAGCTTCTATACTCCAGGGGCCTGTGACTCAGCTGGGTCTCCCTTTTATTTCCTTCTGGGTGTTGGTTTCTTGTCTGATGTCTTCCCTTTGTATTTCTTAATCCTGGAATTTACAAGCCCAGCTCAAAGCCATCATCTCCATCCGTTTTTGGTGACCCCTTCACTGGGAATGCCACTTTCTCTGATGTCCTACATCTTATATGAGAATGTTTCCAGGTTCTGGGGTTCTGGTCTGTCAGCTGCACAGTGAGTTGGTTTTATTTGTATCTTGAACTTCTGCAGCTTTTCTGTTTCTTTCCTTTCCCTCCCTCCTCTCCCTGCCTCCCTGTCTCCTCTCTGCCTCCCTCCCTCCCTCTCTCCCTCCTTCTCTCCTCCCCTCTCATTTCTGCTTCCTTTCAACACGACCTCAAGCTTGACCATCCTCAAGCCAAGGCTAACCCTGAACTGATCCTTCCAACTTTCCCTTCCAAGTGCAGACATCACAGCGTGTCCCGCCACATCCTTCCCACACTGACCGAAGACTGCTTTTCTTCCTTGGTTACTATGAACAGTGACATATAGGCTGCTGTGATAGTTTTTCAAAGCACACAAGGTGTTAACACACTTCTTCCTTTCCACCTCTGTCTTCCGAGTTTTCAAATTCAAGCTAAGGTCAAGGCTGGGAATTGGGCTGGGAGCATAGCTTATAGGTAGGATAATTGCTTAGCTTGGATAAACCTATGTTCTATCCCCAGCACTGGAGGGAAAGTTTGGAATTTAGCACACAAGGAATTTCTAAGGGTAAAGTAATGAACTGTTGAAACAATATTCTAAGAGTGGAAAGCCTTCTTAGACTCACAGTATAATGACTTTTCTCTTCTGTTACAGTAGTGACCAAACTCACAAATTAAAATCATCAGCTTGGCAGCCCACACACATGATCATATGGTCCCAAAACACCAGTAGATCATATGCAAATATTGTCTGCATATTCATCAAGATGCCACATGGACAGTGTAAGCTGCTTTCATTATCTTTCAAGGAGAAACCCAGCCGCCTCTGGCACATGCGCTCGGCTCGGCTGGCTCTGCTGGCATGTTGTTGCCTGAACTGACATGGAAATTAGTTCAAAGGAAAGATATTGAAAAGGAGTGGAATCGGTTATATTCTGTGTTCTGTGTAGCAATTAGGAATTGTCAGGACTTTTATTTCTGACTCGCACTTTTAGGCATTTCAACACACAATGGCATGATATATGTTGGCTATAAATTTTATGAGCCATTCATATTTGAGATATAAACAAAGAGGAAGCTAAATTGAATGCTGTGAAATATGAATGCACCATGAAGCATTCCTGAGGAAGTTTATATGTCTTTAATAATTAAGTACTAAGTAAGGCGGACCACAGACCCCACTCTCTCCTTTGTATTTTTGTGATCATTCAGGGAGCAGAGACCCTGTTTCTTACCCAATGGTGTCAATGGACTCAGTTAACTACTGCTCATAGAAGGCACGCACTGTTACAAGCCATATACAATTACTTTTCATCCCTAACATAAGGGTCACCAAATGCAAGCTAAACCTTGAAGAAATACTACCACCATCCTTGAATGTGAAGACATGAGAAACACCTAATGGATCTGTCCCGTCCCCCTTCGTAAAGGTTTAGCTGTATCACTGGGAATCTTCAGTTTAAGAGAAAATGAAATCTCAGGTCTCCCTTGAAACTGTTTAACGGCCTCAGCTGGGGTGTGGCTCAGTGATGAAGCACTTGTCCAGTGGGTATGATACTTTGGGTTTCACCAGGAAAAAATAAAAAGAATTCTAAAGGCTTAAGGTATGCCGAAGATGTCCTTGACACTAGAATAAGGGAGCAAGCACCTTAGATACGAAATCAAGTTTTTCAACAAAAATGATGATAAAAATGAACAAGAACACTGTCCATAAACCAATTCAAAGCTCCTGAGGACAAACAGCAGGCAGATATTGGGGGCACTCACCCCCCAAGAGAAAGGTTCTGTGGAGTCCAGTGGCCTGGGTGTAGAGAAAAACACTCTTCATGGTTTGAGGTTGTACCTGCTGGTGTTCAGGGATTGTCAGTGGATGGAAAGGGAGCAGGCAAATCCTGGGGCAGAGCCAGCCATAGGAGGCTACTTTGAAGACTGTCATAAATTTCCTTCTGATCTTTAACTGGCATCCTGGAATTTTGATACAGAGAAGATATCCAAGAAGTCCAGGAAAGGTGACATGCAGACAGTGAGAGTGAACACTGCTTTAACCTGCTGCAAGGAAGCTGAGCTCAGTCTCAAGTTCAACATGCTTGGAAAACTTGTAGCACTTTCTGTTGAAACTTAGGTATGAAAAACAAATATCGGGACAAAGATATTTTTATTAATTGTAATATAGGACTACATTAAGAAAGGAAGGATAAAATGAAAATATTCTGCTAAAGAATTTAAGTAAAATGGAATACAGGAACACACACACACACACACACACACACACACACACACACACACACACA
>JANHMN010000015.1:64973870-64986550 GCA_030674055.1 Rhabdomys pumilio
CACACACACACACACACACACACACACACACACACACACACACACACCAGTAAAAGCACTTATACACATAAAATGAAAACAAGTAAATCTTTAAGAAAGAAAGATGGAAGGCAGGCAGGCAGGCAGGCAGGCAGGCAGGCTAAAGGGAATTCTCCAGGCTGAAAGAAAAGACTTCAGTTGGAATTTTGGTTCTATAGGAAGAAAATTCCATATGTGAAAAACTGGCAAAAAAAAAAAAAAAAAAAAAACCAAAAAAAAAAAAAACCAAAAAAAACCAACCCAACCCAACACAACCCAACCCAACTTCCCCGCAAAAAACCTAAAAAGCAAAAACAGACAAACAAACAAACAAACACCTGCAACTGGGTAAATACATGAACAAAACCATATTTTCATAGTTCTACAGAAATACAGATTGTTTAGACATAATTTAAACGATTACATTGAGGATTTTTTTTAACATGTAGATTTAAATCATTAGCTCAAAGGGCAGGTAAAATGGACTTGGGTCTGCCAAAAGTGTACATTTTAGTGAAGTCTGCCATGCTACCTCTGAACAGCCCAGGCTAAGTCAAAGATTCATATGAGAGTCATTAGAGCTAGAAACTCAGTCAAAGGACCAGAGAATATGAAGGCATTATTCAATTAACAAGAAAGGCAAGCGGGAGGGGAGGAATGTAAGACAGAAAAATAGGAAACAGACCCATGCAAACAGTAACAGGAAACCCCAAGCCATGTCAAGCCAAACACAAAAGACTTTCAGATTCCCTAGACAGAAAAGAAAAAACCCAACAAAACAAAAAAATCAAGATCAGTCAAAACTGATCTGTGGTGATGGAAATCGGGACAGTGATTGCTGATTGTTAATGTGGGGTTAATGACTACCTGGGAAGGAGGGTTTTTTTCAGTGAGAAGAATTTACATCTTAATTTGGTAGTGGACTATACGATATTGTATATGTATACATACATATTTGTTTATGTATGAATGTATTATTTATAGAAACGCATGGAATTTTACACTTAAATTTTATGTATTTCACTGTATGTAGATTTTTATAACTCTCTTGAGGAGCCGCAGTCTATAAAATTTCACCAACAGAGGGCGCCCCGAGTCCATCAAACGCGGGGGCCGCAGATACTTTGAGATGCACATCAGATCTCTGGGCTCATCATTCTTCAGGACGAATCGCGCTGCTCCGCGGTGGCTCTCCCCCTTCGACACCCCACCTTTCCCACTTCGGGCTTCATGGGCTCGTCCATTTCACCTGGCCACATGCTGCTTTGAGGCTGATAAGCCGCATGTAGCTAATGGCGACGGTATTTTCTGCTGCACCTAGGCAGAATACAGATGCGGCCGCAGCCGGCGTGGGCTGCCTAGAGGCTACCCGTCCCCCTAAGGTCTTCGGCAGATATGATCGCGTTGAAATTGGAAGTAGGAACGTAATGGAAACTTCCACGGTGTTCTCAACATCTTCATTTTGACCTTCTCGCCTCGCTTTGGAGGCTAAGAAATATCCCGTGTGCACGGGCTGCAGAGGGCGCTGGGCGGGGATGGCGGTGCCCGGGAGGCGCCAAAGGTTCCCACAGGAAGACAGGATGGGGGGCGTTGCCCCGGGTTCCAGCACCCCAATTGTTGTCTTCTGCCCCCTCCTTCCTCGTGCATATGTCGAAGGAAGACAGGGACTAGGGAAGCCAGAAATGTCCTCCTGCCCCCGCCTAGCCCCAGGCCAGGTCTTTCCGAGGTACGGAGATGCCATTACACCACACGTGATCTCCGCGCCCGGCTGGTCCTGCAGGAGGCGTCTCGCGGGGTGTTAATTAAAGGTCACAACAAAATAGACCTGCCGCCTCACCAGAAGAAATGTCCTCCCGGGAAATGAAAAATGACACCCCGGAGCAGCCACGTGTGGAGCCAGGCGTACGCCGGCTTCCTGCGCTCCGGGGCGCGGAGCGGGGTGGGGGACGGGAATCAGACAGCGTGCGACAGCTGGGTGCTCTGGAGACCCCACAGGTCCGGGTGCTGGCAGGCAATCGTGCAAGGAGGCGAGGGGACGGACCCCTGTCCCCAAGGCCGAGCAGCTTGCGCCACACCCCCTCTCCAGGCCCGCGCAGTCCTCCCGCGCGTGTGCGGCGCGGCCAATCCCTCAGTTTCCCCCGTCCGGTAGCTGCAGGCTGGGTCCCGGGCTCACCTGTGCGGGTCTCGGGAGGTTTCCCCATCATTTACAGGGGCTTGGGCCGGTAGGCGGGCGGGGGGGCTCAAGGCTCCCGGTGCTCAAATAGGGTTCCAGGGGAGGAGGGTCCCCTGGCCCGCTGGGGCTAGGAGGGCGAATCAAGACAAGGTTTGCCAGGCAGGTCTGGGAGAACAAAGGGCGGGGGGTTGGCCCCGGCCTGTTTGCGGACTTGTTTGTGACTCAATCCGTTTGCTCGGCTTTGCAAAGGCAGACCTGCACGCCTTGCCAGGAAGAGACCAGCTCCCCGGGAGGCGGGCGAGGAGGCCCGGCGCTGCGTTTCGGCGCAGCTCGGCCGGCTCCAAGCTACAGGCTCGCCCGGTGGGTAGCACCGGAGCCCCGGCCGCGGGCCCCTCGCCAGCAACTTCCCCGCCCGGAGCCAGATTTACGACCCCACCCCCGCCCGGGCCGCGCCTGGCGATGCCAGGCCCGAGCGCCGCGCCGTAAATGGCTCGCGGCGGGCGAGGCGGCGGCGGCCGGGCGGGCTCCGAGGCGGCGGGGCCGAGGCTTCCCAGGCTCCGCGCTGCGCCCAGGCGCACACACGGGTCCTGACCGCGGGCTGCTCTCCGGCCGCGCACAGCCGCCCTCTCTCTGCCCTGCGCGCAACTGTCAGGAGAAAACGGGACGGCGCATATTGGCTCGGCGACACGCCGAGGCTCCTCCCCGAGTCTGGATCCTTATATTTTGGGAGAATTTCTTTGAACTCAGTTAGCGAGCTCGGGGAAGGAGGCAAGTTCCCACCGCCGGCTCGGCTCGGCGAGGGCTCGCCCACCTTCCCTGCAGCCGCCCTGCGTCCTCGCCGCCGTACTCCTCCTTCTCGGCCCGGCAAGAGGAGAACGCACTGGCCGGGTGGAGGAAAATGCTAGCGATCTGGATGTGACGGCGAAGAGAGGACGCGTGGCTGGAGGAGGCAGAGAGATGAGAAGACCCATTATTTGAAAACCACCAGCCGCTCCAACCCTTCCTGCAAATTGGTGCTATCACTTGTGGGGTCCATTTGCTTTTATTCTCCCCCCCCCCCATTAAGAAATCTCGACTTGAGGACCAACCCCTACCACGAGGAGGGACGCCTTCTGGGTTGGCAGACCTTTTGGATGTAGCCTTGTGGGAACATTTAGACCCTTTCCTCTGGAAGAGCCACCATGAATTCGGTAGCTGGAAATAAAGAGAGGCTTGCGGTCTCCACCAGGGGCAAGAAATACGGGGTAAGTTGTGGCGGTGTCCACGCGGAGATGCGTTCCCAGGGACTCATTTTGGCGGGTGTGCTCTGCTTCCCGGGAGCCGCGGCGGATGCAGGGTTCCCAGCTCTCCGGTGCACCGGCGTCTCCACGGCCGGCGAGGCCGTGCCTGCGTGGAGGCGGGTCTACAGCTCGCCTGGCTACCGGAATGTCTTCGGCCCTTGGTTTCTCCCTTTCCTCACACCCTTAACTTTTGCAGTATTCCGGGATTCACAGGCAGAGTTAAGCCGAGCGGGCAGCGTTTCCCAGGAATTCTTCTGCCGTTCCCTCGGATCGCTGCTCCGGAACGGGGAGCCCCTTTCATTTACCTGCGGGACCTTGGGGGGGTGTACCCCGAATGAGTAAACACCCAGAAGTCACAGTCACCCACCCCTTGGAATAGGATGTGCTAGGATTGTGTACCTAGGCCCTTGCTGGGGTGGGTATCGGGTTTGAAAGAGTGGGGCACTGGATTTCTGGGTGTTCTCGCAGAAGCTGCAAGATATCCACACCCCGCAATCTCTTTTGCGGACCCCAGGAGGAATGGAGGGGGACCTGCTCTCAGTGACTCTGGCGAGGGTGGGTGGGACAGGACTCCCTTAAGGATTGGTCACTTGAAGGATGGAGATAGATGGAGGGCAGGTTCGCATCAGTGGGAGGACGGCGGCCACCTCCACCCCCCTCAGCTCTCCGTAGCGCGGGGGACCGGTGGCCCTGCAGGGGCTGACGCCGCGTGTCTCTCCCGCAGGTGAATGAAATGTGCTCGCCCACCAAGCCCTCAGCGCCCTTCTCTCCTGAGAGCTGGTACCGCAAGGCTTACGAGGAGTCGCGCTCCGGGAGCCGGCCCACTCCGGAGGGAGCAGGCTCTGTGCTGGGCTCATCGGGTACCCCGTCCCCGGGCTCGGGCACGTCATCCCCGAGCTCCTTCACCGGTTCTCCGGGACCCGCGTCTCCGGGCATCGGAACCAGCTCGCCCGGCTCCCTGGGCGGCTCGCCGGGCTTCGGCACCGGCTCCCCTGGATCCGGCAGCGGCGGCGGCTCCTCCCCTGGCTCCGACCGCGGCGTCTGGTGCGAGAATTGTAACGCCCGCTTGGTGGAGCTGAAGAGGCAGGCTCTCAAGTTGCTGTTGCCGGGACCCCTCCCGGGCAAGGTGAGCTACTGAGGGGGGGGGTCCTCTGCGGGAAGCTGCGCCCCACGTTAGGATGCCCGGGTGAAAGGCCTCTAGCTGAGCACCAAGCCTCCCGGCTCACTGGGATGCCCCCAGTGGGTTAGCCCTACAGTTCTCCCTACCCTGTGTGCTATTCTGCAGCAGCATGCCAAAGGAGGCAGTAATAGCCAGCTGCTGTGAGTTGCACGGTCCCATGGCTTATTTGTAGCTCTGCCTTCCCTGCATCACAGGAACACATTTTCCAAAGCCAGCATTTCTCTCTTAACACTCCATGTGTCTACGTGAGGAACATTAAGAGGTGGCTCGCTGTAAAGAGCTGAGCAACATCCTGTCCTGCTTCTTGGTTCTTCCATAGCAACCCCGACTGTGTGGTTTGACCGGCCTGGAGCCCCCAGATCGGAACACAATGTAGTTGTATTTGCACAGTTGGGTCCAAGTACTATCACATGATAATATTTACTCTTCCACTTCAAAGAGTTTTTAATTAGTGGTTCGAGAGAAACATCACGAAAACTGCATTGCTGTGGAGGAGGTTGCCGACGACTTGGCTCAATGGCATTTTCGGGTTTATTTTTATGTGACTTTTGAAATGAACACACACACACACACACACACACACACACACACACACAGATGGATATTTTGTATACCGGGGTTTAATTATACAGACAGCCACAGACTGCTGTAAAATTTAAAATGTGAAAAATCGCCACCAGGAAAATTGGTTTTATAAATCTAGAACTTATCTCGAGAGTAATTAGCTCTGGGTTATTGTCAGTTCGGCATTTTCGTCATTCCTTCATTAATCTCCAGGACACCCAAGAGTAAATCTCAGTGTGAGGAGCCTTTCTCGGCCTTCCGTGTTACACTGTCCCGATTCAACACCTTTCCCCAAACACAGACTTATTTGATTTTTTTCCATTAATATTCCTTGATTTCTCACCCAGTTCAAAGTACAGCCCCTATGACAGCAGATGCTGGTGGATGCTATCCTTGTCTCAGAGAGCTTATCTTCTGATTGATCCAAGGTCCATCATGTATTCTCATCTGTGTTGAGTGTTGCAAAGAATGGGCTGTAGGATGGGGTGAGGGAAGCTTTGGTGGATACAAATTTGAGAGATCCTGGGGCTTGAGATGTCACAGTGGCTGGTATTTGTAATCCTAATAAGTCACAGGCCACCAAAATTATCTCAGAGCATTGAGGTCACAAACGTATAGGGGTTCTTCATGTTGTTTGAACGTTCCTCTTGTGCAAGAGGAAAGAAGCACCAACTCTTGTCCTAAAAAGGGAAGGGGTGAAGGAACACAGACAAGAGGAAGCAAAGGTTGAAGTTTAACTGCGTGCTTGGTGATTTATGGGGTCACGAGAGAGATGGGGCCTTTGCTTTTGTTGAAGCCACCTGGAAAATTCATTTCACACTGCTTAGAAGGCAGTGCAATATATGTTCAGATTTTATTTATTGGCTGAAATAAAAGTGACGTGAATATGATTGTACTGTAGAGGGAGGTGATGGCTCCAAGATGCAGCCAAGTCTTGGACATGCCAAGTATCAGTGCTCTACCCTCCAGGGGCATTGAGGGGAGAGCTGTGGGCCATGGGGACAGTCACTGACTGATTGCACATTAGAACATCAAACACAGCTGCCAGAACTGCATCAAGGCATTAGCATTAGGTACAAGGGAGCTTGCAGGGTCTAGCCAGGAACAAGGGTGCTTAGGGCTAGCGCATTGCTAGGAAGTGAGCTACCCAGCCTTAATTTGAACTGATTGTCTTTGAGAATGATACTTTAGGGATTGTGTACATGTTAAGCACTGTCACCTTCTCATTAGATACATCTATAATGTTTGCAACATTTTAGTCAAACAACTGCCACATTCTCTGGTGCCTTCTGCATGGTGGGTCCTGTCCATTGGAGACAAGGCATTTCTTCTCAGTGTTAGCTTGACGAGGAAACTGTAGGTGCTGATTTATGAGCAGAACCTCTGTAGCCTGCAGGCCCTGAAAAAGTTAAGTTTCAGTAGGACAAGGGATGTCATTGTGACCCCAACATGTAATTCGTCCCGGAGAAAAGGAGTCTGGGAAAATAAAGACATGCTTTTGAGGGATAATTAGCAAAAAACCATTTTCATAGTTCACTTGAGATGCTTAACCATGTTTGGGGAATATTTTCACAAATAGAGTATTAACTCATATTAGGTAGTATGTAAAGCCTTCTGCATAGTCATACAGAAGTCAGAAGCCAAAGAGCATGTCCTGAAATTCATCACTTCAGAATGAATTTGGCTTTGGTTCTTTGCAGCACTGGTTTATTTTGCAACCCTAGTGAGTCAGTTTCATATTTTAATACAATATATTTTAAAATTAATTCTTTAGAATTTCATCCCGTTTTTAACGTTCCCATGAACACAGCAATGGAAAACTAGTGGTTCAGATGGTTGGAGTGTCTGTCACAAGGCGAGGTTCGAAAAGTGCTTCCACTCTTAAGAGAGAGAGATGAAATTGACGTTTATCTAGTAGACAAGATCCCAGAGGTTTATGTTTTACAGGATCAGGGTGTTGCAATGCCTATAGTTACATTCTCATCTGATGAGTTCACTTCTTCATCCTTGTGCCATCAGATGATTTCCCTCAATGTGTTCACTGCTGGCAGCAAGCTCTGTAGAGTTCCCCTCCATTTATTTTGGGGATAGCTGGGTGAGGTGATGAGGTATTAGACAGTCTCTGCAGGGGCATCTGGTTGTCCCCTCAAACTGAAGGCCGCCTCTGGTGCTCCAAGAGT
The DNA here is from genome assembly GCA_030674055.1 of Rhabdomys pumilio. Lineage (NCBI taxonomy): Eukaryota > Metazoa > Chordata > Mammalia > Rodentia > Muridae > Rhabdomys > Rhabdomys pumilio. The sequence goes on from JANHMN010000015.1 coordinate 64,981,266, forward strand.
TGCTGCCAAGTCTGCGAATTCTTGAGAGTGTATGGCTTCTGGAAGAATGGGCTCTGGGCTTCAGGGTAGACCAGTTGTATGACCATTGGAGAATAGCTCTTCATGTTAGACCATTATGAAACTTGGATGTGGCTGGGTGACCCAGTAAATGATAATGTTGACAGAAGCAAGAAGTGTAGAGAGAAAGATGGTGATGGTAGTAACTTGAGTTTTCTAGAGAGGGGATCAAGAGAAGAGGCAGATTGAGCCATAGACCATTGTTGCAGGTTATCTCAAAACTCTGGGAGTAAAAACCCTGCTCTGAATTAATCTTCTTAGGAGCAACTTACCTGGGAAGGGTTCAGGCCATAACCCTTCCAATTGCCTTTTACTGGCTCAGTAAGAAAGTGCTTGCCAGTTTATGTCCTTTCTTTCTTAGTGTTGGTTAAGTGGAAGTGTTCAGATAAAACAGAAGAGTGGTGTAGTGGAAAAGTCTTGGGACTTTAGGTGAGGATTGTCCTTTTTCCCACTGTCATGTTTCCCTGTGTAAATAGAAAACATTTCCTGGGTACTGGTGAGTGGACCTTTCTCATTTTTTATAGACAGTCAAGGTACTGAGCCAGAAAGAGCAGCCAAGGAACGATCCTCTCCTTTTGAGCTAACCTAGATCATCCTGATGGCTGTGACAACTTTTGAATTGACTGTGGAGGAAATTCCCTGGAGAAAGCAGGCGTACTCGGGGTGGGCCGAAGGTTATCTGCCATCTGCTCATTTCCATACCAACAAAGGAAAACCTCTTATGTAAAAGAAAGCCAGAACTATGGTCCTATCTGATTTTTTTCTCTTCAGTCACATATTCTGAGTCCATCTATGCCCCAGAAATATCAGCAAGATTAGCCAGACATCCTGAGAAGGGTGACCCAGGAATGACGGGGATGAAAGAGAAGAATGTGTGCCGGGTTAGAAACACCAAACGTGGGCTCTAAATAGCCAGAGCCCAAGGAAGTCTAGACTTGGGTAGAAATAAATAGTTCTGTATTTTGCTAGTTCCCAAAGAGGAAGGAATATGAAAAATAACTCCATTTAAAAGTAACCCCCTAAAGCCATTGTAGTATTCTGTATAGATAAACTAGACTTTACGTTTGAAATACTTATTAATAATGAAGGAATTCCAGACAAATTTCTCTTACTCTAAGAACACATCTTTAAAAAGCACCTTCAGAATCCTGTTCATTTTGAAAGTATTTAAAAAAAACATTTTCTTACTGGGTGGAGGGGCAGCTAGAGCCATGACTCCATGTTTAAGAGTACTGGGTGCTCTTCCAGAGGACAGGGGTTCAATTTCCAGCTCCCTCATGATGGCTCATAGCTGTCTATAACTCCATTTCCAGGGGCTCCAACCCTCTTCTGGCCTCTGGAGGCACAAGGCATGCAAGTGGTGCACAGCGTACATGCAAACTTTTTTCTTATTTTCAAGCATGTGTGCAGTGAAACGTGATCCTACTTACCTTCCACTACCTCCTGGCTCGCTTCCTCTCCCCAACACAGTCCCATCCCAAATTCATACCCTCTTTTATTTATTTATTTATTTATTGACAACCACTAAAGCCCAGTCAGTGCTGCCCATATGTGCATGGGGATGGGGCCATGCAGAGCATGGGAAACCTCCCAGTGGCCACGTTCTTGAATAGAGAAGAATGATTCTCCCTTCCCCAGCAGTATCCACTGCCGACAGCTGCCCAGTATGGGAGAGAGCTTCGACATCATCTACTCCGGTTGATGCCTGAATTTTGCCAGTCTTGGCCTTGTGCAGGTCCTGTGCAGGTAATCACAGCTGCCCTGAGTTCATGGCTGTGATAGCCATGGTATCTCCAGAGGTCGGGAATTCACAGCGCCCCTCGTTGTCCTCTGGCTCTTTGAAATAACAAAACAGCTGATGCATAGCAGCAGTGATGGAGAAACCCTGGAGTATTTACCATTTAAGACCTGCAGAGCCATCTCCAGAGTTTATCAAAACATTCCCAGTGGGGCCAGGCGGGGCGAAGTCTCTTCCTCAACATCTCATTTTGCCAGACTTTTAAGAGTAGTACCAACATGCTCAGTTGTGGGAGGGACTTAATCCATTAGAAAGACTCCCTGACTAGTAATCATCCCCCCACACTCGTTCTAGACAAGATTATTGCATTACAAATGTGATTTTTTTTTAAATGGCCGAGGCTGGTAGTTTGTCAGGGTTTGGAATGATTAAGCCAATTAAAATTTAGGTCAGTTGCTCTTTGGTGTTAAGTCTCAGACCATACCAATCATCAGCTAATAACTTGAGGGTGAGAGCAATGATGGATGGTTGACAGTTATTGTCTCTGTGTGCCAAGAATGACAGACAGTCTCATAGCTAAATAAAGATGTGTGTGATTTCGTTGTCCTGGAGTTATATAGGTGCTTATTGTAGTTATTATAGTCAGTCACACACATGTACATACATACACATACACATGCATGCACATGGGCACATGCATGCACGTGCACACACATAACATACAGAGAATAGGAATCCAAGTTTGCTTTCCCCTGATAGCCCTTGAGGGTCACTGTTAGAATAACAAGTGAGGAAGATGCTATCAGTTTCTGGGCTTTCAGATGACAGCATCATCCTTGGAGACCAGGAAGATGGAAATACACAACTCTGTAGAGGTCCCGAGGAACTATTTCAGTTGGAGTATAATGGGTTTGGAAAAGCAGCATCCTCGGCTCTTCCTCTTGTCGATCTGCTGAGGCTCCATCCTGACCCGAGAAAAGGAGCTGTAGCTGGGTACTCAGGGTCACACGGGTACGCGGCTCATCAGTGTTCCCTGCCACTCTGTCTCCAGAGATTACGAGCTGGCATGTGGTGTAGGGTCTCCCTTCCCTTCAGTATTGTTTTACTGTCATCTGCTCACAGGTGCCCTTCTTTTCCTTATCACCTGTGGAGTGGTCCCCCTGGGTGGAGGAGCTTCTCGTTGAATGGACTCTGTTGAATTTGCTCACTTCTGGGCATCAGTGTGAAGGAGCCCATCACTCTGTCCACTGGTAGAGGTACCGAAGGGTGGGATACATCTGTGGTCCTTAGCTACATTTGGAATGTTTATCAAGATATCATATCAGTTTGTATATCATCCTTCTGGCTGCTGTCTTTGGGGCTTCTCAAGAATCCTCTGTGGAGAAAAATGACCACTGAATTCTGAGAAGAAAGGCATCCACCAGAAGGATTCTCTTTACTTCCTTAATTAGCTTTTATTCTTTTTGTTTTTGAAAAAGTGTTTCATGTAACCCAGGTTGGTCTTGAACTCACTATGTAGCTAAGGTCAATCCCTACCAAACACGTTGCAAAGCTTCTTCTTTTTTTAAAAAAAATTTTTAAAATTTTTAATTGTTTTAAATAATTAAATGGTGTAGTATTGGCACACAGGAAACAGAATAATAGTCAATAAAAAATATAGGAAAGGACCTGAGTACAACTGAAAATTTGGTCTGTGATCATAGTGGCATCTTTAACCAGAGGTAGGGAAGTGGGTGTTTTATTAAAAGGTTTGGGGAAACTGAATAGATCAATATTTTAGAAAACAATAAATTGATCTGTACAGTTCATTATATACTCAGAAGACCTCCCAATGGGCCAGAGAGCTAAACACTAACTATTGCAGAACAATGGGCTCGTGCTGCACCCCCACCTTGTGCAAGCAAACTTGCCTTGCACCCCCACCTTGTGCAAGCAAACGTGCCTCAGACGTTTTCATTTTGCTTCGTGCTTTGTGTTGTGTCCATGAGTGGGAGAGTGTGAGGGTCAGAGGTGAAGGCCGATGTTGGGTGTCTTCCTTAGCCTCTTTCTGACTTAATTTTTGAGTCTGAGTCTCTCATTCCAAAGCTCACCAGTTCTCTTGGACTGACACTGGCCAGCAAGCCCTAGGATCTTCCTCCTTCTGCCCTCCCAGGCCTGAGATTACAGGCTTGCGCCTGCCACTGTGCCTGGATGCTTTACATGGGTGCTGGCACCAAACTCAGCTCCTGATCCTTTCGGGGCAGCATTTCACTGAACCATCTCCCTAGTTCTTTAGTTTTTTATTTTAAATTAATTTTTTAAAAATTTATTTAATTAAAAAAATGAGTATTCTATCTGCATATACACCTGCATGCCTGAAGAGGGCATCAGATCCCATTACAGATGGTTGTGAGCCACCATGTGGTTGCTGGGAATTGAACTCAGGACCTCTGGCAGAGCAGCCAGTGGCCTTAACCACTGAGCTGTCTCTGCAGCCCTATCAAGTACTTTTAATGCAAATTATTATCACTGATTTCCTGGTGATGAGCTCTCCTTGAATTCCTGCTATAAAGCCTATTCATTCATACTGCATTAAAAAATACCACTGGATTCAACTTGATAATACATTATTTATTGTTTTTCTTTGATAGTCATATACCAATGATCATTTCTGATTCTCATTCATGTACAAGTGTAGTATTATATCATATTATAAATAAAATATGAAAAGTATTAAAATTCCTGCCTGGAGCAATACACAGTCTGCTCTGAGAGACAGACACCATGGGAGTCACACTGCAGCAGATCAAGAGCAGCAACTGAATTGCACAGGAAGCTTAGGGGACGGGTAGGAAATGACTTTAGAAGGGTGGGTCGGGTAGGAGCATACTGAAGCAGAGATGCTCCAGGTAGAGGGAATGGCGAAGGGGGTTATGGATGCAAGTACACTGGCAAATGTAAGTGATGTATTGTTATTTCTCTTTCTGTGTGTGTGTGTGTGTGTGTGTGTGTGTGTGTGTGTGTGTGTGTGTGATAGGCTAGAGAAGTGTTAGGGAGGGAATAGGGAGCCTTGTGAGAAAGAAGTCAGGATTTTCTATGTAGCAATGGGCAGACATTGGAAGGTATCCAGGAGGGGACTGAAATATCAGTTGCGTATTGTGAGAGAGGGTGTCTTTCGACAGTGTCTGGAGCCCCATTAGGGGTCCCTCACAGTGGTGCGAGTGATATTATACAGACTGAGTTGAAGTGATAGCAGTGTGAATGAGATGTTAGGGAAGACATGACAGATTCTGTGCAGAAATCTGTCATATATGGGTGCTGATGTAAGGGACAGGAGGTATTCATCCTTCATGCGTCAGATAGAGAACATAAGTATAAAGATTTTGCTACTTGGGGTGGGTGTGGCTATGTGTAACAGAACTAGTTGGAGTTATCTAGAGCTTGAGGTTAAATCGTTCAGTGGCTCCAGCTGGTGTCTCTAGGGTCCAGCTGGTGTCTCTAGGGTCCAGCT
>JANHMN010000015.1:64986560-64999058 GCA_030674055.1 Rhabdomys pumilio
TCCAGCTGGTGTCTCTAGGGTCCAGCTGGTGTCTCTAGGGTCCAGCTGGTGTCTCTAGGGTGAGTTTGGACATGGAGACATGGATCTTGGAGTTCTTACAAAGAAAAAGGTGGTGGAATGCACAGATGCTAGGAGCTTTGTGTATGTGAGGTGGGCACATTAGTGAACTGAGCATGAGCCATAAGTATTGGCCCTGAAGGGACAGGAAGCCCAAGGAATCAAGAAGACAGTCCAGGTTGGAAAAGAGGGAGACAAAAAGTCAGGGAGAGCATATGGCATCATGGAAACCAAACAGTAAGAGTTTTGGGGACCAGGATGATATTAAGCCCTAAAATTTGAAGGAATCAAGGAGGCAAGGACTCAAGTGTCCATGGAGTTGTCTACTAGGAAGTTATGGAAAATCTTGGCTTGAACAGTTTCTAGCATCTTGGAGAAAGGTAGTGAATGTCACTCCAATGGTGGATGGAGAACTGAGAATATTTGCGGCATCTCCACTGCGAGGTTATGAGGGGTGCCATTCCTGATGCTCTTACACATTAAAATAAAGACCCATGATCAGCAGACTCCGGTACAAAACCAGCCTTATTTAGTGTGACCAGGGGAAAGCTACTTGGGTATTTTTTGGACCCAGTAATTCTGTTTAATAGTGTATTGATAGGCCTCTCAGGTTGTAGCGAAGGTCACATGATTGTGAGATAAGGTTGGACCATCACTTTGTGTTCTTATACTCCAATGACTTTCCGGGAAGACTTGAATACAATGAAAGCCTTGTGTCCTTGACCATCCTCCCCGTCTCTTGTTAATGGCCCTGACACCAACGTGGAGAACAGAGAAACAGCTCTGGAGAAAATGGAGCAATGAAACCTTCCACTCGGCCTCATCACCCTGTAGGCATCTGGCTCCCTCAGAACAGTTCAGGTGCTTACCTGGAGAAGGTGGCTACTCCTTTTAGCCCAGTTGCCATGAATATGGATTGGGAGTCTTTGTCATAGATGGAAATCCCTCCTGAGAGCTCCCGCCCACCTGCCTCTGAGCCCCTCAGGGAGGAGTGCAGCCATGGCTTTTGGCACTGTGGGCCCTGGTGAATGAAGGAGAACAGATTTCCTTCAGCGACTGTACACGCTGCATGCCGGTCTATCCAGCACCAGGAATTCGGCTTATCTGCTTTCCAATCCAGTTTTATCTTTCTCAGACAGTTTTCTTTGCAGTTCTACTTTGCTGATTCTGTCGAGTTGATTCCAGCCAGACTCTGTGAAGACGGCTGGAAATAGAGACGACACCCTCCCCCACTTGGCCACGTTTCCCACACTGGTAGCAGCTGTGGGTCGGAGTGGATGAGGAAGGCAAGGCCCTTGTAAACCTTAATATAAAGGGAGGGAGGGCATGCTCTGAATGTTATATGCAGACTGGGAGGCTCTGGGCTGGGCAAGTGTCTGCTAGGACTGTATCCGAGGGTGTCGAGGGTGTCAAGGGTGTCGAGGGTGTCGAGGGTGTCATGGGCTAAATTGCAACTCTCCTTATTTTTGTTCTTCATTCCTGATTGCTGGTCGGTACTGTTGCCGATCACCAAGATTTGGGAAGCTGTTTGAGCTCCCCACAGGATGCTTCTCAGATCTTTGACGGTCCTTATACACACATTTCTGCTTTAGCCTTATGATTCTTTTATTTCATTTGAGTGATGTCTGAGATTTGTACTTGTTGAACGGAAGACTTTTTTCTTTTTTCTAGGCTGACACAGTAACTGAGGGTGTTGAGGTGGTGTAATTGCGTTCTTTAATTAGCTGTGATGAGCAGCTATGCACTCCAAAGAAATGCTGTCAATTTATGTCCAATGGCTGCTTTTGAGGTATGTCATTGCCCTCCTCCCCTGACTCCGTGGGTTGAGGTGACTTCATGCAGCAATGGGAGACTTCAGTAACTGAAAAGAGGCCAAAATGAAAAGGGCAGTGGCCAAGAGCTGTTGGGCTGTTTAACTGGAAGGTGATTCAGAGAATAAACCGTGGAATTTGGGGACCCACTTCCAATCACTGCTGTTCAAGAAAAGTAACCTGCTGGCTCAGTTGTGTGTTTGGATGAGTGTTGTAAGTCCTAGAGGTTGGTACAATCCCAGATAGCTGAATCGGGTTGTCAGGTCACAGAAGTACAATGTGGCTTCCAGCAGAGTTAGCATTGGCTCTTAGGATTAGTATCTGTCTCTCTGCCTCCCTCTCTGCCTCCCACTCTCCCATACCCTCTCTCTGCCTCTCCTTTCCTTGCTTTCCTCCTCCTCTTCTTCCTCTTCTTCCTCTTCCTCCTCTTCTTCTTTCTCCTCCTCCTCTCCCTCCTCCTCTTCTTCTTCCTCCTCCTTTTTCTCCTCCTTTTTCTTCTTTTCTTTCCTCCTGTGGTGTTGGGCATCCAATCCATGACCTGTGAACGTTGGGCAAATTTCTCCCACAGACTGAGAATGTGAGTATTCTCTCCCAAGTCCACAAGTCTCTGCAAACCTAGAGAGAGCCCCTCCCTCACATCCTAGATGGATAGGCCTGGCACATCTTAGTTGGGTTTTGGTTAAGCCAAGAGCCTGAAGCTGCTTAGCAGGCTGCCATACCGTGGGACTCTGGTGAAGGTGCCAGAGACTGATATGGCTTGCCTGTTTCTTTCTATGCTGGGCATGGAGACCTGGGCCTCGAAGGTGCTGCACTTGCTCTACCACTGAGCTTGTCCCCAGACCTGTTGTGCATGGTTTTTTGTTTTTGTTGTTGTTGTATTTTAGGGTCTTGCTATGTAGCCCTGACTGGTTCGGAACTTGCTATGTAGACCAGGCCTGGTGATCTTCCTGCTAGTGCTTCCGGTTACAGAAGTGTGCCGTTATACTTGACCCGCTCCCCTCCATGTTTTAGTAAATCTATTTGCTGTCTCCTCTGTTGCTGGTAAACAAAATAAACTCAGACAATCAAAAGGGCAGTTGGTTTTAAGAGTTCAATTTGGTAAGAATTATTTTAGGGAAAGTACAGCCTTAGGGACTGTGAACGGGCTGCTTATCATTTATATTAAGAATATCAGTCCTATTGATTAGGATTTAGTAATAATGTGGGGGAGCTTTTCTCTCTGTCTTGGTAGCTCAGGAATGAACATGAGGCCTCTAAACATTGGAATCATCATTAAATTAAAAGCTCTTTTGCCCAGGGCTTCCTCCACCTTGATTCCCCTTCTGTTTGCATCTTCAAATGTCTAGACACATCCCCTCTATTGGGCCAGTATTTACATATTTACATCCTGCACGTCCAGGTCCTGCCGTTAAGTCTCCTGTCACATTTAATGCTGCAGTCCCGGTCAAGGACAGTAAGGTTAGTTGCTTGCTAGGTCATCAAGGTTCATTTAATTACCTTCAGTTTCATTTTTCTCTTTTATCACTAGCCCAGGATGTCTCTTTAAACAACCTACTTCCTGGGGACTCTTTTTGCTAACTCTTATTTCAAATATAACATTCTGCGTTTTCTTTCTTTCTTTCTTTCTTTCTTTTTTTTTTTTTTTTTTTTTTTTTGGTTTTTCGAGACAGAGTTTCTCTGTGTAGCCCTGGCTGTCCTGGAACTCACTCTGTAGACCAGGCTGGCCTCGAACTCAGAAATCCACCTGCCTCTGCCTCCCAAGTGCTGGGATTAAAGGCGTGAGCCACCACCACCCGGCACATTCTGGGTTTTCATCCAGATACAACTGAGGAGGCCTAATATTAAAAGCACGCAGCGTTTGGTTTTTGTGAGCCCAAAGCATGTTGGAGGGGTTGAAGTAGAGTTGAAATCATCCCAGGAGAGCAGGCGCTGGGCAGATACCCCTGTCACTCCTCATCCTTCCATGGCGCTCTCTGCCTGCCTGTAAGTTCAGCACCAGCAGAGTATCCAGGAACAGACTTGCTCAGTGTTCTGGCCTATGCGTAAGTGACCTTATTCCTTCGGCTGATTCTGCCCTCAGCTGTTGGATGCTCAACTGTTGTTCTTTGCCCCTAAATTTATTGATGCAATTAGATCTGCAGTCCTCAGGGTGCTTTGTGACAGGCTACATGAGTGATGTGTCCGTGTGTGTAGTACACGTGCCTAAGTATTCATATTTGGTATGTGCATATGTGTTTGTTGTATATGTGTACATGCTTATGTATATAAGATGCGTGTGTCATATGTGACATATGTGTGTGTGACATATGTGGTATATATGTGAGAGGTGTGTGTGTATGTGTGATACATGTGGTATGGATCTGAGATAAGTATGTGTGTGTGGGAGGTGTATGTGAGTTGTGTGTGATTGGGTGGTTGCAGTGTATGTAATATGGATTTGCAATGTGTGTGTGTAGGGGTGTGTGTGGTGTTTGTGGGATGTGTGGATGCGCTGTATATGATGTGGATGTGAGATATGTGTATGGCATATGTATATAATATATGTATATGTATGTGTGTGTGTGTGTGTGTGTGTGTGTGTATGGATGGATGTGTGTATGTGTGTGTGTTCCTGTGTGCCTTCAGAGCTCTGAAGGGAGCACAAAGGTCGATGACTCAGTGGACATCCTGTCTCAGGTTTCAGATATCGTTAGGCTGAAGGTTTTATTGGAGGTCAAGGCAGCTAATAAAGTGAGCTGTGCAGTTAAGAGTGCATTCATCCGAGGACGGCTGTCTCATGGCTGAGGAAGGAAGCCAGTGGCAGCTGCATGCTGGCCTGTGGTGGCTTTATGAGCATTTTTAATTAATTAATTTATTTTTTTTTGTAGCCAGGGTGGTAAACTCAGTACAAAGGCCTGGTTTTAATATGCCTGATTGGGCCTTCTGCTTCCTGCGTGGGGCATACACCAGGGGAAGGAAACCAAGGGCTGTGGGCTTTGTGTGGGAGTTAATTTATCTTTTTATAGGGTGCTTGTAGTTTCCAGTGATTCCAATCATATCCTTTATGGTGGTTCAGAAGGAGGAGGCGACAGGAGCTTAATGGAGTTTTAAGAAGCTCACATGGCTATGTAGAGGTGCATGGGCTTCCGAGTCTCTACGGTAGTTTTCATTCACAGAATTTGTTTCTGCTGATATTTTGCCCATCCATGTCTGTCTCTTGACCTGCACCCATGCATGTCACTAGCGATCTATCAGCATCTTGCTTTGTGGGAGTTCTGTGAATGCAGTAGGTATTCCTTTGTGCACACAGTACATATTAATTCCTTTTTGGATAGTTAAATTCTCTAAAGTTTTTGATGAAGAAAAGGGTAAAAACAAGACAAATGATTCCTGTCCTCTGACGGGTAATGAACCCATTGCTGGGTGAGGGGAAGCAGTCGGCTGTTGATCTCCAAAGGTGGAGGTAATGTCTTGGGCAGTAGTGCTGGCCTATTGACATGGCCTCTTGGTCTCCAGAGAGAAAGCTGCAGCGGCAGAAGGCTTCCTCTCTAAGGTGATCCAGACGTCTGTGGGCCGGCTCTCTGGGGTCCTTAAGGAGTCGTTTGTCAACGTGTTCTTGGTTTTGCTCTTGTCATCATTTTGTCCCTTGCAGAGGAAAGGGATGCCCACTGAAGGCTTGTAGAAATGGCTCCTGGGTACCCCAAAGAACAAACTTGTCATCACTGGTCAGAAACTGGTAGGAAAAGGACAGTTACCTTAGGCTGCACAGTGGAATGTGTGAACTAGGTGGCTGGACCTAGTCGTTTCCTTCAGTTCTCAGAATGCCTGAGGTCTAGATCCTTGTGGAGCCTTGACTGCTCATGGCTGCTCTCTGCTTCACACTCTTTCCCTCCCCTTCTGGGTCCTTTCCCATGGCAGAAAAGACTGACTTGCTGTTCAGAGTCTCTTTTATGAGGGCCTGAATTCCCTCTGTGAGAGTGTGGTGGTTTGAATAAGAATCCCCCCCCACCCCCATGCTCATATACTTGAATGCTTAGTCATCAGGGAGTGGCAGTGCTTGGGAAGGATTAGGAGGTGTGGCCACCTGGATGAAGTATGCCGCTGGGTGAGGTGAGCTTTAAATTTTCAAAAGGCCAAGCCAGGTCCAAGGTTACTTTCTCTTCCGGCTGCCTTTGGATCAAGAAGTAGTTCTCAGCTACTGCACCAGCATCATATTTGTCTGTGTGCTGCCATGTTCCTTATGTGATGACAATGGACTACACCTCTGTACTCAAGCCTCCAATGAAAAGCTGTCCTTCATAACAGTTGCCTTGGGCATGGTGTCTCTTCACAGCACCAGGACATGACATCACAGTCCTTGGAATGGGGAAGGGGCGTTTCAGATATGGAGCCAGGGAAGCACTTGTAGAGGGAGGGATACAAGAGCACTGTCTTTTTTTTTTTTTAATATGCTATTTATTTATTTTTATTTATATGGGTACACGGTAGTTGTCTTCAGACTCACACCAGAAGAGGGCATCAGATCCCGTTACAGATGGTTGTGAGCCATCCTGTGGTTCCTGGGAACTGAACTCAGGACCTCTGGAAAAGCAGTCAGTGCTCTTAACCACTGAGCCGTCTCTCTAGCACTCTGTCTTTTAAAAAAAAAATCCATTTACTTTCTGGGAAGAGCTTGATAGATCTTTTCTCCACATCTGCCTTAGGACAGCCTGGGCCACCAGCTACAGTGGCCCTACAGGGCTCAGGGCCATGTGAGCATTCCATGTGTGCCTGGGACAGTGTGAAGAGCTTCATGCAGGCAGCCTCTATCACTGAGTTAACACAAGAGTTGGCAAATAAATCTGTGTGAATCTAGCACATTAAATGGCTCCCTGAATAACAGTCAATAATACATTGCTATAATTACATTGCACATTTTTTTCTGTAAACTCCAAAAAATGATTTGTTAAACTCTTGGGTCCTTGACAGCAATATGTTGGATGGCAGAGTAACTTTTTCAAATTTGCCAGCACATTTTGTGCGTATGACTTTTTTGGAGTCCAACCAAATGGGCCTTTTAAAAGCTCTGATTAGTTAATACATCTTATATTTGTGCAGCTGGTTTTCAAGTTACCCCACTGAAAGGTGGTCACTCCCCTACTTTGTTTTGCCCAACACCTCTTTAAGAATTATCAGGGCTGGACATGGAGAATGGTTTTATTTATTTATTTATTTATTTATTTATTTATTTATTTATTTATACTAGACAAAAGAAAGAAAAGGAGGTGAGGGCCAAGAAACATTTCTTCCATCTAATACTATCTAGATGACAGTATTGTCATCTAGAGCCCATCACTACTGAGGGCTCTAGACCGTAGAGCAGTATACCCGTGAGTAAGGCTCTAGACCGTAGAGCAGTATACCCCGTGAGTAAGGCTCTAGACCGTAGAGCAGTATACCCCGTGAGTAAGGTGAGAGACTCCTGGCTGCCCTCTGGATTGACTCTTGCCCACCTTTCTCTACAGAAGAGCTTTTCTGAACTTGTGGATTTTTGTGGGTTGTTGACACACCCACTTTTCACTGGTGTCTGACACTTTTCAGGTATAATATTAGCTGTGTTCATATGGCTGTGTGCTTAATACTGGACAGAAACAGTTGTCTAAGAAGGAAAGACAAAGTTTGGCTCCCAGTTTTAGTCCATCATCACACGAGAAAGACATGGAAAATTTCATGGAGGTGAGAGCATACAGAAGAGTCTTTTCAGAAGGTGACAGACTGGGATGGGAGATCAAGCCAGATCAGAATCAGGAAGATAACCTTCGAAGTCTACTCCTAGTGACCTATTTCTATCATGTGGGCTCTGCCTCCTAAAGGCTCCATACCCTTCATCAAAGTACCACAAGCTGGGGACTTTGTGTTGACAACATGAGCCCCCCTGAGGGGAGATTCTCAATTCAAACCAGAGAGATAAGAGCTCTGCTGTCATTCGATGATATATCCAAGGCTCTGCCCTCAGATGAAGTGACTGTCATCCAGCTGTCCAGACCCCATGCTTTCCTTGCAAAGTCTTCAAACTGTTCTCCCGACTATGACTAACTGAGAGTTTCCTTGAGGCCTCTTTCTCAACTGGCTGAGACTTCCCACCAGGGTGTAAAGCTAGAATAGCGTCTTTGTCTGAAGTTGGACATTAGGTGGTACAGCGGCTGCCCAGGTAGCCCGAATGCCTTCATATTCCTTTACACCTGCAGCCTCCAGTCCCCTGCGCATTTCAGTAGAGAAAGAATTTAAAGCCTGTGTCACACAGGGAGGCAGCAGCCAGAAGTAACCACGGGAAGATCCAAGGGCAGAGCTTCACTTTCCAGAGATGCTCTTGTGAAATGCATATCTGTGTTGACTCTGACGATGGCATCAGTATTGTAGTCATGTGTTCCTAGGATAGGGTCAAACTCAGTTTTATACAGAGACACACAGTGGACTTACCTTTGTGTAGCACGGTGCCAAGTGCAGACCCATTTTCCCCCTCTTGGTGAAAAGATGAGAGAGATCTTACTTGCATATGTTAGCTCCTTCAAGTGTGCGTGCAAGTTAGAAAAAGGCTCTTAGTTAAAACTTAACTCCTTTCTAGATCTTTCAGTGTTTAGCCCATTCTGGGGGATTGCTAGGGCCATACTGTGAGCAGGGTTATGGTGGATTGCTCAGGTAAGCCAGCATAATGAACATAGAGGGCCGGAACAGGGACTGTGGAAGAGCCAGGGCTCCTGCTTATGCAGATATAGAAGGTGGCTTTCCCTACAGCTGCCTGTTGAGGGACTGAGATTTTTGAGAGCCAAGTCTAGATTGCAGTATAAAGCAACTGTATTCTGTAACTCAGTAGGAAGCACTTTGTTGGGAATGTATAAAGCCATGGGCTTCACCTCAGCACAAGAAAAGAAGGAAGGAAGGAGGGAGGGAGTACAAACAAGTACAAAAAATCGACACAATTTTGACGGGAGATATAGTCACCCAATGCAGCCACGATTAAAGCATCTGAGAGGCCATAACTTGAGTTCTGAGATCTCCTTTGTTTTATTAATGTTTATCAAAAAGGTTCTTTACGACAGCTCCTTCTGCAGAGTCAGAAGAGGAGAGCCACGGCTAGGTAGAATGGCTATGTGTAACTCTTACATTTCACCCTGAGGCATTAGAACTCAAGGTTCTTCCCCTCGAGGTACTGGCATTCTTTGTCAGTATAAAAATATAAAAAAAGAGGAGGAGATAAAAGAGGAGGGGAGGAATGGTGTCAGGGCCCTGTAGCTCACACATGAGCTTGAAAGTAGAGTATCATAGTTGTGGAGGGAACCATAGACATTTTGGAAAGATGTGACCTTGTGGCCCAACATAGGGTTTTTGCCTTTCTCTGTATCCTAGAGTTTAGTGGATATGGTGCTCTTGGTGGTGAGCCTGGACTTGAAAGGTTAGGAGGCATAGAATGTTCTAGGAGCTGTGATATTGCACCTCATGTCATAGTTCCCCTCATGTCTTAGTTTTCTCCAAACCATCAGGTAGGTTTGGGGGACCTCTGCCCCAACTGGCCCCCAAGAATAAAGGCTTTCAGGACATGGGAGGGCTGGTGCCTCCTGTGGTTTGGGGCTTCAGTTTCAGAAGAAGAGGTGGCTGATAGGGTGGGCTGGCAGGAGAGAGGTCTCTGACCTTCAAATAATCTATTCTGTGGTTTTTACAGTTGGTTTACTTCTGAACATAATCCGCCATGTAACATTTAACAACTGGGACTTTACTGAGTGGCACTTGCCATCAGACTCTTTACATGTGGACACTCAGAGGGTGGCCGTTCTCTCTATTGTTTTTGTTTTTTTTTTTTTTAAAGACAACTATCTTTATTGATCCCTAATTCCTTTTCAGATAACACTTATCTCTTGGCCAATGTTGCCAAGGAGTCTTAGTTAGAAGTCTCTAGGGGAATGGATTGCACAACTCTAGATTTCAGAAGGACACAGGCTTGGTGGGACAGTTTCATGTGACAGTTACACAGTTTCATGGTGCACACTGGTGAATGCCTAACCAAAGATACTCACGGAGCACAGTGAGTCTGCGTGAGCAGTGAGTCTGTGTGAGCGAGTGTCAGCATGGCCTTTATGAGTCTGTGTGAGCGAGTGTCAGCATGGCCTTTATTCACCTCACTTTACATGGGGGTTGGGGGGCAGTGCCTTTTGGTTTTGATTTTACTAGTTCTTGGGGTGTATGTTTCCCCTTCCCTTGGTGATGGATAATGGAGCTGGCAGTTTAGGCCTGTTTCTGATTAGCAAAATGACCCTTAAATGAGACTAGGGGAAAAATGCCCTTCCGAGCCTCTGGGGCTCTGGTTTTTCCTATAGAAGTTTAATGGCCCCCGGGTCCTGTGATTTTAGCTGAGAAAATGAAAGACTTGGTATGGGGGGAAGGGTGTTTGCTGTTTTTTGTTTGGTGGGAAGTGGAAGGGTTACAGGGAACCCTGGCCCAGACCAGAAGGACCGACTTCCCTGAGTGTGGAATGGTGTAAGGCAGTGGGACATGCTGGTAGGGGGACCGCTCTAGGAGAATATTACACTGGTCACTTCTCACCTGCATTTTCCCAAAAAATAAGGCATAAGATGGGGATGGTGTTACACATAGATGTCCAGTGTTCCTGGAGGCTGAGGCAGGAGGATTGTTAAGTTCAAGCCTTGCCTGGACTATACAGCAAAATCATGTCTCAAAAGAGAGAATTAGAGAGAGGGAAAAAAGACCCGAGTCTTCCATGGATAGTCAAGCCTTACTCCAACAATTCTAGATCTATTCTGAAAATGTCCAGGTGATTCACAGTGGCCCCAGCTCAGGGCTAGAAGGAGAAGTACAGAGTCCTGAGTGACTAGAGCTCCCCTTATGGTTCTGGGACTGTGTCTTCAAACTTGGGTGTCCTAAGACTGAGTTCTTCAGAGCCTTCTTCTCGGTCTGATCCATGAGCAGGTTCTTGGTTTACACGTTTAGACATTTGTATGCTGGTGGTATTTATGCTATTTTTGCATGTTGTTTGTGTGTGCATGTGTGTGTGTGTGTGTGTGTGTGTGTGTGTGTGTATGTGTGTGTGTGTTTATGTGTGTATAGACCAAAGGTCGACCATGAATGTTCCTTAGGTGGACATCTCTCTTGTTTTGAGGTTCTATTATCTACTAGCCTGGAACTCATTAGTCCAGGTTGGGGTATCAGTAAGTCCCTGGGATACCCCTGCCTCTGCACAGGATCCCCCTTTCCCCTCAGAGCTGGGATTATAGATAGATATCACCACAGTCAACTTTTTTTTTAAGTGAGTTTTGTGGATTGAACTCAGGTTGCCATACATGCAAGGCAAGTGCTTTCCTGACTGAGCTATCTCCCCGGCTCAGTTTTTGTCCTTTTCAATTGTGGCGGCATACAGCTCTTGTGACCTGACCCTTTGTAAGCCTCCTGTCGTGTGACATTAAACACATTCTGTGACTGTATCCATCATCCATCTCTAGGGTGTTGTCATCTTCCCCAAGTAAGATTCCACTCCCATTAAGCAGTAATTCCCACTCCTCCTATTCCCAGCAGCACTGAGACAGCCTATAGATTGTGCTAAAGGAGTGAGCTAGCTCATGGAGCCATTTGACTGCACTATAGTGGGTAAGCTCCAAACACATTGTATGTACACACTGCAAACACGGAACCAAATGAAACACAGACTGGTTTCAAGAGTGGCAAGGGTAATAGGCATGCAAACGAAACTTCCCTTCTATGTGACAGTGGGCTACAGCACATGTGTGGGCAGGTAAAATGGGGGTGCCTAAGGTAGCATCAGAAAGACTAAGGTGACCCTTCACAGGAGTAGCAGTGGATGAACAGGTGTCTGTCTGACAACAGAGGGATGGGGCATGGAGCCCTGCAACTGCAAGAGACAGGCAATGAGATATGAACACCTGGATATAGCATGTGTGGACCACGGTGTCTGGGGACAGAGACAGAGAGTAGGTGACATGGGGGCTTTGGGCCTGGCCCAGAACCTGGACTGCACATAATGAGGGATATATAGTGGGGCTCAGAGCTGTCCTCAAGGCCACCACTGGCGGCCACAGGAGTTGGGGGAGGATCCTACTGTTGCTGGAGGAGGAAGGGGCTGAGGCAGCCACAGACTGTGCTTGGCTCCGTCGGGACTATTGTCTTCTCAGGAGCTATTTTGAGGTCAAAATCTCAAAGGACTGTGTTCTGAAGTCAGCACTTCATCACTGTGATAACATGCCTGGGAATATCAGCTTCATGGTGGAAAGCTGATGGCAGCCTCAGTTCTCAGGAGCTGCAGGCAGTGGTTGGTGCTGACCCTGCTGCTCTAGCTTTGGAGACTGATGAGGTGGTACACTGTGGTGGGAGTGTGTGGTGGAGTGGCACTGCTCTCCTCTTGGTAACTGTGTGTGTGTGTGTGTGTGTGTGTGTGTGTGTGTGTGTGTGTGTGTGTGAGAGAGAGAGAGAGAGAGAGAGAGAGGAATACCTACTGAAGTGTCTACCACCTCCTACTAGCAACAGGCTGGGAACCAGTTCTTCAACACACTGGCCTTCAGGAGCCAAGCTATAGCTCCAAGTGTGAGAGAAACTCACATTCTCTCTCTCTCTCTCTCTCTCTCTCTCTCTCTCTCTCTCTCTCTCT
>JANHMN010000015.1:64999068-65043086 GCA_030674055.1 Rhabdomys pumilio
CTCTCTCTCTCTCTCTCTCTCTCTCTCTCTCTCTCTCTCTCTCTCTCCGAACATTCAGTGAGATATCGGAGGCTGCTGACAGAAACAGCTGGGAGATGGGCACTGCAGGCCAGGGCAGCCATTTTCTCACCCTGGCTCCCTGCCAACTACCTGTTAGACCTCTTTCCTCAACGCTGCCCCTGCTTCAGCCCGCACCTCTGTAAAATGGGGGACGATAATGTCCTTAAGGGCTCCTGACAAGGCTAAGTGAGGCAATCTCTGCAGCAAGACTTTATGGAGTTCGTGTTCTGTGTGTGGTGGCTGTCATTGAGGTCTTTAGTTCCTAAACTGTGACATTTGCTGAACGTGACCCAGGACTTGAAGAGGGAGATTTGTGACCACTTTTTAAACTGCTCACATCTGTTCATGCAGTCCTCAAAACTGGCTTAATTTTTCTGCCGGTAGTAGGTATGTGTTTGTGGGTCCGTGGTCACCATGGAAATGACAAGAGAAAATTCTGGAAGTTGGTACACCAAGCCTCAGGAAGAGTCACACACACTTGCCTCTGGCCAAAGTGGGACCACAGAGGGCTCGTATTCTATACTGGGGGTCAGTGGGGTATGAAGGGCAGCCGACTCCATCTCTCCCCATCCCAGCCTTTGAATGGTCTCAGAGAGGCCTGAGAGCTTCCACGAGAAATCTCTGAGCCCTTAGCCATTTTTCTGCATTAAAATTTCTTCCCTTTATCTCTTTCACATACAAATTCAAGCCTCCTTTCTCCCCTTTTAATCACTTCTGTGCTGTTTAACCTCTTTACCCTGATATCCATCCCCCCTTCTGCCCCATTTTGTAGTAGTTTTTAGCTAATGGGGCACCTGGATAAGATTGCCCCACCCTCCCGTGTCCCCCAACCCCCTCCGGCTTCTCATGAACACCAGTTAGCTTTCACCCCAGAAGGCACCTGTTTCAATGCTTGGCAGCCCCGCAGGCGGAGAGAAGGGATTGGACCAGACTCTTCATTTGAAAATAGGTTATTGATTAGCGCAGCTGCCAGTTTACTACGGGGTCCTCGACAGCCCCTCTAGATCACATTATGGTGCAAATTTTACAGATTGTATTACATTTGCTAAGGAGAATTCAGGAGTGAAAATGTAGTCAAGTGTGGGGAGCGGGCATAAGAAAATGGATTGTTTCTTCCACTCCATTATTTCCAGGTAAAAAGAAATTTGTCTACCCCCAAGTATGTTCTGAAGTAATAATCTCTGTGTCTGTCTGAACTGAGTCGGTTGCATATGAAACTAGCAATACCTGACTATGGGTATGTTTGCAACAACAGAAACCTTCTAGTCTGTTTTGTGGATGCCAGAGAAAGAAGGGATTCTTGGGGTCGGGCAGGTTGCTGAAAAGGAGATGTTAGCCACTGTGTGCTGGTCGAGGTTCATTTGTGGGGACAGATGTGTATGTAGGCCTGACGCTGGGCACGTAAGAATTGGAGGTCACTCTTCTTTTCCTGCTTTATCAAGATCCAATCAAGATGTTATAAAATACACTCCCATAATCGAGTAATTCAGTATATTTCCGTAGATTCGTGGCAGCCGCTGACAATATCATGGGTAAGCTGCTTTCTGTTGCTTCCGATCTCACTGTTCTGTCGATGGAAGGACGCACAGATGGTCTCTTGGGCCTGGTTTTCTTCACTTGCCACTCGGTTTGCTGTTTTCAAGGCTCAGTGTGCTATGCTTTCTATCAGGATTCCATTTCTTTTATCACTCAGTCATAGCGTATTTGTTTTCTATCCACCCAGCCATATTAGGAATGATGTTGCCATGGGCATTCTGCATGCAAATCTTGGTGAGTCCATGGGTATGTTTTACCTCCGGTGGGTGGGTGCCTATGAGTGGGATTGCAGGCTGGCATGGTAATTCATGGTCAACCTTTCGAGAGACTTCTCAACTGTTTGCCTGAGTGTCCACAACACCGTTTAACATCTGCTCAGTCCTCACCACTCAGCCCTTTGACACTAGTGAATGGGAAGGGCCTCATATTGTATTTTGTTCTTTATTTCTCAGATGACAGAGAGGTTGAGCATCTTTCTGTATGATAATACCATTCATGCTTTCTATGGAAAATAAAAGTAAGACTTCAAAGCCCTCACCCTATTTAAAACTAGGTTGCTTTATTGTTGCTGTTGTAACATATGCCAATGAAGGCTCCGTATCAGATGTCATGTGTCTTCTCACGGTCCACAACTCATCTCAGTGCTTTCTGCATCAGGTCTTTGAAGCACAGAAGTTTTATTTTTTGATAAAGTCCAATTTATCAATTTTTCTTTGGTCACCCTGATTTTGGCATCATATCTAAATCTATCATTGTTTGACCTGAATGAGGCATAGAGGCCGTGCCAGCTGCCAGCTTTACCCTCCGAACCCCAACACTGTCTCATTATAACTAAATCCAGAATTAAAGGAAGGAAATATCATCATCTAACCCACGGCCAGGAGAATTTATTTGTCTAAGAGTTTTATAGACTTGGCTTCAGCATGTGTGTGTGTGTGTGTGTGTGTGTGTGTGTGTGTGAGAGAGAGAGAGAGAGAGAGAGAGAGAGAGAGAGAGAGAGAGAGAGCGCACATGTGTTGTGAGTGTATGTGGAGGCCAGAAGACGACTTCCAGTGTCGTTCCTTATGTGCCTACCCTCTCTGTCTTTCTCTTTCCCTCCCCCTGCTCCCTTTCCTCCTCTCCCTTTAGACTAGGCCCTCACTGTACTGTCCTGAAATTTGTCATTCCGATTAGGTTGATTGGCTAGCAAGCCTTGGGGATTACTCTATCTCCACCCCTCAGACCTACGATTGTAAGTGCAAGTCGCCATGGTCAGCTTTATTTTATGTGAGTTCTAAGGATTGAATTCAGGGCCTCATGTTTTCAAGGCATGCGTTTTACTAACTGAGCCGTCCCCCCAGGGTTTCGGCTTCAACTTTTAGGTCCAAGATCTGTTCTGAGTTAAAAATCATCCTTTTCCCGTTCTTAAAACCACGCCACGCCACACCACGCCACACCACGCCACGCCACGCCATGCCACGCCACACCACACCACACCACACCACACCAGCCAACTAAGCCAAAACAAACCAAACACGAACCTGAAACAACCCAGACTAATTCAGAATTGAAGAAGACAGAGTTAGAATGACCAGTGGACATTTTCTGTTCTGTTCTGTAGTTTTGAAACAACATGCATTGTGGCCACCATACATTAAGTTTGGGTCAAGATTCAAACAACTGACAGGGTGGCCATGAGCGGGCAAGGACCTGCGAAGAAGGACCTTCTGCGGTGGAGAAGCATCACAGAGGTGGCTTTGAGACAGGATGCTGACACACATCAGGAGAGAGCTTGGCCTCCCCCCCAACCCCAGCATCAGAGACAACTGAGCAAATGAGATCAGGGAGGCCCTGTGGCCTGGCCAAAATTAAGTCATGATGGCCAAGGCAGGCTGCCAAGTGAGCTGTCAGTGGGGCAGACAGAGTGATCACATTTTTGCTGGTGGCTGTCATGTAGTTGTTTGATAAAGCTCTCGATCCGTTTTAGAATCCATTCTTTCGTTCAGGTTCAGCAGACTTTGTTTTATACCCCATATACAATTTCCTGTGATGGGTATAGAACTTTCTTAGGTCCATCTTTTAATACCTTCAAGAAATAGGCATAATTCATGGGAGGAGGTGAGTCAAAAGGCTCAATTTTACCAAAACTAACCTAATTTGTGTAAGATAAAGTCACTGAGTAGAATGACCTCATAGAACGCTCCCCACTCCTGCCCCCCCACCCCCGAGGCATTGATCACCAGAGCAAATCAAGTGGTAGTCTGTCAAGAGGAACCTAAATACTTTGTAAGTTGAGCTTTCAGCTTGGTCCCAGCTTTGTCCCTTGGGCACATTGCCATGGATAGCCTGGCTCTAGGGTGAACTGATTGACAGAAGACTGTGGGTCTTGGGTTGATTTTGGGTAGTGGTGTTGATACTTGTACTCTGACATGCCTGGCAATATCTCTATACACAGGTACATACTGTGCCTGCTGGTCTCTCTGGGGAAGTGGTCATGGTAACTGCCATCTGCTGTTTGACTCTAAAACCTTGAGATAAAAATAGTTTTCATATCTTCTGCATAAAAAGAGTCAATGAATTAAAAATTGAGTTTATGCATTAACTTAAATGCAGAGTGTCTGTGCTCATTACATAACTCAGACTGAGTATCCCGTTTTCTAAAATGCTCTGACAAAGATTGTCTTAGATTTTAGATTTTGCTTTTAGACTTTGAATTATTTTCACATACACACACACTCACACACATGAATGATATGAATGGAAATAGGGTCCATGTTAGCTTTCTGTTACTGTCACACAATAATGACACAACCAACTTTAAGACAAGAAAGGTTTGTTTTAGTTTTCAGTTTCAAAGGTCATAGCTCATGATTGAGAAGTCCTGTCAATTTGGGCCGGTGCTGGGGCAGTGTGCTGTGGCGGGTACTCGTGGGAAGACTGTTTACCTCATGGTTGGGATCCCACTAGAGGAAACACTTCCAGTGGCTTGAGGTCTCTCCCTAGGTCCCACCTCTTACATTCCATTGCCCCTCAGGAGCTCCATAGGCTACTTCACCACACAGGGCTTTGGGTGATGGTCCAGGTCTAGACTCCAGAGTGTGAACATTTGGTTCCTGAAGACTCATGTTCATCCCCCAGTGCAAGATGTAACAAGTCTACTCCCAAGAGTTCCCAAGGTCTCACCTATTCCAGCTCAAAGGCCCAAGTCTAAAATACTCTCTGAGACTCAAGACCCAGTCAGCTGAGTTCCTGTGAAAACAGACAAACACAAACAATAAAAAGATCCGTGGTTCTGACACACAATGATATGGTTTCCATTCAAAAAGAGAGGAAGAAGAAAATGGCAAAGTGAGGGTGGGGTGAGACCAAAGGAAGACTGAAACTCACCCGGTGAGCATTAAGTTCCATGGCTCTGCTCAGCACCCAGGGCACATGGTGTTATGCTGTGAAGTTCCAGGGGCCTGGGCCCCACTTCTGCCAATGTAGCTCACATGACCTTGATCTTGGGCTTGCTCTGTTCTCTGATGTATCTTTCCTGGGCATCTCTCATTCCCCAGAGTTTCCATCATGGCTTATGCTCCATTCTCATACTTGGATATCGCCTCCCAGGGGCGACCTGCTGGGAGCCTGACTCTGGCACACACGGCATTACTTTTGAAATCCCAGAGGAAGTCTCCATAACTTCCTTCATCCCTGCAAGGCCTGCATCACGAGGAGGATGCCAGGATTTGCTGCTGGTGCAAGCTGTATAGGATTTAGCTTGGACCATGACTGTGATAGTCATGGAGGGCCTGGGCACAGGAATGTAGCAGAGGACTCTCAGCCAGCTGCCCCAGGGACCGTCCTCTCAGTGCAAAACCTTTGAAATGAAGCTTGTAATAGGTGGACTCTTACTGTTGCCTTAGTGCAAAGGACTGACCTTTTGTTTTTCTTTTGAAACAGGTTCTCATGTAGCTCAGGCTGGCCCCAAACTCCCTATGTAGCCCAGGGTGGCCTTGAACTTTTGATTCCAAGAGTTAAAATCCCATAGCCTGTGTGTTCTATCACTCCTGTTACATGTGAATGTTACCATGTGTCACAGTGTTCAAAGTTTCAGGTTTCCAGGTTACAAAGTCTCAACCTATGATTTATGATTTGCTTACCCTTTGTGGTATAGTGAATGAGAAGCTCAGGTACTTGAGTCCTTAGTCCTTCCTTAGTCCTCGGTTAGGAAGGACCAGGGGTGTGCTCTTCTTGGAAGAGGTGTGTCACTGGACAAGGGCTTTGAGGTTTCAAAGCCTACACCATTCACAGTTAGCTTTGCCTTTCTCTGCTGTGTGTGGATTAGACGTAAGCTCTCAGGTACTTTTCCAGTGCCACGCCTGCCTTCCTGCCCCCATGCTACCTGCTAGGATGGTCATGGACTCACTGAAACTGTGAGCAAGCCCCCAAATGAAATGCCTTCATTTATAAGATGTCCTAAACAGCAATAAGACAGTAAGCAAGACACACTCTGAGATGAATCTTTCAGGAATTCTTTATCATGTATGAGATGCAGGAGACCTTCTCTCTGAGGGGAACAGACTGTGATGAGCACCAGGACCGTGCCTAGCTACTGTGGCTGCTGGTGGCTTCCTCCTCTTCTAAGATGGTTGGTGGAAGTTTGCTATCTCTGCAGTTCATAGAGAAAGACTGCACAGACCACTCATTTCAATACCTCTCTAGGTTTTCAGTTTGCCAACATAGAACCAGGAGATTTCAGTTTAGAATCCAAGATGTTCAAACCTGTAGTTTTTTAGAACTGAACTTTTTATTGCTTCTCTGAAATTATGTTAATTATTCGCCTCAAAATTTATTCAACCTACTCATTAAGGCTCCGTTGCGTATGTGGGCGGTAGAGATACTGAGTCAGATGTGGTTCCAGATCCTGAGACTATCAAACAAGGAAGGAAGGTAGACAGAATCCAAAGATACACATATTGTTGCTAAGTGAAGCTAGCACCTGATATGAAGCTGTTTGGTCACTTTGAAAGTTTTTCTTGGTCTCAGGCAGCAAGTGTCATTCTCTTGTCTCTTCCTCAAAATGGGATTGGGAATGAAAAGTACTGAAGTAAGAATCCAGGGGAGGACTTAAAATACTAGAAGAGAGATGTGACTGGAGAAGCAAGGTGAGGTGATGGGAAGTGGAGCCAGTGTAGGGACAAGCAAAATCTCTCCTCCCGCCTTCTCCTCTCTTCTTCCTTCTTCCCTCTACTTCTAAGTCCCAAATGGCCTCATGTTTTACTTCCATGATTGGGTTTTGTTTAATTCCTTGGTTTAGGAAATTCTTACAAAAAGATGTATATTTTTATCTTATGGATACAAGCATTGGCACACATGTCTGTGTATCACATGCACGCAGTCATCCCAGAGGCCGGAAGAGGATGTCGGATGCCCTGGTGCTGGGGTTACAGAAGGTTTTGAGCTGCCATGTAGGGGCTGGAAACTGAGCTAGGTCCTTTGTAAGAGCAACACGTGTGCTTAATCCCCTGAGTTGTGTCTCCAGCCTAGGAAAGACATTTTAAACCTTCCCTTTGTTTTTTCCAAATCAGTGAGATGTATTGGTGCAAACTGTAAAGCTGGGAGACCTGCATATTGCTGCCATCATGCAAAGGGTGCAGCTCTGGGGAAAATGGCATGGTGATTGCTCAGATGGTGGTCTGTGGAATCATCGTTTGATGTACATTCCATGAAAGTGGAGACTGGAACAGACACTTGAGTAACCATGGTTATAGGCTTATTCACAGTGTCAAAGGCCTTTCCACAGTGGATGGACAAACAGTACGTTGCGTGCTTACAGTTGAGACTGTTCCTCAGAAAAGGGAGGAAAGTCAAATACATTCTAACATAGATGACATTTGAAGACATTATTCTTTTTACACTTTTATTTTATGTGTGAGGTATTTCTCGCTCTCTCCCTCTCTTTCTCTCTCTCTGTCTCTCTCTCTCTCTCTGTGTGTGTGTGTGTGTGTGTGTGTGTGTGTGTGAGACACATGTGTGCAGTACCCACAGAGACCAGAAGAGGGCATCAGATTCCCTGGAACTGTAACAGACTGTGATCTGTGATATAAGCTCTGGGACTTGAACTCAGGTCTTCTAGTAGAGTGCTCTTAGCCACTGAGCCATCTCTCAGCCCCCTAAAGATTTTTTTCTAAGTGAAGAAGTCAGTCATAAAAGGACAATTTTGTGTGATTCTACTTTAATGAGATATAGTAAGTGATGAAACTCAGAACTTGGAGTAGAGATTGTTGAGTGTGTGTGTGTGTGTGTGTGTGTGTGTGTGTGTAAGTGAGTTCTTGTTTAGAGGGCACAGTGTCTGCTGGACAAAGAAGCTTTAGAGATGGGTGGTGACTTTGGTTGTGTGGTAATGTGAATGTTTTCAATCCTGCTGAACTATACACTTAAAAATGGTCAAGATGGCCAGTGCTATGTATATTTTACTATAATAAAAATTACAAACTTTCACTTTGAGCAAATACTTTTTTCTTTTAAATCCTATTGCATAGGATATTTGAGTCTCTCCTTATACTGTTGTACAGGAGAGCTAATACTGTTTTTCTTCAAGAAATCATTAGAAAGTCATGTTTCCTTGGCCAAACCATCCTGTTAACATTTCCACGACAAAACACTGGGCTGTGATCTAAAGCTTCCTGTTGTTAGGCACAGGGGAGTTGTATCTACCGACAGTTCGGATCCTTCTGGTTGTGCCTGAGCACACCCAGGGCTATAGTCCTTCTCCTGTGAAGGTCATAGCGACTGCCATCAAAGTTATCTTTCTTAAGTAGCCCCTGAATGAGAAGCAAACCTCTCCCTGCCTGTATCATAGCCGAGGAATAAAAACTGTCCCCTTCTGTTTATGGCAAGATAATGGAGGGCATGCTCTCAAGGGTGTTAATAGAGTGTTGTAGTAGGCTGGGAGACTGTTCCATTGAGGGACAGCCTGCTGGGTGCTTCCATTGCATAGACTCATCTGTCAAAGCTCTTCCTCCTTTGGTGCCAAATATCATCAATATTGCCCTTTGGTTTGCAATCTTCATGGCTAAGACTTGAGGCTCACCAGGGTCTTCTGCATTCTAGATTGGAGGAAGCAGGGCTGTAGCCCCTAGAGTGTTCATGAGCACAACCTGTAATTGTCACAGGTTTTGCAGGAGACAGCTTGAGATTCCTGTAAGACTGGCTGGCGGAGAATGTCCACTTCTGACTCTCATAAACCTGTTTTCTTTCCATGGAGAGGATGTCTTCCCCAAAGCTGTCTGTACGTGCTGTTCTGACAAGTATTCAGATATCTACTAAAGTCTCACATCTTTATAAGGCTTTCTTTGATTTGGAGAAAGTATTTTTTTTTTTTTGCCTTAGACTCACAATGACTCAGTTTCCTAATTAAAAACAAGTGTGTACACATATCATTTTCTTCTTATTATTGTTATTTGGTGTGTGTGTGTAAATATGAGTGAAGATGACCTTGCTTATATGTGTGTGTGTATGTATGTGTGTGTGTATGTATATGTATGTGTGTGTGTATGTATGTATATGTGTGTGTGTATATGTGTGTGTATGTATATGTGTGTGTATGTATGTGTGTGTGTATGTATGTATATGTGTGTATGTGTGTGTGTATGTATATGTATATGTGTGTATGTATGTGTGTGTATGTATGTGTGTGTGTATGTATGTATATGTGTGTGTATGTATGTATGTATGTATGTATGTATGCATGCATATATGGGCTGTAGGTAGATGCTGAGTGTTTTTGCTTACTTTTTACAACCTTACATTTTGAGATGGAGTCTCTTCCTTTGCACCTCATGTTCATCAATTTGACTGGACTAGCTGGCCAGGAAGGCCCTGGCATCTGCAGTGTCTGCCCCTCAAGCTCTAGTGTAACAGTTGTTTGTCACCGTGTCAGGCACAGGTGCTGGAGAGCTGAATTCTGGGCTTCTTCCTTGCTCACCATGAACTTCTCCCTGAGCTCTCTTCTCAGCCCTCATTGGTTTAGCTGCAATTTGACTTTTTTTTTTTTCCCTGAGACGGGGTTTCTCTGTGTAGCCCTGGCTGTCCTGAACTCTCTTTATAAACCAGGCTGGCCTCGAACTCAGAGATCCACCTGCCTCTGCCTCCCGATTGCTGGGATTAAAGGCATTAACTGCCGCTGCTTGGCTGCAGTTTGACTTTTTATGTGATCAGGTGCCACCAAGATTTGAAAGTTGAGAAGGGAATATCATCTTCCAACATGGATAGGAGGAAAAAAAAATCCTGTAGCCAAATCAAGGTAAGAAGCGACTGAGTCAGGCAATACTCACTGGAAGACCAAGACTGTTGTCAGAGGAGGAGGTTAGATCAGTTCAGTTGTGTTGGAATGTGGGTCATGAACTGATAGACAGAGCTAGCTGAAGGAAAGGAGAACTCAAGGATTTATCAGGGCCTTAAAATTCCAAGGGAGAGGATGTTTAAAAAACGAGCATCATGGCTGAAGGTGTCTGTAAGTGTAGGCAGACATTGATCTCCTGTGGTTCATGTGGCCTCCCTGGCAGGTGATGGTCAATGTCTTTCTTGGTCTATTTGACCATCTCTTGCTCAGGGCTCAGGCGCAGTGAGTGATAAGTATCTTGACTCTTGCTCATGCTGGAGGTGCTTATTAGCTATTTAAATACACACTCCCAACTCAGATGCTAAGAGTGAGTGAAATGTTGCTAATTTTTCTCAGCAATATTATTCAGAGTTACAAGGAGTAGGAAAGGGGCCACATACTTATCATGAGAACAATGGTCATGTAAACTGTTACACTCTGTGTGGCCAAATGCTACATGACATCTTCAAATCACAGTATACAAAGTTTCTGGTGCATCAGGAAATGCCCATTGTATAATTAATGCCAGGTGTGAAGGGTGGTGGTGGGGTGGTGGTGGGGTGGTGGTGGGGTGGGGAGATAGACAGCAGATACAACACTGAGAGCAAACTGTTTTCTGGTATAGACTGAAACTTTATAGGGAAAAAAAGCCCTGAATGTTTTCTAAAAAAAGAAAAAAGAAATAGCTGACAGGTAGTATGTTCTAGTAAAGTGACTTGTAAAGTTTTCACGAAGGGCATGCATTGTTTAAAAATCACTGGGAA
The DNA here is from genome assembly GCA_030674055.1 of Rhabdomys pumilio. Taxonomy (NCBI): domain Eukaryota; kingdom Metazoa; phylum Chordata; class Mammalia; order Rodentia; family Muridae; genus Rhabdomys; species Rhabdomys pumilio. The sequence continues at coordinate 65,009,773 of JANHMN010000015.1, forward strand.
TTATTCTGCTTTGCAAAGGTTTGGCTCTTGTATATCCTTTCTAGTATTTTCTCTTGTTGGCTTTTATTTGTCTTGTTCTTTTAAGATGGTGTCTCAAGTCGCCTAGAATGGACTTAAACTCGGAACTTAGCCAAGGACAACCTTGAACCTTCATCGTTTCATCTCTGATTCTTAAGTGCTGGGATTAGACATGAGCCATCATACCCAGCCTTTCAGGAACAAGTCTACTTGCAAGCCATCCTCTGAGAAGTTCAGTTTATAAGCCCCATGTGGTGCGACATGATCATTTTACACTGATACATTTACAAATTATGTTATATATTGTCTTCTAGAAGCGAGGGGATGGCTGCAGATATTACTGGCGCACATTAGCTTTCAGCTGCTGTAATGAAATACTTGAGACAATGAACTTATAGGGTCCACTTACTTTGGCTCACACTTCTTCATCATCGGTTGACCTGGTTGCTTTGGGCCAGCACTAAAGCAGTACCATGTCAGGGACAGTGGCAGAGCAGAGCCGCATGGACCAGGAAGCGAAGAGGGGAGCGAAGGGGCCAGGGACATATGTGCTTCTTTATTGGAAATTCCTCCACCGATCCAAGGATCTGCCACTGGGTTCTACTCCCTACAGGCTCTACCTATGCCAGAAGTACCACTCTGGGTCTCAGGCTTTAATGCACAGGCATTTGGGTGGCATTCAGTATCTGTCCTGTATAGCAAGGGACCTGCACTTCCCCAGTGTGTCCTTCCTTCTGAGGAAGAGAGGGCTTCTGAAGAGACGTCCTCAGACCCAAAGTTCTGAAGCATAGTTAACTTATTATTTTGAGCAAGGGTCTTATGCTATAGCTCAAGGCTGACTTTGAACTTGCAAACCTCCTGCTTCAGCCTCCCAGGTGCTGGAATAGTAAGCATGGGCCACCGTTCCCAGCTCTACTTTAGCTGATGACAACAACAACTACTACTGCTATTACTACTATTTCCTCCTCTTCTTTCCTGGTTTATTTTTGAAACAGGATCTCTTTTTGTAGTCCTCGCTCTTTTGGAAGTTTGTATGTAGGTCAGGGCGGCCTCAAACTCAGAGAGATCTGCCTTTCTCTCTAGTTGACTTCTTAATGTCCCTGTCCACAGAGCTTACAGTAAGATACAGCAGTCTGTTTCAATTGCTTTTGTAGTAAGACAACTTAAGCATTAGTTTCGAAATCATCTTTCTAAATCCTACAGCTCTTGGAACATATTTGCATATTATATATATTAATAGCATATATTAAAGACTCATACCGAGCACTGCCATACACTGAGCACTTTGTGTGTGTGATGTCATTTAATATAGCAATCCAGTAATGGAGATGCTGTTGTTATGTCCATTTTACAGATGAAGTGGAGCATGGAGAAGACCAGGAAGGAGGGAGCAAAGATGCTCCTTTCAACCCACGTGTATTATTTCTCTGTTGTAATCAAACACCTGATGAGAAGGAAGAAAAGATTATTTAGGGTCCCAGATGGCTGCACATCCATCATGGTAGCAGGAACATGAGGTAGCTGGCCACCACACATCATAGTCAGGGGAAGCATAGAGAGATGAATGTTGGTGCCCAGCTTGCTTGCTTGCTTGCTTGCTTGCTTTCTTTCTTTCTTTCTTTCTTTCTTTCTTTCTTTCTTTCTTTCTTTCATCTAGGATTTATTACTGTCCTCATGTAGAATACATTTCAATTAATGTACTCAGCATCCCTCACAGGCATGCCCGGAGGCTCATCTCCTAGGAGATCTTAGAACCTGTCAGTGTTAACCACAGCACTGAGTAACCCAGTTTCTCTCCTACTGAACCTGCTTTACCATGGTTTGCTTGGAAAGAATCAACACAAACACAGACTAAGGAAACAACCGGTGCATCAACAGGGATCAGAGACTCAGAACTGAGGCCCGGCTGAGTCCTCTGATGCTTCAAGGAGCTAAACTGTCTGGAGCTAGAAAATAACATCTACACTTGAAATTTTCTTTTCACTTCCAATTCAAGATCCATAATTTATTATTCTTGGTACTTTTTGAGATAGATTCTTGCTCTGTAGCCCTGGCCCTGAGCTTGTTGCTGTGTAGCTGGGCCCCAGTTACAGGAATTTCATCTCTGCCTCCTGAGCACTACCAGGGTCCATCTTGATCGCTCCTTCTAGCGGAGTCTGTGTTGAGAGGCCAGTTCCTCTTTACGTTGACAAACACATTCTTCAGATCTGCCCTTGTTTGGAAGTGTCTTGGAGTTTCCTTTCATCTTGTTTGGTGCAGGAGGGTGATGGGTAACCTGGCCAGGAGCGAGCAAGTTGCAAGGGTAGACGCTGTGATGTTGGAACTACACTGCTGCAGGCTCAGTACCAGGACACAAAGGGCTGCTCTGCTTCACATTTTAGAATCTGATATTTAATGTTAGAATCTGATATTTAGAATCTGATAACAGTGTTCACAAGATCTGACAGATTCAAATGGCAACATTGGCTCTGGTTTCTGGAGAGACGGCAAAAGATGCCTGGGATCAAGTATGAGTGTTTTCTGAAAGGCTTCAAAGACTGTTTATAATAGTTTCCTCATTCTTTGGGGGTTGCCTCTACCCTTTCTCTGTTTGGTTGTGTGCATATGTGTGTCTACAGAGGCTTGTAGATTTTAACAATTGTTTGACCAAAGTTATTATATAGTACAATTATAGTATATAAGGCTCCCGAGGTGTTTAGTGTATGGAGAAAGTTTGTACAGGGCCTTATTTTGTAAAGGCAACTAACTACACAGGAGGCCTTAGTAATGGCTGTGTTTTTATGGGCTCTGCTAGGATTTTATGTAGGAGCCAGTGGTCCTGTGGTGACTGAAGTGGTTTTCTTTAGAAAGCAACCATGGTGTGCTTAGAGATACGTTTTTTCTGAGATATGGTACACTGCCCTCCTCTCATTCCAGGCAAATCATCTTTTGTTGTATGTGGAGACTATAACATGCTTCCTAACACTGTAGCCTGCTCTATAACACTGAAGCCTACTCTGAACCACTGTAGCCTGCTCTGGAACACTGTAGCCTGCTCTGTAACACTGTAACCTCTGCTGTAACACTAGCCTCCACTGTACCACTGTAGCCTGCTTTATAACACTGCAGAATGCTTTCTGACTCTGTTGCTTGCCCTGTAAAACTGTTACGTGCTTCTCAAATGAACAAACCGTGCCAATAGATCTTCGTTCAGTATATTCTTCCCTACAGCAGAGGGGAAATTATTCTGGGGAGTCTTCTGTGCAAGATGGAAATGACATTGTGTGTTTGCTGTGCCTTAGTTTCACTGCCACTTCAATGGGGAATGTCCATGGTGGCCATCTTGGTCCCAGCTGGCCTCATGGGTTGTGTCATATATCATTAGTCTTTGAATTTTTTGTTGCTCTACTTCCTTTCTGAAAATGGATCATGCCATCCTGATTCTAGGAATGCAGGATTCCTTTAGATTTCTGGCGAGGGACATCTATGTTTGTACTTCTTGAATCTAGCTTTGATCCTCTATAAATCGGAGCAGGTCTTCCTATCCCATTGGGCTTCTTTTCAGTGTGTGGGAAGGAGAAAAGGCTACATAGAATCTGGGGAAAAGTCATTACCTTGCCATTCTGGTTTGTGGGAGATGAAGGGATGTAAGTCCTTGCCTGAGACCCTATTTGTTTTCTAGATCTTTCATGATGTCTCCCCATGAACAGAGAATTGCAGAAGCTCCTTGTTTCTGGCCTTTTTTTTTGTCTGGCTTTAGGGCTTTATGTGCTTTTGTATAAGTACAATGATACAATGATGAGATACTGTCCCCTTAGGAAGCTCTTGTGTAATAAAATGGTCATTTTATGTTCAGCAAGATTCCAAATGTAGTGGTCCTCCTGTTTCCTTAGCTACTCTGAGGCTGGTCCTGAAGATTTCCATTGCAATTGCTCGAATGTGAACCTGTCTCTCAGCCTCCAACTGGCCTACCTGATCCCTCTAAGTCCATTTTCTTTCTGTGAGTGGTGGCTCTAATCTACCTTTCCCAAACATACCTTCTGTGTGTGGGAGGGGCTTTGGTAACTTTTAGATTCAAGCTCTCTCTGAAATCTCTTGGAAGACTCACAGAAACAGATAGCTGGCCCTACGCTCAGAGAGGTTGTGGGGTGGACCTGAGAACTTACATTTTTGGCAAGTTCCTTAGTACTTTAGAGTAGTTCAGCCATGGCCAGACCAGACACAGTACCCCAGCAGATACCAGCTTCTCCCTTCTGCTTTCCTTTTTCTTTGTGGCATGGGATGGAGAACACCCTCCTATCTCCTGCATGCCAGACAATCCTTTCCTGAGCTGTGCCCAGCCATGGCTTCTTGCTTTGCACTGAACATTCTCCATGCCTTATTTTTCTCCATCATTAGAGGTCTCTCTTCCTCCCCTGCCCACCTGCCTTCTTAGGTGTGATTGTTATTCCTGCAATGGTGGCTCTGTATACCCCCTACCCTGGTGGACACAGTCCCACCATTCTTTCATCAAAGTCTATCTTATTATTCCTTATATTTAAGAAAAACAACCTAGAGGAGCTAGGGATAAATCTCAGATGACAAAATGCTTGCCGTGCATGCACTTGGTTCCAGCCCTGGCACTGTAGAATTCAGGTGTGGTAGTGCATGCCTATAATCCCAGGATTTCAGAGGTAAAGACTGGAGGATTAGAAATTCTAGGTTATATTCAGCTACACAGAGAGCTTGAGGCCAGCCTGGCTACAAGAGATCTTGTCTCCAAAAATAGTACTGGCCAGAAGGTAGCCCTGCATGTTTTCCCTTAGAACCTGCCCCCTGTATTTTGAGAAAGTTTCCTGGCCTGAAGCTCACCAGTTATGCTACGCTTCCTGTTTAGTGATCCACCTCACCCCACTCCCCCCCACACCCCATGCCTGGCTATGCTTTTTCTCTTTTGCTTTTTCATATATACATGTATTTAATATGTGTACATATATGTGTGTACATGCATGCATGTGAATGGGATGTGTGAGTGTGCGTGCATGCGCGCGCGTGTGTGCGTTTAGGCCCAAAGTTGATACTAGAAATCTTCCTTAGACACTCTTGCACTTTATACTCTGAGGCAGAGCCATTCAGTCAAACTAGAGCTTGCTAACACACTTAGCCTCCGGAGATAGCTTGCTTTGGGGATCCCTTGCCACATCAACTTTCTGGGCTAGAATTATACACAGGCCACCATGCCCCCCTGGCATTTGCATGGGCTCTTGTGGCTCTGAACTTTGGTTCTCTTGCTTCTGTGGCAAGTGTTTAATCATTGAGTCATCTCCTAGTCTCCTCCCCCTCCTTTAAAAATGTGTGTTCTGGGGATTAAACACACATTCTTGTGCTTACATGGTAACTACTTGACCAATATGGCTCTTTTCTCAGCTCCAAGGAGTCTTTTCATGAGAATTCATTCTGAGTACTCAATTTAGAGATGTCTAGGGATGGGAACAGAGCTCAGTGGAAGAGGTCTGGCTTAGCAGGCACAGCTCTCTGAGTCAAGCGCTGAAAAGAGAAAGAAAAGTGCATGTATATAACTGAGTAATACACGCAGGGTAAGCAGGCAAGGGCAAGGCCAAAGAGAAAGCACCATTGGGAAAGTATGTTTATGTAAGTTAAAGGGATATGCAGGAATATTTTGACATTTTAATCCCCCCAAAGTAAACGCATGGCGTGAGAAGTGATGAGAATGCAGGGTACCAGTGAGTGGATTTCTGTAACCTCAGAGCTCTTAGCACAGCCATGTGGACCTGCTTTTCACACATGACTCAGTTTGTGTGCAGTTCCTAGTGGTTTCCAGCCCACCCCTGCACCTTCCTAACTGGATGGCTTTAGTCAGTCCACAGGGCAGAAAAGGCCATGGGATGAGGTTATAGATGGGTGAGGCGAAGTTTAGCAGTCAAATGTTTTCCCAGCATGCACAAGACCCTGGTACCATCCCCAGCCATACCAAGAGAGCAGAACAGAACAAAGAAAACAAAGTGAAACAAAAAACCCTACAGAATTCCAGCTCTCCTATCTCTTTTTCCATCCATTAGCTGTGGCTTAGTCCAGGCTACTTCGCTCAGCTCAGAAGCAGTGATACAATGGTGAGCAGAGCAGACCCAATATCTGGCTTCTGGATGGATAGAATCCTGAGGCTTTAGGCAGTGCAGTCTCTGCAGCAAGGGCCCAAGTTCAGATCTGAGTTCAGCTACTCACTACTCTGTGAGTCCTTGATAAAGGTACCTGTGTCTCAGAGCCTCGGTTTTCTCCCTATAAAACAGGAATGATCCAAGGCTTTACCTCAGTGGCTGTTGTAGGATTTAAAGTAAATAAATCATGCAGGGTGATTAAAGCGAGCCTGATACTTGGTAAGTCCACAGTAGTATTAGTCATTTATAACCAGGGTGGGGACAGGCATTAAATAAATTACAAACAAACAGGGAAGGGGTATTAAATAAATCGCATGAAGTTACACACTGCAGTGAGTTGTCTAAGGGAAGGATAAAGGATGCTGTGAGTGGGTAAAACAGAACCTTCTGCTGTAGACAGGGAGGCTAAGTGGGCAGCTGGTGGTGCAAAGAGACCTCACAGCAGACCAGGATCAAGATGGGGAATGCGTGAGCTCACCTGAGGCTTCAGGCCAAGCAGAGCCCAAGGGAGTTTAAGCATGTTTGACTCATTTTAGAGATGGAACCTCAAGCACAGAAAGATTTCATGGGGTGACAAGGCTGTTCGTGAGGCTAGTGACCACACAATGGCAAGAGCGTGTCTCTCCTGTTTCAGCACCAGCAGGAAATCTTTCATGCTCAAGCCTCTTGTTCCCTCACTTCTCTCCTCCTCTCCACATTGTGTCTTCTCCTTCCACCCTTTTCTTCCTTTCCTTTCCTGGTAGGTTTTCACTATGTAGCCCAGGCTGGCCTCCAACCCATAATCCTCCTGCTCTTGGCTTCTCTAGTACTGAGAGGCAGGAGGGATTACAGGCATGCACTGGCATGCCCATATTTTAATCTCAAACTTCCATCAATTTGAGTTTTCCTTGGATGCCATTTATAAGTCCTTTCACTTATTCGTGAAGGCAGAGTGACAAGCAGTCTTCACAACAAGAGGGCAAAGTGCTAGTGCACACTGTGTGTCCCCACCACACACACACACACACACACACACACACACACACACACACACACGCATATGGTAGTTCCCTTCTGTAAATTGGCGAGGCATATATTAGGTGGTAAGAAGTGCCGAATAAGGGAGAATTCACACTCCCCTTTGTCTATAGAATAAGATAATTGGAACCATGTGTTTCTTTATCCATTTGTCCACTCATGTATCACACACCCGTCCATTTACCTAGCCATCAACCTATACATTAATTCATCCAATATCCATTTATCCTCCATCTATCCATCCATCCATCCATCCATCCATCCGTCCGTCCGTCTGTCTGTCTGTCCATCCATCCATCTCCCAATTCCATCTATCCATCCATCCCCATCCCCACCCATCTACTCATCCACCCATCCAAAAGTGTTTCTCAATGAGCACAGTGAGTCAAGCATTTTCACCAGGTCTCCCTCATGGGCAGCCAGTCAAATAAACCTAGCCCGTGCCCTCATGCAGGTTGTGGTCTGTTGGTCTGTCAGTGATAAATCAATAGGAATTTATGTGTCTGCAGTTGATATATGATGTTAATGTGTTATGGGATTAGAGAAAAGCCCAGAAGGAATGCGCGGTGATGTTGGTCCCAGAAGACTGTTTCTTTACTACCTTATTTATTTTTAATTTCCAAGTTGGGGCCTGCAATATTCCCACATCTCATTTCTCTCCTAAATCCCATTCTCACAGATGCTCACTGAAGGACAGGGAGACCGTGGTCGCCACACGTTGCACGCAGTGAGGAGCTGGGTTTTAGAAACCATTTTTTATTTCCTCCTCGGTCTCTTGAGTCTGGTTGATCTTGTCTAGAGCCCTGATAATCTCCTAGACAAAATATTTAAATCTTCTGCAGCTCAAGCGGCTTTGAGGCAGGAATATTGTGGCTGAAATCCTAAATATTTTGGAATATCATTAATGGGAGGGTTACACAGCAGATGCTGTTCGCGGCCTCCATCCCCAGAGAATGTTAGAATCTATATGTTTGGAAGTGTACGTGAATAGTCACCGGTTTCTCCAGCCTCCTATTTCTGATTTTTTTTGTCCTTTGAGGCTGACTTCCACTTTTCTCCATCTGCCTCTGGTTATACTCATTTTTTTGTCTTTGTTTTCAGAAAAGGACAAAAAAGTGTTAGCATTAAGGAGGGACAGAGTAAGGCATTCTTACTTCAACTGTTACTATTGTGTTCTCTGGGCAGGGGCCACTGATTGCCTATTCCCAGAGACTGAAGCTTCATGCCTAAGAAACCACTCTTGTAACTGATGAATTTCAGATGTAGGCTGATTAGGGGATAACAGGCTTCCATACACATTCTCCATCATAATGTATAGAAACAGGTATAACTGTAGCTGTGTGGTGAGCTTCAACACTGGATGTTTTGTAGAAGAAGTGAAGGCCCTTCTGTGATCTGACAGTGGTTCCCTTTTCCTTGTTTTGTGCAAAAGACAGACTTTTTCCCTTCAAAACTCTGTCCTGGTCATCATTAGTGACTCCTGAAAGGGAGAGATCATTTCCTTCATTCTGCATATGAGTCAGCTGTGTGTGACAGAAGCCAGGACTTTCTCCTGGCCACACAGCTTAGAGCTGAAGTTGGTGTGAGCTCTGGCTCATGGATCTAGCTGTCCTGTGTGGATGAGGAACGGTTCAGTGTCTACTCTGCCCCGCCCCTGCCCTCTTGCTTCTGCACTACTGTATGATACACATGCTGATAGGCCAAGTTGGTTCTGTTTTGAATTTAGTTAATTGTGTGTATCTGTGTGTGCATGAAGGGTACATGTGGGTGCACATGTGTGTCACACATGTAGAGGTCAGGGAAAAGTTTGTGGAGTTCATAATTTTGAAGGAGTCTCTCCTTTCACCTTTATCTAGGTTGTGTGGTTCTCTTGTTGTTGTTGTCTTTGTTGTATACTCAGGTAGACAGCCTTGTTCAGCAAACACCTTTACCTGCTGGGCTATCTTTCATTTTGCAATAACACAACAATTACAGTGTGTGTATGTGTGTATACGCCATCCCAGCAGTGGCATGACCACAGCCTACCTTGGGTACTGGAGACCCTCCCAGACCCAGGAATGTGTTGCTGGGGAGTCTAAAGTCTCTGCATTTCCAGATTCACCGCCTTTGCTTCCCAATCTCCAGCCCTGCATAACTTTTGTGACCTCTGCCATTCTGCATTCAGAAAGGCCGTCAGCACCTGGATAACTGCTCCTTTATAGCTACAGACGGCCAGGCGGTGGATAACGACAATACATGGCTTGGCATTCAAGGTCTTACATCTTTGCTGTAACATAAAGTCTGCTCACCACTTCCTTACATTCACAACCTGGAGAAATCAAAGCTAACAGAGAAGTCATTGCCCACCATTCAATGCCCTGCCCTCAGATGGAGACAGGCTTCCCTTTTAGGGGCCTGTGGGGCAAGGGAGACATTTCTAATTTTGCTATGCTTCTGTAGCAATTTTATTTAATGGGGGTAGGTTTTCACCCCCAGCTATTCCTCACCACAGGAGTCTGATTGTATCTGAGGAGGCAGCCCTGGCTTCAAGCTTCAGAGTCTTTTATTTCCTGTTAGGGTTTTAAAGTTGCCCTTGTTTAGGTTGACTCCATTTTATAAGTCAGCCTGAATGTTGGAAGGCAGGAGGCCTGTTAGTCCATGTTATGGCTTTGGGGCATAAGAATCACAGGGCAGCTTTCTTTGAGATTGCCAAGCAGACATATGTCCTCAATTATCCCATTTGGAAGGATTGGGCTCTTTGTACCACCCCTCCCCTGAGTTCTTCCATGCAAGCCTCCCGCTGTCATGACCACGATCAGAAAGACCTGGGGATATGGTTGTAGGAAAGTTGAAATGTATGTATCAGGCCTTTCACAACACTGGCCTCTGTCCTTACTCCTGCTTGGGGATCCTCAGAATCAACTAAGCTGTTTCCCGGAAAAGACCATAAAATTTACCTACCCTGGAGGACACAGGCCAGGGGTTAGTGGAGAGACCATGGACATTAGAGATGGACAGACCTAAGGTCTTTTCCTGGTCTAGTTGTCTCAACTCAGGAAAGGCCACTAATTATCCTGCCCCAAATCCGTCTTTTCTATCTGTAATCTTGGGGATGGTACCTAGGATTGAGTGCACACCTGGCAAGTGATCTACTAATTTTATTTATTTGTTTGGTTGGTTTTTTCACTTATTTATTTTTGAGACAGGGTCTTATGTAGCTTAGGCTGGCCTCAATATTTATGTAGCTGAGGATGACTTTAAACTATTGATCCTGCTGCCTCCACCTCTCAAGTATTGGGTTTACAGGCCTGGATTTCTATTTTCTTTTGAGACAAAGCCCCACTAAGTGTCTCAGCCTGCCCTTGAATTTGTGATCCTTCTGCCTTTGCCTCTGCCTCTGGAAACAGCTGGCTAAATGATTAAATTTTCTGACTCCCAATCTTTCCATTTGGAGATGAGCTGACACTGTAAGGAAGCTGACTCTGGTTCCATAAGAAACTGGACGTATTGCAGTTTCTGTGTAGGGGCTTCCCAGAGTAACTTCTGAGTCTCAGGTATTCAATATGGTACCTATTTTCCCCCTTGCCTCTTTCTTTATGGATTTTCACCCAGCCATCTTGCCAATCATCCCAAGTGTTTCAAGATGAGCAGTGAGGATCCGCTTTCAGCAAGGACCCCAACACTACGGCTCTCACCTTGGCAGATAGATTGTTGGGAGCATGCTAGATATTGCATATAGAATACCATATGATCTCTGGAGTTACCACAGAGTCAGCGTTTGTCCCTGCTTAACTTTTATGTTGAGCCAAGAAGTTCATTGTCTCATTCTCTCACCACAGGGTTTTATGATATTGCTCTGGTAGCCCCCGGCCCCTGGCTTACAGTGTCCTTCCATCTCAGCTCAGATGTGGTTTGTTTTAGTTTATAGTTTCATCCAAACTTGCCTGGCCTCGTTGTTTTAGGTCTTTTGTGAGGTAGCACCATCTGGAGTGTGGGAAGAGGGACCTGATCACCTCATGGAGTTCAGGAGACAAAGGGAGACAAGAGGGGGGATGCCCCCTTAAGCCGATTTCCTCCTGAAGATTTTTCCATTTCTCCATAGTCTGGGGACAAACCTCTGGAGCTTTGGGGCAGTCTGGGTTCAAACTATTAACATTCCTCTCTTAGCTCAGAGAGGTATATCTCCATTGCACAGAGCAAATTGCATCTCAGCTGTCAACCTTCCTCTGAGTTTAAACTGGTTCAGAATTTCTTGAAAGCCCCTGTCCAAATTTTCCTCTGAACTGTAAGGCAGATTCAGATATGAGTCCTAGAAAAAAAAAAGTCGAAAGAGCAAATCCATGCTTCCAAAATACAGAGGCAGGGGGTACACATGCTGCTTGGCCTCCTCTCCCACTGAACCTGAAGCTGTAGTGAAATACACCTATGTTTTAAGGTTCTGGAAATACCCCTTTATAGCTCCATGTCAGCTTCAAAACAAATAGGTCTCTTAAAGAACTCAGGGCTTAACTCCCCCAGCACAAGCTGCATTCTTTGTGCCATTTCTTAACTGCTCATTTATGAGTCCTGATTGGAGCCATAAAAGAGCATCTGTGTGTTTTCAGCATCCTTGTGCTACCTCCCAGCAAAGCCTCCTTCACGCACTACAGTTTGTGCACACCAGGGTACCAGATTCTATTAAAAGCACCATTAGTATGCTTTATTGTTGTGGGTAGGTGTAGTTTCTTCCCAGTGTTTGCTGGAATAACTTCTGGAATTCATAATAGCATCATCATTAAGGTGTGTGGAAGGTAAACAGATCCTTATTCTACAGGAAAAATTGACCAGGGTGGAGAAATGATGCTGCCATATTGGCTCTTCGTAAGAATCCAGAGAAACGGCAGGAAATGCACACTGACAATCAAAACATGTAGTACCAATGACCACAGGAATGCTGTGAGCGTGACATTTCCACAGTAATGATGGAGCTGCCGTATTCCACTGAGAAAGCAAAACAGTCTCATACCATTGCTGGGGTGCCACCATGTCTCCCTGAGACTCCCCTCTGAGATTGGTTCAGAGCAGACAACAAATCCTTCCCAGGGAAGCTGTTCTGCTTGGTGAGTTTTGCTGTGCTCAGAGAGCAGGCGAGGGAGCCCGACTTTTCCTCTGTGGCTTCATGTCTCTCACATAAGCTCACATGCTGTGCTTTAAAATACCCCCCAAGTCCCAGTAAAGGCTTAAGTGAAATTCAGATAAAAATCTTTCAATCCTGTGGGAGGCAATGAGTTACAGAGATCAGAAATGGGACTTTATGCTTGGAGTCCTCCTGGTACCTGCTCCCAGATGGTGCTTGCTTCTTCCAGGTTCCCCTTTTCCCTGGTCCATCATCTTTCTTCAAAGGATGATGTGTTTTGTGTGAGGTGTCCTGAGCTGGTTTTCCCAGAGGTGGAGGAAAGGGAGCAGGACTTGACAATTGATGAAATCAAGTGGTGTGTTTGCTCCGTGCTGTAATTCGTTTTTTGACTTTGAAAGCACAACCGTAGGCTTCGGAGTAGCCCGAGGCACATTTGTACAAAGCTACGCGGGCAGTTTTTGATCTGGAGCACCGACCTCAATGGCTGCTTTGAGGCACACAGTGCAATACTGTTGGAGGAGACCAGGGGAGCACTACTAAACACAGTGGCCTGATGTGGTCCTCACACCACTGTGAGCTGCAGATGTGTGACACCTCAGGTCAGGCTGCAGATTCCCACGAACCCACAGACCCTGCTTCTTTTTACTTTGCCCTTTAAGAAAGTCAAATATATTTTAAATAAAAACTTTTAAAGACTAAAGAACTCAGAGACTGTGGCAACTCCGCAACTCCTTGCAGGTTCTTTTTTCTTTTTCTTTTTTTTTTTTTCTCCTGTTAATTCCGCACAGTCACTTTGATGTGGCTAACTCTTGTCACTGAGCGGATTCTAAGAGACTGGTTTCAAAGCACCAAGGCCAACTGATAGGTTCAGTAGCCGATGCCACAACAGAAGGTTCTGGGCTGAGTAAGGTTCAGCTGCTTTTCCAGTCACGTTTGGATTGTCCGAATAGAAAGTTTCCTTGCTATTTGCTACCAATCCTTTATCTCTCTCCAACTATCAAGAACTTAGTGTGTAACAGGTGAAATACCAGTACACAAAGATTTTCCTCTTTGTAAAAGTAATATGTGCCATGGTAGAGACAGGAAAATATAAGAAACTAAGAATATGAAACTCTCCTTTCACACCACGTATACATGAGATGGGATTCTAACTGTAGATGAGTCCAACAGGCTGGAGTGCTGAAAGTCTGACTTAGCATGGTGGAGCATGGTAGGCAGCGTCAGCAGCTGCCCAAGCTCTCGGGGACGGCTATAACCCTCAAGCCCAGGAGGGTCCTCCGTGTAGACAGTGCAGTGTTGATGAGTAATGACTGACTCAAGGACTGACTGACTGACTGAATGAATGAATGAATGAATGAATGAATGAATGGCTAACTGACTGACTGAATGAATGACTAACTGAATGACTGACTGACTGACTGAATGAATGACTGACTGACTGACTGAATGAATGAATGACTAGATGGATGAATGAATGACTAGATGGATGAATGAATGATGCAAATAGGAAAGGTTGTGTGGACTTGAGGCAGGACTTTCCTGAGAAAACTTCATGGAATACATACTTCAGTTTCTTACTAGAATATTGAGACATTGTTAAGTTTACTGAAATATGTGAGGCATATGGGAGCTACAGCAGGATAGAGTGTCAGGGGAGAGCAGCCGTTCTGTTTGCTTTGTGGCTGCAAGATCATCGAGGAGCCCATGTGGAAGTGATCTGTGTGGCCATGCTCTCCCTGGACAGTCACTCACTGGCTTCATATTTTGGCAGGCTCCTTTTCCCAATAGATTATTCTCTATTAGCTAATCAAGGGCTTCTGGTCTCACAATCTCAGCCTCCTCTCCTACTCTCCCCCATGTGCCAGGGAATTTTTCTTGGCATATGAAACCAAAACTATAGATTGGCTGTGGGAATTCTACTTGGCTGGGGGTAAAATAACCAATGATTGCACATAATTGCAGAAAACAATTTTGAATGTTATTAACGAGGTGTTCTAAACAACATCTTCTAGTCCTTTGTCTCACTTAGTGGCTGATTCACCAAGGTTCAGTGTACTGGGATTCACAGTCATCCCCCTATGACAGCACCAGGCCCTTGGGCTTCATAATCAACACAGCTGGTCATTTTCAGGGGTGTTTTTCCAAGGCTATAAAATAAGCAGGCTTGCTAGAGAGCCACGTGCCTTCAGCCCCAGCCAGCCAGCCATGGGCTGCCTCTATGTGGGATTTACTTTTCCTCCATGGGCATGGGAAGTCCTGAAGTTGGAGATGCCAAGGGTAGGTCCCTGTTGGCTGAGAATATCTCCATTGCCTTTCATTGCCTTCCTGCCACCCAGGCCTCAATGTCTCTACAGCGGGCCATGTTGTAGGGTGTAGAGCAGGGGTTCTGGGGAGGAGTGGGTGCAAGCCTGATAGTAGAAGTTAATGAAGTGGCTGTAAGATGCTGTCTTTCAGTGTAATCTGAGAACAGGGCACGTGTAAGTCAACACTGGACCATGGAGACCTCAGCTAGCCTACTTTCTATTTCCTAGAATGTCTGCAGCTACCCAATGGAGCTGCCTGCTTAATGCTGATGTGCTTGTCCTTTGTCTGTTCTGACAGGTGCTACCTGCTCTGTGGTATTGGCTGGGTACTGCTGTTATTTATTTGGCCACCAGAGTGTAAGCCCCTTGGGGTCAGGGACCTCACTGTTCTGGCTCAGTCCTTGTATCTTCTGTGCTGCCTAGAAGATACTAGACACTTCAGAAATGATAACAAATGGATTAATAGAGAAGATGCCTAACAGCTTTTGTGTACTGTGATAAAATACCTGAGACCTCCAACTTTAAAAGACAGAAGGTTTACTTTGGCCTCTAATTTTGGAAGCTTCATTCTCTGCATATTGATCTGTTGCTTGGAACTCATGGGGAGCAATTGTTCACCCCATGATACCTGAGAAATAAAGCAAAGAGAAGTGGTTGCATTAACACTGGTCCTAAAGAAGCCTGTATCCATCCAGTGAGCTATCTTCTCTCACTAGGCCCCATCTCCTTTTTCTCTTGTCTCTTTTACAACCCCCTCCCCCTTTGGAAACAGTGTCTGGTGCATGCTAGCTTTGCCTCACAGTTACTACATGGCCTTCTTGTTGGGAATTCAGCCTGAGGAATGTGCTCTGGACAGACACATGAGCCTTTGCAGAACATATGCATCAGAGAGGAGTGCAGAGACACGCAGGGCTGGGAGGGGAAGAGAAAGTAATGAGAATGCTGGTGGGCCACAGGGAGAGATATGAGGCTCAGGCAGAGCAGGTGACCACTTCACTCAGCTGGAGCCAGGAGGCCTTCATGGAGAAACTGGCTGGAAAAATGTCAAGATTCTGACAGGAGGAGAGGAGAGAGGTTGAATACTCCAGGGGTGAGCTTCGACTGTAGTCTTATGAGGAACCTGTGGTTTGAGGGGAGAATGTGGCACAGGCAAGGGATTGTGTGTGTAAAAGTAACTTTTATTTGCCAGATGTCATTGTTGTCTCTGAGGCTTACTTCTGAATGAGGTCACCCTTTCTAGTTCTTTCGGAACTCAAGCTGGCCGGTTTAACTCAGCTGTTTTGGCTCAAACTCCTTTCCAAGCTGACTGATTCAAACTGGCTTCTCAGCTTCTCACTGAATTGCTGTGCTTAGCCTTAAACTAACTCTGGCAATCTGTTCTAATCTTCTGATTCCTTCTCATTCTCTGGCTCCTTCTGTCTTTACCTGCAACCTTCTCTGTAAAACTGTCCTGATAAAGCTGCCTCCCCATCTCCCTTTCTACTCTCTTACGTTGCCTCTCTTTCCTGTGCTGTTCTCATGAGAGTTGAGCATATCCTATCTCTGACTCATTCTGTCTAATCTTTCTCTGATTCATCACTTTGTCTACCCCTCAATTAGATGTCACTTTCAATCATGGCTGTTTTTTCTACAAACTAACTGTACCTTTGTTGTTTGGGATTAAAGGTGTATATTAAAGGTGTATCTGTGTTCCAGCCAGAGGGATTAAAGATGTGTCATTCTAGCTGGATCACAAAGACCTAGAAGGTCTTTGGATGTGATCCCTTTTCAGAGCGGCCATGTTGCTGGATTAAAATTCCTCTACCGGCTTGGTTAGAAGGGGAGGGAGCATAGGCTGGAAACAGACATGGGGTCCAGCATGTGTTTTGTTGCCTGGCAATGAGGAGTCATTAAAGATTGGTGGATACCAGGCAATGTGATGATTCCCATGGTGATGTTGGCTAGGCATCAGTGAAGATGGGCTGGTGTGGATCTTGCAGTAATAGTAGCTCAAGTGTGGGATCATAGGGCTCAAAAAAATGGAAGGACACAGAAAGACTTGTGTTCCATGTGGTCTTTAAGCAGCATTCGGGATAGCCTGGATGCTGCAGAAAGGAGGAGGGTCCCTTCTAATGGTTGGAGGGTCCTTTTGTCACTTCCAAAGGAAACTCTAGTTTTCTCTAGGGTCTCACCTTCTCTCTCAGTAGAGTTCAGTGTGACTTCAGTTGAGAGGGCAGTGCTAAGTGTTCTCTCAAAGCAAAAACTGGTGGAAAAGTGTGGTTTCAGAGACAGGCACGGCAGCCATACTCTCATTTGGGAAGTAGAAGAAACAGGAGTTCAAGGTCATTTTGGTCTGTAGGCAGTCTGAGCTTCACGAGGAACTGTCTCAAATAACCAAGGGGGAGATGGGTTATTCCAAGATGAGAGACTGGCTCTCTGAGCCTGGAGTCTCAGTGTTCCTTGATGGAAGAGTTCATCCGGCTGCTAGCACAGGGGCAGCCAATGTTCTGAGTCCCTTCCTTTACCACCTGGCTCTTTGTGTGGAACATCTAGGGGTCTATGGTTTGAACGTGCCTCCTCAAAACTTTCATGTTAGAAATGGAACCCCAAATTCATATTTTGAAGGTGTTTGGAGGTAGGGACATTGGGGTCAGATGAGTTCATTAGGGTGGGGTCCTTTATGATGTTGGTGACTTTAGGAGAGATCTGACCTAGCATGTGTACTCTGTCTCACTGTGTGATGCCTTTCCTTGGTTACCAGAATGCCAGATTCCAGAGCTGTGACTCAGAAACCTTCTGTTTCTTATAAATCACACAGTTTCAGGTATTCGGTTATAGCCACGGAAAATGGACTATAGCCTAAGTTTCTACATGCTTTTTGTTTTCTTCCCCAGAGGAGGCTCCTAGTCATAGGAAATCATTTACTGATACATTTGCCCCTCCCTTCTTTCCACAAAAGAATGTTCTTTTCTTCTTGGGACACCACAGTCATGTTACTTTTTCCAATCTTGAAATACATCTCAAGGAAACATGGCAGCTTTTACGCTCACACCAAGGGAATGTCTGAGTGGCCTTTGTGTCTGCAAGTGTGTGTCCCAGTGGTGAGTCTGAAGGGAAAGCCTTACCAACTGTTGCTAAATGGAGTATTCCCTTGTGAATAGAGCTCAGTTTATAGCCAAACCAAGCTCTGCCTTGGCAGGGCATGGACTTGAGCCTTTACCACAGACATCTCCCAAGCTCCTGTGTGGCCCAAGGTGCTCCCAGTTAGTAAGAGCAGAAAGCTGCTTTCTGATGCACACCAGTTATCTGTCATCCAAGGAGTAGAGTTGTCCTTGTCACCACCACATCTGTCCAATTTCCTAGGCAATTTTTGTGTGTCTATATGCATGTCTGCATGTGGATGTACATACATGTGTGTATACATATGTAGATGGAGGCAGAGGTCAATGCCAAGTACCTTCCTCCATCACTCGCTACATCATTGCTTGAGATAAGATCTTTCACTGAATCTGAAGTTCATTGATTTGAGGTGGCTGGCTGTCAAAGGAACTTCAGAGATCTGGCCACCGCTACCCAGCCCTTGGTCCTCACCTGAGTGCTGGTGAATCTATACTCAGTTCCTCATGCTTGCAGAACAGGTAGTGTATTGAATGAGCCACCTTCCCAGTCCTGCAGCTTCCTGAAGATTCCCAAATGATCCTGCTTTGAAAACTCAAGGCAGCTGAAGGTGCTTGGTCAGCCAAGGTGCCTTCAAATCCAGGGTCACCCCAAGTTAGGCTCCTGGCTGGGACTCTTCCTGGTGTATACCTCCCTCCCCCAATTAATGCTATTCTGGGCCTTGTTTTCTGACAGAGCCTCCAGATGCAGTCCCACTGTGTATGCAGTTCCTCCACACATCTGTCATGCTGCCCCCCCCCCCCCCGCCCATGTTTCCCAAAGACCTGGGAATTACACTTTTATAAAGAAATTAAATCCTCTCTAGCCTTTGTCTTCTACTGTAGTCACATGAAGACTTCCTAGCAGGGCCATTTGGTCCTTTCTTGGGAACATTCCTATTCCCTCTCAGTTATAGATAAAAACAAGTGGTCTCATTGACAACACATTGAGTTGAGTGTGCAGGTGCCCACTTGGCATGCACCCACAGAAGTGGGCTGGGTGAGGGGCTTAAGAGCTGCACTGATAAGAAGCGATTGTCTCCAGGACAGTGCTTTGGGCCTGCAGCAGGCTCCTTAGCCACACCTAATGTGATGCTTAATACCGACTGTCAGCTGGACAGCTTCTAGAATCACGTAGCAGATGAGTTTCTGTGAGGATGCTTCTAGATTAGGCTGAGATGGAAAGGCCCACCCTAAACATGGGTGTAGTGTTCCCTGTGCTCGGGTCTCCTGCTGACTTAGCAATAGAGTGAGTAGAATACAAGCATTCACTTCTGCTTCTTAACGGCAGACATATGTGACTGGCAGCCTCACACTCTCTGTCATGGCCTGCCTGCTGTAAAGGGCATATATGCCCATAGATACCCTTGAACTGTGAACCAGCATAAACTCTTCCTCCCTTAAGGTTTATTTTATAACTGTGTATATGTATGTAGGTGTGTGTGTGTGTGTGTGTGTGTGTGTGTGTGCACGCACATGAGTGCTGATGCCATTGGAAGTCAGAAGAGAGAGTCTGATCCCCTAGATCTGTAGTTATACATAGTCATATAACGCTACTCCACCTCTGTAAGAGCCGTGTGCACTAACCACTGAGCTAACCACTGAGCGCTCTCTCCAGCCCTTGCTTTAAGTTATTTATTCATATGTTTTCTTTAATCAAGTATTTTAGCAATAAAAAAAGAACCCACCATCCAGGACAGCTTGCCTGTGATGCTCTAAGTGATTGGGAGACAAGGCTGGCCTCCACTTCCCTGCCTAGCGATTCTACAGCTCTCCTCTTAGAAACACAGCCCCACAGTAGTCTCACACAGAAGTATTTTCTTTAGCCTCATTTCTTCAGTCCTAGGGGTTAGACCCAGGCTTTGTAGATGGCTTTGCCCCGAGTTACATGGCTGATCCTTTTCATCTCCACTGTTGACTTCAGGACCTGGAGATCCAGAGATTTGCTGGTGGCCAAAGAAAACCGTGGGAACAGGTCATATGTTCCTCCTCTTGCAGGATACTTACTACCTCCCCCTCGGCTGCCTCTTGGGATGGTTGCAAGATCTTCACCTCCCCCCACCCCTATGCATCTGCATCATTTGTTCTTTCTCAACATCCTCATATAGACAACAGCTGTGCTGCTTGAATTCTGAGTGAGATGCAAATGTGAACTTCCCTGCCTCCTTCCCCTCAGACACAGCCTTGCTTCAAACCTTGTAGAGTCAGTCTTATGTTTCCTTCCACATTGGCGCAGGGTGGACGTCTCATTCAGCTCATGTGAATCCTACCACTTTCTTAGACTCAGAGACAACACATGTATGCTGATGTGGCTCTTTGTGGCATTGCCATGAGAGGAGGGCGAGGGCGTGCTGTGGTGGCAGGGGAGTCCGTTGTGTGCCTGCCCTCCTCTGCCCTGCTCCTGTCTATTGCAGGCCACACTTTGGAGCAGCGGCTTCCACTTGATGGACATTTAATACCCATGGATCGAATAAAATTGTTTTGCAGCTAGAATTTTCCACGACTGTAATTACTAAAAGATTCTAGTTGTTGCTCGTGGGTGTCCTCCCTGGAGCGGCCACGGAATGAGAAGCTGACCTAGTTCCTCTGTAGCTCAACTTAATAAACAGCCTTAACCCATTTTTAGGTCTATTGACTGATCTCCTTTGGATGGGTGTGGTTTTCCATGGCAGGGTAGAGATCAAATGTAGTAGGGTGTTGTGCCCCCCACCCCCCTTAAGCTCACTCATTTTTTGGTTCACAGCAATTTAGGTCAATTCCAGCTTTTAAAGAATGAACCTCTGTAGGAAGAGGAAATTAACCAGACCTTAAAGGGGCCTCGTTACCATAATTAGCCCCCAGAGAATGCCTCTCAGCCTGATAAAGGTCGCCCCATGACCACTTCAGGCCATCACCTTACATTGACACTACTGTGGCTTTTCCTGCTTCCTGACTGGCATGGCGGCCGTCAGTGATTGGGGGTGTGCTCTTGGGTGTGTGAGCACTCGGCTGGTATGTGGGAAACCATGAAAAGACATAAAAAGATGTATGTTTCAACCCTGAAAGTCTTCCTGTTTCTTCTGATCTTTTTGTGTCTCCCATGTCAGCATAGACTCTTCTTTGGGAGAGGGCCAGCTAACTATAACCCTCCACAGGACACAGGTGCAGGGCATGACTCAAGTGGGGATGGAGGACTTTAGATGGGAAGACTCATGGCAAAGATAGCACAGGGATGAAGGGGTAGCCAGGCTATCATTCACTGGACCCCTGGATATAAGGGACACAAGTGGTCCTTGAGTCACAGACATTTCTATCATCATTAAGAAGCCTTTCTGAAGTGTGGATTTGAATGCCTTGTGTTCTGATCTGTCTTCTCTGTTTCCTGTTCTGCTGTGATGTAAGCAAGCAGCCTTATGTCTCTGGCACAGTCACAACCCTCCATGAACCATGCTGTACATTCCCTGACCTGAAGGACTGTACCCTCTCAGACTGTGAGCCAAAACAGATCCCCTCTCCCTTACATTGTTTTTGTCACATGTTCTATGACAGCAAAACCAAAAGCAATGAATCCACTGCCCCTTTCCATGGTGATTCATTTCTGAAGGGACCAGTAGCTGAGAGTAGATCAGGGAGATAGGTTCCTTGCAGAAGATGGACAGACATTTAGCTGGAAGGCCCACCCAACATGCAAGGTCAAACACCAAGGTTGTGATGGTGGGAAGCTGACACATGGTGGCTCACTGAGCTCAGAGGTCATGCCAAATGTCTCTTCTCTCATGTCTGGGGCCACATGTGGTCAAGCTCTTTAATATTGGTGTATGGGACAATTTAGTCTAATCTGTTTTAACGTGAAAACAATTAAAGAGAATTAACATTTTAATTTGTTTTGTTTTGACGTGCCCCTTTCTTTGGGTCTGTCTTATCTCCACATTCTGTCTGTTGCTGTGTCTTTCTTTTATTCTTTTCTTAGATTTGCAACATTGACCTTCAACCCAGTTTCCCAGAACTTTCCAGATGCCTTCAACATCTGCAGTAGACTTTAGTGTTACTTTCATGCTGAAATTTGATTTAAGTCAACAACTACTTTCTAAATGCCAGTTGTGTCCTTTTACCAGACCAGGTCCTCAGACTTGAGATGAGTGGTGTGTAGTGACATGGATGATTCCCTGGGAAGCACAGGTCTTCTGGGAGGATGGGGAGTAGAGCCAGGCATAAAACTGCTATCAGGAAGAATGTGGTCCTCCTCAGGTCCTCATGCTTGAGCGACAAGAACTTTACTGATAGGCCCATCTCCCTGTCGCTTGAATCTTTTCATTATGGCCATTCCTTTAGGTTTCCCTTCTTCCCCAGACCCTATTTTTATCTTTATCAAAAGAGAAATGCACATGAGAAAACAAACCTGACCGGTTTGAGCTTGCTTATCTATGATAATCAGTTTTCTCTTACTGTAACAAATGCCTGAGGAAATGAATTTAGTAAGAAGATAAGTTAATATAGGCTCTCTGGTTTGGAGGTTTCAGACCATGGTTGACTGACTTTGTTGACAGACATCTAGGCTGTTTATCATTAGATGTGTGTAGCAGGGAAGACCTGGGCATCTCATGGCAGTTGTAGTATGAGAGAGAAATGAAGTAAAGAGAGAAATGAGTAAATGAGAAAAGCAAGTGAGAAACAGGGTCCCAGTATCTCCTTCAAGGTCACACTTCAGTGATTAGATTTATCCCACTGCTGAGAGCTTCCACCACACTTCCAAGAACATGGTGGATAGCTGAATACATTAAAGAATCTCAGAGGAACTTTAGGGTTGTGACTTCAGGGGTCCAGTAGTGTCTTGCTTGTTTCTTTCCCCAAGGAGATAGAGCAAGCAGAGTGCTTAGAGTTCTTTTTGTAATTTGAAAATGTGCTGTGTTCTTTGCCTTTAGAAAGATAGGATTTTGGCTTGAACTAATCTCCCAAGATTTCCCATGAAAGGAGTCCAGCCCCAACCTCATAATGTTGTCACCTGCTTCTCCTTCCTTGTCTCCCCCTCTTTGCAGAGCTGACGATGGGACTCAGCATCTTTCTTATACTAGGTAAGTACCCCTCCCCGAAGCTCACACCCCAGGCCTTGAAGTATGATTTAATTGAAAGGATTGACCCAAAAAGAAACGAAACAAAACTGCAAGCCACCTCGTATCGTGTCAACGTTTCCTGAAGACAAATGGCCCCGTCTTTAAATGACACTCGAGAGCAGACAGATGGACATGTAGTGGTTAGGAGAAGGCTCCCTCCTATGTTCCTGAACAAGGTCCCCACACTACCCCCACTATCTCCTCGGTGGTCCCCAGGAACAAAAAGCAATTCAGATCACAGAATATTACTTCTCTCGCCACAGCACCAAACTATTAAAAATAAAACTGTCCCTCAAGGCAAAACGTTTCATTTATTTTCCTTTGACTGACTAACTTGTTTATTAAGATGAATCAAGTGACTACATCTAGATGGTGCACAGGCAAGAAAATTTACTTATCGTAGGCTTTTGGAAAGCAGGCTTTGTGTTCTCTGGAATTATCTTTGAATTTTAAATGAGGAAGAGCCATTTTTTGTTTTGTTTTGTTTCTCCCTGAAATTTGTGTGACTGGGCTCTTTGGATGATTCTGCCTCAGGTGGCTCTGTCTTGGGTGGTGTCCCATGTGACCTTGAGTCTAAGGCCAATCATCTTCCTGAGCTGTAGCAAGGTGTCCCTTTGAGGCAGACTACCTTCCTTCTTCTGCTGCAGTGTTTACTGTTTAATAGAAAACCATTCCCCTTTGTCTCATTTCATGTTTGAGACCCTGTCAGACTGCATCTGTGTTCCCCTTCAGGTCCCAGAAACACCTTTGTGTTTTCCTGGCCCAGCCCTGAAGGAGCTCACGGAAAGGGTACTTGTGTCTCTAGGGAAGTTTCTATTGCTGCCCTTCGCTCTGGAGACACAGGATGTGTCCACAGGCTCTTCTGATCAAAGCCCTGTTTGTTCTAACGTGGTAGAGCTTGAAAGAAGAAAAAGGTATAAACCAAGAGATCCCGCCCACTCTGATAAACCACACCCACTCTGATAAACCCCACCCACTATAGAATAACATGGAAACCTTGTAATTTCCTTATAGAAGCCAGATGCCAAACGACACCTGCCTTCCTTTAGGTGGTGAGTTCTATTTGGTGTTACACACACACATTATTTCTGTCTTTGGGTTGTTGTCTGTTAAAGATAGTTAACCTCATTTTTTAGATGAGGAAATTAAAGCTTGCTCAAGGACACAGATTGTCAGTAATGACAGCCAATGCTATCAGCCAGTTACACACTCTGTTTGGTCATTACCACCCTGTCAGTTTGGTTTTAACATTCCCCCCTAATTTTATAATGTGAGCTAGGGGAAAGGGGTGTGCATGAGCTACCAGACATTGGCCCATAGGTGGAACAGCATCTTTTCTTTTAGACAGAGTCTCATATTGCATAGGCTGGTTAGTGCTGGGACCATAGGCATTCACCACCATTCCTGGTGTGTGGTGTTGCACATTGAACCCAAGACTCTGTGCATGCATAGTTGAGCTACAGCCCTAGCCCTAACGTACCATCATTCTTAACAAGTCCCAACATAGTGAGGTGATATGTGGTCGTTTTTCTCTATCTCTTATACATGATGCTTCTGAAGAGGGCTCACCCTAGTTCTGCCCATGAAGACCCTTTGTAGCAGGCAGAAGGCAGAGGTCCAGGTAGAAAACACAGATATCAAAGGCTGGGACTCCCAGAGGTAGTCATCTGTCTTTCTGTTTATTGGCTGGTGTCTTATGAGCAATGAGTTCCAGGACCCTGGGGGGACAGATCAGGTCTGTGGCTTCTTACTGGAGCAAGTTAGGATTGCCTCACCAGTGTGGTTCCATCCCCTGGGTCTGATTTGCACAGGATGAGCAGGCTATCTCCCTGAAGGAAGAGGGTGGAACTCAGGTGAAGACCCAAGGGACTCCATCTGTTCTTCTTCTTTGGTCCTCTCTCCCCATCTGAGGCACAGAAGAACAGATAGGAGGAAGGGGCTCATTGGAGGAGTGGGTGATGTGGCCTGATGGTGTTTTGTTCCATCCTTTATCCATCTCTGGCAGAAAAGAATCAAGTGTTCCCTTTCCCCTGACCACCCAAGCCAGCAGAGTGACTCAGGACTCTGTAGAGAAGCAGTATGCATAGCATGGTATTATTAAATCTTCAGATGGACTGCTGAGGACTAAAGAAACTTCTCTTTGATTTTTCACATGTGTATTCTGGCTCAGAATTTTCTTTGCTTGTTTGTTTAATTGCTGATCTGAGAATGGAACTCAGTGTGGTGCATGTGCTAGGCAAGAGTTTTGGTACTGGACCACATCTCCAGCCCTCTAGGCAAGAGTGTCAATTCACAAGTATGTACGCTGTCCCTTGCCATGGGTGTGCTTTATAATTCCAAAACTGAATTAATAAACTGGGTGAATCTCTTTGAAAAAGGAATTTGGGACAGAACAAACCACTGAAAATGCTTGGCTCTTAAGTCCTGCTGTTTATACCTGATGTCTGAAACCTTGCAGAGCTGCCACCAGTGTCTCTGATAGGCTGTTCTGGTATAGATGTGTCTGTGACACCCAGCCAGAGGGGAGCATGTGCTCACGCTGGCGTTGGAAGATCTCTCTGCTCTGTCTGAGAAGAACTCACAGAAGCTAGAGTCTCGTGTGTGTCCCTGGGGGGATTTTTGGGACAATCTACCCTTTCTTTCTGGGACTGGCCAAAGTCTGTGGCGCTATTTCTTGTGGGAGGATTGCTGAGAGGGGAGTGCCCAGAGACAAAGGCCACCGCCCATTTCTTCCAGGAGAGTTTGTGGTGTCTCCTAGCAGCATGTTGCTAATTTCACATTGAAGACTGATGGGCAGGACTAGGGATGTGGCTTAATTGGTAGCGTGCTGACCTTGCATGAAGGAGGACCTGGTTTCAGTCCCCAGCATGGCATAAACTGGGCATGGCAGTGCCTGTCTACAATCCCTACACTTGGGAGGTAGCAGTGGGGGGATCAGAAGTTCAAGGTAATTTTTATCTACATAGCAAGCTCAAGGCTAGCCTGGGCTACAGGAGACCCTGTTCCTACCAACCAACCTACCAACCATTCAAAATACTGGGGCCAATGAAGAAGGAGTGGGTATGGGAACAGAAAAGAGAGGAGTAGGCTGTTACCCTCCTGCTTGAGAATTAGCCATTTGCTCCTTACAGAGGAACAATGATGAGAACCAGAAGCATCGAATGGCTTCTGAGGTCATTTGAGAACACTCACAGTTATTCTTCCAGAGACCCTGTAGTGTGTGTGTGTGTGTGTGTGTGTGTGTGTGTGTGTGTGTGACAGTGGTGGGTGGTGAGAAATGAGGTGTGAGGTGAAGTTTCAGGACACTTGGTTGTCTGTAGTGATGGCAGGAAGCCGAGATAGAGAGCCCTACAGAGGGGTGGCCTGCATGACTGCAGGTCCCTGCAGTATTCTCTCTCTCTCTCTCTCTCTCTCTCTCTCTCTCTCTCTCTCTCTCTCTCTCTCTGTGTGTGTGTGTGTGTGTGTAAGGGTTGGTGGCCAAGGCTGAGATATGTTCTCTGAGGCATGAAATTCTACCTCTTTCGAAGAGAGGCTAAATTCATTTGCAGCTGGTTTCTCTTAACTCCAACTAACACCAGCGCTGTTCCAGAAAACCACGAAATTTCAAAACAGAATAGAAATCGTGTGAGTTTGGGTGTACACTCAGGGGCCTGGGTGGGTGTGGGGGCTCCAGCCTTAGCAGTTTTGTCCAGCCCTGGTGAGGATTTTCACACTGTGTCACCATCCTCCCTCTGTCTGCCGGAGGCTCAAGTTTAAGCCTGGGAAAATGGGGATCTGGATGAAACAGGCCTCAGGGGACTACAAGTGGCCATAAAAGCCAAACACCAACCCAAGGCAACCCCATTTGATGTGACCTCTGATGACTGGCCATCTCTCAGTTGGTGTCAGAGAAGGCACATGGTGGCAATTAAGCCCCAAAGTGACATTGGGAGAATTATGCTAGTGAGAAATTGATTTTTTTCTCCTGTCTTTAAAAAAAATACGGTTTGTCGCTATCCAAATATTTCTGAAACAGCAGGCACAGCAGCATGAGGATGGGTTGCTGGCATCACCGTGAAGACATGGAGTCAAGCCAGAGAGTGAGAGGGAGCCACAGGGGCCAGGGATAACATCCTTTGATACTTTCTCACGAGCTGCTGACAGTGTGATTGTGGGAGGTCAGTGAGCAAGGTCAGAGGTGGCCAGGCTCTGCTCTGAGGATGAGGAAAAGGAGTCTTCCCCGCTCCTTCACCTCTGCTCTTCTGACTGCTCTTCTTCATGCTCAGTGTTTGCACTCAGCTTTTCACACGTAAGGAGCTCAGGCAGTGGTTCCAGGTTTTCATTGCTTGTGACATTCAATTCTGGGTTTTCCAAGGTAATGCTAAATAATAATTTTCAGATCGTTTGACATGTTAGGGAGCTAGAGTCCCTGGGTTCTTGGTCTGGTTGCTCTGCAAACTGATCAAAATTGATTAATTCAGATGTGTACTTAAAAGGCTTTTTATTTTTATTTTTGAGGTAGGGCCTCATGTAGCCTAGGCTGACCTCACACTCACTGCATAACTGAGGAGAGTTTGAACTCTTCCTTTTAACTTGTATATGTGTGTTTGTGCACACACATGTGCCTGTGCACATGCATGTTTGCTGGCTACATGTGTGCAGGTGCCTATGGAGTCCAAGAGGAGTGCATCAGATCTCCCAGAACTAAAGTTATAGGCAGTTGTGAGTCTCCCGATGTGGGTGCTGGGCTCTGAACTCGGGTCTTCTGGAAAAGGAATAAGTGTTCTTAACTGCTGATCTATACAGGGATCTAGCTCTGGCCTGGAATGTGGTGAGTGCCGTAGGAGCTTAAATAAGTATCAGTTCCTCTAAGTGCCAAGAGCCCTGGCTCTAGGTGGTGGTCAGTATGTTCATCTGCACAGGAAGTGAGCAGTAAAAGCTAAGACCTGTTTGGTGTCAGTTAGTGAGGTGAGAGAGATCAATGGTGGTGATCAAAACAGGCAGGGGCAGTGCTGCAGGAGCATGGCCAGGAAGGACACAGCTCATGGTAGAAAGAGAAACTCTGGAAGAACTAGAAGAAAATGAAGGGTAATGCTCGTTTGCTCTTGTAGGAATCTTTATCCAAACCTAATGGCAAGGGAAGAGAAATCTGTGAACATGACTGATAAATGATAAATTCCAAGAATGTTCATACCCACCCAATTGTAAACCTCTGAAAGGGCACACACGTGCACTGAAAGGAAGACAGATGGAGTAGAGGACTTTTTCATACTTTTTCGTTTTTTGAGGGGGAATCTTCAAAAAGAGCAGCCCAAATTAATGAGCTACAAATGACACACAACACTGAGAAAATAATGTTAAAATGTAAACAGTACAACGTAATAACATGCTCAGCCCTGTGCCTTCATATGAAAAAGCTCAAACATTAAATAAGGCGGAAAGAGTTTTGCTTATTTTTGAGGCAGGTTCTTACTATGCAACCCTGGCTGGTTTGAAACTGGGCTGGCCACAAACTCAAGGAGATCTACCCGCTCTGCCTCCTCAGTGCTAGGGTTAAGGCTATGCGCTACCACGGCCAGCAAAATGAAAGATTTCACAGTGAGTTACCAAATGACGTGAATGTATTAAGCCATGCAAGTCATACCATATTTGCTTTGTAACACATCCACCTATAATTCAGTAGTTCTCATCTTGGGGTGATTTTGCTACCAGAGAACATCTTGTAGTATCTGCAGAGACTTTGGGTTGACCGGGCAGGGATGAGGGTAGAGGCCAGAAATGGGAGTCACTGCTCTGTATCTCAAGAGACAAGTCCCACTGCATAACAAGAGCCATAGTCATGTGGTTAGGAAATGCTGCGTTTGTTCATCTTGTGTAATTTCATCTTCTTGTATTTCAAAGACAGACATCAATCAATGAATGTTCCTTTGAATATTGAAGTACATATATCATTTGCTAGGTTTTAGTGCTTGTTTATAGTGGTTTTCTTTGCCTGTGAAAGTTAATCGTAGTGTAAAACAAATCTTAAGCATCTCAAGTCTTCACAGAGCTTTGGCCCACGTACACACCTGTGATGCCTAGGCCCTGTCAGGTACAGAACATTACCAAAGCCCTCTCCCCCTCTCTACTAGACACAAGAATTGGTCTAACTTCTTCCCACCACAGATATATCTGTCCTAGGGCTGCATATAAATAGAATACTGAAATAAATTGTTCCATAGTATCCCTAGAGATTGGGTCTAGGAGGCTATGCTTTTCAGGGATCCATTCCCTTATATGAAATCACACACACACACACACACACACACACACACACACACACACACACACAATCATATCACTGTGCGACGTATAATACCAAATAAATATGTGATAGATAGATAGATAGATAGATAGATAGATAGATAGATAGATAGTCAGACAGATAGATAGAATGTGTATGTGTGTGAAGGTGCTCAGGAAAGCTAGAGGAATTAGATCCCTGGGCATGGATAGACTCAGGTCTTCCAGGAGAGCAGTACAGGCTCTTAGCTGCTGAGCCATCTCTCCAACCTCATGATAAAAGATCTACAAGTAATCCTCACATTGTATTGTCCAGGGAATGACAGCAAAGAAATCTCTACATGTTCAATGCACTTTTTAAACCTTTATTTCAAATATTTCCAAAGGTTACATCAGGGTTTATTGAATCTGTGGATAGGGAACCTACAGAGACCAAAACAGAATGTCTTCCCTTTTGTTGAGACTGCTAATGAACACAGCAAGGCAGCCCTCACAGGGTGCTCTGTGCGTCTCTGGGATCTTTAAAGCCTGCTAAAGGAGTCTTGGGTATAACAGTTGTTTTCATAATACTATGGATTGCCTTTTCCCCTCCGTTGCACTGTGCTGACATCGGCGTTGATGGCGTGAAGACAGTTGTTTCTCAGACTGTTGCTGCCTTGAGTGGAGGGACCATGACACATCTGTTGTATTCTTTGTTAACAGTCACTTGTAGGAAGATGAGCCAGGGTCAGTAGTGTCCATGTTAAATCTTGGCCCCTCAGAACAAGTGCTCTGGCATTAACAGATGTGATTTTAAAGGTATTATGTAAGGCGTGACTGCACAAACATTTGCAAGATCTGCTTAACTTGAACCGCTGGTGACATATGTATGATTGTATTCTTACATGCGTAAAAGTTCCACCCCAACCACGACATGGTTACAGTGAGTTTTTATGTAACAAAGCACAAATGTTTATTGATATGTTTTCTAGTTTTACATTGCAACTAAGTTTTAGGGAACCATCATTTGTGGACATTTGGTTTGTACCAAAAGCCAACAGCCATCATTATCTAGATGGCTATTAACATAACCCATCGTTTTCCAATTACATATCTGTCTGGTGCTGTTTATACATGTCGCCCACAAGAATTTAGCACAGCAGAGTGTTCGCAGGGGGAACGTGAGATCACTTGAGAGATTTGCAAAAGTCTTTGAAAAGAGGCACCGTTATGCTTGTTCATTTTTTTTTTAAAAAACTTGGTGAAATAGTTAATTTTCTCAAAAATATGTTAATTTGTAGTGAGTAAATTAATATATATTTTCAAAACTTTCCATTTTACTTTCTATTATAAAATATAATACATGTTAGTAAATCTTGTGGGATCTCAATACTTTAGAATATAAAGAGAGCCCAAGACAGCTGAATTTGAGCATTGCTGATTTCCGTATTCCACTGAAGGCATGTCCATGTTATTTTGAATGTCATAACTTCACTCTTTTTAATTGTGGGTTGTGTTCTGTCCTGCACATTTACCATAGTTATTTATTCTTCTCTTAATAGACATCTGGGCTGCTTCAAGATCTGGAGTTCTGTAAATAAAATTATGTCCAGTCTTATACAGATGTTTGTTGAACAGGCTTTTCTTTCTGAAGGGTAAATACTGAGGAAATAAATTGGATTAGTCAGTTTGTAAGTATTTAGCATTACTGTGTAAGAAATTTCTGGGTTCTACCAAAGTTGTTTGTTGCTCTACATTTTTGTATAGCATATGGAGGTAAGAGCATTTAGGGGCTGGAGAGATGGATCAGCGATTAAGAGATTAAGAGATTAAGACTGCTCTGCCAGAGGTCCTGAGTTCAATTCTCGGCAACCACATGATGGCTCACAACTACTCTTCTAGCATGTGTCTGAAGACAGCTGCAGTGTCATATAAATAAAAAAAATAAATCTTTAAGACAAGAGCATTTTTAATGAAATTAAAACAGAAGCATGCACACATGTACATACGTGCACCCCTGTCCTCATCTGTGTGACTCTAGAATTTGTAGGGTTAAGATAACACTGTAAAACTGGAGGCTGAGGGTTTAGCTCAATGCAGTCTAGCAGTGCAAGGTCCCACCCCTAGAGCCACAAACCAAACAAAGCAAAGGAAATCACAATGGGAGCAAGGGTGTGATGCACACAGGTAGGGGATGGTGGTGACCCTGGACAGGAAGTGCTGCTAGGCTCTGTGTTCTGCTTTCTGAAGGTCAACCAATGCACTGTGCCCGGGGGAGGGACAAAGGCCGTTTCTC
This sequence comes from Rhabdomys pumilio, assembly GCA_030674055.1. Lineage (NCBI taxonomy): Eukaryota > Metazoa > Chordata > Mammalia > Rodentia > Muridae > Rhabdomys > Rhabdomys pumilio. The sequence goes on from JANHMN010000015.1 coordinate 65,041,100, forward strand.
CTTCCAACAGAAAATGCTCAGAGTATCCACACTGCTGGCTGCCTATGTGGCTACAGGTGCCCGTTCTCCTGACCCTTTGGACTATGGGAGGCCTGACAGGAGCCTGCTTTAGATGTTCATGCTGGCTGCATCTGGGCCCAGGAACAAGCCCATTGCTCCTACAATTTAATAGTTCCTATTGGGAATAAGCAGCTGCTTTTTTATCTGGTTACCCTTAGACAAATGATTTATGGCTCCCTTGCTAGGGATTCAGTCCCTCCGATTCCAGGCCTGTGCAGGTGGCCGAGGGGAGAGCAACACTCACTGAATTGGCATCCGAGGCAATACTCTGTTTCCAGTTCTCAGGATGGAATTTAAGCCCTAGTTTATTTACCCTTAGCAAACACAACTAACTTTTCTTCTTATTATTTTAGGTCATTGGGTAAGAAGGCTCATAAAAAGGAGGACATAAAACAGCTTTTACTAACAAACATTATGCTGATTTATCTGTGAGTGGGAGCCGAACCATATGGTCTAGATTCTCTTAAAACACACATGGGGTTCAGTATTAAGGGAACAGGCACCAGGCAAATTCATTTTGCATTTCAGGAAACAGAACAAGGGCGTTTGGTAGTTCATGATTGCTGAGTGCTTGCTGTGTGCAAGAAACTGAGTTTAGGGATTCATAGTCATGACTTCATCTACTCCTCCCCGTAGTTGGCTGTGTGGGTTTTTTTTGTTTGTTTTGCTTTTTGTTTTACCAGGGGTAGACACAGCACTGGGTGCTGGGCCCTGAATAACATAGGAACCTGGGAAGAGCTAGAATCCAGGCTTTGTCCCACAGTGACAGGTTTCCCTCCTAAAATATCCAGATCCTGAGACATGAACAGAAAATGGTATGAACTCGCAGCCTGCAGATCATCTGGCAGCTCAGGTTGCTGAGTGGCATGTCACATTCTTTTGTTAGCTGGAGCCCAGGCCGCTGAACATCAGAGGGTCAGGGTTTCTCCATGTTTGCTTGGGACTCTCAGCTGGACATCACTGCAGAATCATGTGCTGCCGGTGACTCTGCTGTGATGTCATTTCATTCATTGGTTGAAGCTTCTGAAACATCCTGAAGATGCTCTGTGGGCTGCTCAATGACTGTGAATGTGGCCCAAGGAAACCCATGTGCTTCTGGTTTCCCTCAGCTCCCTCCCAGGTGTCTATATCTCTCTCACTGCTTTACCAAATGACTCTTGTTCTGAATGGGTTTCAGGGAATAATGGCAGGCTGGGTGCTCAATCCCACCCATGGCATGGGCATGGATTTCTGGTTGAACAGAGCCATGGACCAGTCACAGATAGGAAAGGTAGTCTATTGATAGTTTGTTCACCTATACATAGAGGAAAAAAGACTCTCAGTGTGGGAGATGGCTGGTCATGCAAGTTTGGAGCTAGAGTTTGGATCCCAGAACCTCTGTAAAACCTGAGTGAGTATGATTTGGTGACCTTCCCATAATCAGAGCACCTGGGACAAGCTGGCCAGCTAGACAATCCAAATTTGTCAAAATAGCATAACAAACAAACCAAGGTGCAAATCTATTTTGAAAGACGTCTTTAAAATTGATTGGACACAGTCATCCAATTGGATGTGCCCAATTAATTCTTAGCAAGTAAGAATATTTGCTAAGAAAGTGTTAACAGCAGCATGATCGAGCCAGATTGCAGTGTTCTCACCAAATTCACATGATGTCCATACCACTAGAAGCTGGATTTACAAAGCGTGGAGGGACCTAGAGGAGCAGTGAGTGGAATATTGAAAAGCCATGCCTCACTAGAGTGGAAGGATGTGTGTGTTTGTGCATGTGCATGTGTTCCTGGAATCAAAGCTAGATCCATACCACTAGAAGCTGGATTTACAAAGCATGGAGGGACCTAGAGGAGCAGTGAATGGAATATTGCCTCACTGGAATGGAAGGATGTGTGTGTGTGTGTGTGTGTGTGTGTGTGTGTGTGTGTGTGTGTGT
>JANHMN010000015.1:65043096-65053472 GCA_030674055.1 Rhabdomys pumilio
GTGTGTGTGTGTGTGTGTGTGTGTGTGTGTGTGTGTGTGTGTGTGTGCATGTGTTCCTGGGATCAAAGCTAGATGCTTGTACATGTTAAGCAAGAGCTTTACTACTGAGCCACACCCTACAGGCCAATCATAGGGCTTTCTAAGAAGAGAAATATTGTATTTGGTAAGCTTTAATGAGCGATAACTCCCAAGTACATTTGGGTTTATAAATCTTAGAGATGTAAGACGTATCTTATGGTATTAAAGACACATACTCATAATAGTTGAGTTTCATTTGGGACATTGATGGATACTTCCCTTTTTTGGCTCTCTAGACTTGGGGAGGGCCCTGGCCTAGAGATGGTTGCCAAACCAGGGCATGGATGCACTCACTTTCCCCCTCTGAAGTCCCGGTGGGTATCTGTAATTGATCTTGGCAATTCCTCTTTTTCACTGAACCCTCTAAATAAATCTTAGGTTTGTACTCAACACAGCACACTGTGAAGCCATCACTTGTCTGTCTGCATTTGCCGGTAAGTGAAAACATATTTGCCATCCTTACTCTAATTGTTTGGGTCTGTGGCCTTACTACTGTTACCTTCATCTCATTGTAGAGTGTAATGGCATTACAAACAGTGTCTGAACAGGAGCGTGAGCCTCTTAGTAACTGACAAGCCCAACAAGAGGCACTGGGTGCATTCAGTTGGTTGGTACACATTCCTATCTTTTGAGAGACTCACACATTCCAGAAGGCTCTGCAGAGGAGTGTCCCAGTGTGCCCAGGGGGTTGCTGAGGCTGTAGTGTCTCTTGGGCTGTGGTGGAAAGACCTGCTTTGGGGACTGGCAGTGCTTTGGCCTCCTGGCTTGGGGAGCCTCAGTCTCCAAGTGAGAAGACCCTTTTCCCAGGTACTTGTTAGGGGTGTGGAGGGATAGTGCACCAGTGTATTCAGCTGTCATTCCCTTAGATGGACTAGGAGGCTTTTGTGGTGTGAGCTCAGTGGGGGATCCTTTTGCAGTTTTTGAAACACAGGCCTGCCATTAATGCTTTCTAAGAGAATGAGAGTTTGCTGTGTTAAAACACAGTACCTCCCTCAGTAGTCCTGGGCCCCTTAGCCAATCTGCTGGATACTGGGTGGCCCAGAAGCCTGCTCTGCAGGAGGCCCTGGCCTCCCAAGTCTTTCTGAAGGTGGTATTTTAGCTGTTTCCCACACTACTGTTTGGCAGTACAGCCAACTGGTGCCAGTAGACACTGTTTCTAGAGTCCCCCACTTCTTACTCTTTGGGCCAGGTGCCTGTGGAGACAGCTCTGGCTTTTCTTTGTAGTTTATGGATTTTGGAAAATATCTGTAGATGCTCTGTTTAAAGGAATTAGGTCATATTTCAAGATTATACATCACAAGGCCATTGTCTTTTACCAAGTGCAATTTGTGATGGGTCAAGAGGATGTGCCACTCAGTGTTAGAAGCGAGCTCAAAGCACAGGCAGGAGGAGTCCACAGAATACTGAACGGCTCCACGTTGTGAAGTTTATCAGAGACAACTGGGCTACGGTTTCAAAGACCTCAAGCTCTCCCTGTGCTAAAGGAGAACCACTGTATGACCTTTGTTTTCTTATATATTGGATTTTAAGATGGAGGAGTGTGGGTCCCTGTTCTGGAGGAATCTCCGGCCCAGCTGGGGACAGGGTGTGAGCGGGGAGAGTCTGCTGCTGCCTCTGCTCACTTCTCTGCTGTCACCACCTGGTCACTCCCAGGTGCTGCACCTGTCTCTCCATGCTGAGTTGGCCTGGGTTGGACTGATAAGGAGCCGGCTAGTTGGCAAGGAGGCAGCTTGGTGTCCCAGGCAGGTTCCGGGAGAGCAGATCTCTTCCCAAGTGTTACAGCTCTTTTAACAGAAACTCTCGATCACTGGGATGATTCTCGCACACTTTTTACTTCTCCTGATATACAGTTTTAGGGTGGGTTAGAGTCTGGCAGCAGATAATGCCTATTGGCTTGGTTTGAGAGCTTGGAGATACCTCATCTACATGTGGGAGAGCCTGACTGATGGCCATAGACCTCTCTGTGGAGAGGCTGTGGAGGGCTGAAGCTGAATGAAAAGAACCAGGGCTGGGGAGCAGAGCCGAACGAACACCTGCCGTCCGATAAAGGTCCGGGGTTCAAGGCCTATGCTCGACCAGGCACCCAGCTGCTTCTCACAGCCCCACAGAGGAGTAAGATGGTCTGCCTTCCTGGTGAGTTCCGAGTAGTTGGAATAAGAAATGGTCACCTTCTCAATATGCCACCAGCACACCAGGCTGCTTGTGTAATTTAGGTTTTGGTGAACAAAGTCTGTTTGGGGATGGAAGTTGATGTTTAATGCCAATTCTTCTCTTGGTCTGTGCAATCAGCCGAGAGACTCCAGCAAGGCAGCCCCAGCCTCATTCAGCATGAGCGTTTTCACTGGTAAAATGGAGATGAAATGTTTCACACACCACAAACTTGTGCAAATGAAAAGACATTATATAGGAACTGGTGTGTGTCACCACCATAACTAATAAACCATGACCAAAAGTAACTTGGGGAAAGATGAGTTTAAGGAACTCAAGGCAGGGACCCAAGGCAGGATCTCAAAGCAGGGAACTCAAGGCCATGGAGGAGTGCTTCTTATGGGCATGCTCCCCAGGGCTTGCTTGGCTTGCTTTCTTATATGACACAGGTCCACCAGCCCAGGAGTGGCACCTTACACAATGGGCCAAGCCCTCCACATCAATCACCAATCAAAAAAATGCCCCACAGGCTTGCCCACAGACCAATTTGATGGAGACAGTTCCACAAGCGATGCCTCTTCTTTCTAGATGACTCCCCTTGGCTTGAGTTGAGAAGAGCTCAGCAACTCAAGAGTTTAATGTGTATTTTCATGAGTGAATATGGCCTGTACTTTTTGTCGTCTTCTCTCTTGGTTTGATTTCAGTTATCTTAATATCATCAAATGAGTTCAGGACTGTTTTCTCCTCTTCTGCTCCCTCACAAAACTCACCACATCTTGTATTGATAAAGTTTGTCAGATTTTACCTAAAAAGCTATTTGGACATGGAAGAGTAACTATTCACCAATTAATCAAGACCAATCAATTAACCATTAATTAATCCTTAATTGAGGATTAGTTATTAATTAATTGATTTTGATTAAATTAATCTTCAAGACAAAGGTCTCACTGTGGAGCCCAGGCTGGCTTCAAACTCATGACTGTTTTGTGACCTCTTGAGTGCTGGGATTTCAGCGCCACCACATCTAGCAGTAAGGAGGCTCGTGTGTGTGCCGGTTTTAAGTCACTAATTTCATAATTTTAAATGACTATAGAAGTGCTCACTGTTTCTACTTAGACTAACAATTTTTATTTAATTATTTTATCTGCATGCATGCCTATGTATCACATATGTGTATGGTAACCAAAGAGGCCAGAAGAGGATGTTAGGTGCCATGCAACTGGAGTTACAGATGCCCGTGAGTACCCTTGTTGGTGCTAAGGATTGAACCCCCTCATGTTCTCTGAAAATGTTGCCAGTGCTCAAAACCACCAAGCCACCTCCCAAGCTCCTCTACTACTTACTTTAAATCATATACAGAGAAAACATTTTATTATGTAGATAGCATTTTCACTCATGCTTTTCTCATTAAGGTTATGGGCATTTTGACAGCTTTATGAAGTCACCAAGGAGACAGTTTGTTCTTTCTTTCTTTCTTTCTTTCTTTCTTTTTCTTTTCTTTTCTTTCCTTTTTTTTTTTTTTTTTGAGTCAGAGCCTTTCTACATAAGCCTGGCTGTCCTGACACTTGCTCTGTAGACCAGGCTGACCTCAAACTCACAGGTCTGCCTGCCTCTGCTTCCTGAGTACCAGGCATGTGCTACCACAGCTGGCTCAAGAAGACAGTTCTTAAAATGACTTGCTTTATGGGTTTGTTTATTTTTGTAGTTGTCACTTAGGTTGAGAAGACTGGCAGTCTCCCTAGAACAAGGCTTTCACTTGCAGCTAAGAAGGTAACTCGTGTAACATACACTTAGTGTAGGTACCATCAGGGATCAGAGTAGACACACACTGATTTCTGCTAACCTCGTGTTCGAGTCTAACTAGACACTGGTCACTTCTCAGAAATCTGCAATTTCCTCGTGCTTGGCGGGTCGAGGGTAGAGGCTGCCATGAAAATAAACAATGCGGGGGGCTTTCCTTTTTGCTAAAGGAAGAGTTGACACATTCTTTTGGAATGCTGGCTTACTCTGAAACACATCCTGCCTGGACAGATGAGCTCAGAGATTTGGACTCGAGTGGTTTCTGTTGGGAGATATTTGCACATATTTCTAAAGGCACACAAAGATGGCAGGATTGGACAGTAACTGGAGAGGACGTGCACCCCATTGTCTTATGGAGCTCAGGTCCTACAGCACAGGGTATACCATTCTGTGGAAGTATTCTTGATGTGCACTGAGGTCAGGCTTCTTACTGCCCACGTGTTCTCACAGGTGCTGTGTAGGTGAAGCATGGAGACCTGGCTCTCCCAAGTTTGTCCCCTGAATTCCGGCTCTTGAATTCTGGACCCTCCAAGGTTTTGCTTCTATACCTGTTTTTAACAACAACAAAACACTATCTCCTCCCCCTTTCGTGTCCTTCCTCTCCCCTCCTCCTCTTCTTCCTCCTTTTCCTCTTCCTTCTCTTTTTCAGTACTGGGGATTGGATCCAGATATTCACATGTACTAGGTACCTACTCGACCACAGAACTATACTTTTGCTCCCATTTACATAGTGTATAAATGGTCTAAAATTCTCTCTGTCACTGTTTCTGCCTGCCCAAATTATTGGTGCAGCTTTCCTGCAGCCAGTGTCCTTTGGAGAAGTGTCTAGAAACTCTCATTGAGTTTTCTGATGGAAGAGTGTGAAACTCTTTCACACTGAATTCAGACACGTGATTAGGCTGGCGAGTTCTCATTTTAAAAGGCAGTCTCCAGGCCCAAGGGTGTGACTCAGTGGTAGGGCACGTTCTTAGTGCGTGCAAGCCTTTGACCTCAATCCTCAATGATGATATTAACAATAATAGTAATAATAATAGTAATAATAGAAGTAACGGCTCATCATTGTCTCCATCTACTGTTTCTCAGAAACACATTGAACCCCACGTGTCACACGTGGACTTTCAGCTCAGTCTGACTATGTGCCCTGTCACCACCCACCACCCACACCTGACTCACCAACCCCATAATTCTGGGCTCGAAACAGCACTACCTCTCTTAGGAGCAGCAATTTGTCTTCGGTTGAGATTCCTTTATTCCAACAGTTTAAAAAGAAAAGGCCTCGAAGGCAGCTACAGATCTCACATCTAAAACTTTATGGAGCAGATTATTTCTTCAAAAATATCATCATCTTTGTCTTCCTAGCAGATAGTAATTTTGAAATTGTTAGACACCTACCTGCTGGCTAAGGGAAAATTAGTTTTCTCCAATGGAGTGTCTTTGGGTATTTCAGCCACATTTCAGGGAAGGCCCCATGGCAAGAAGCAGCCAGCCAATATAAAATAAGCTTCGTGTGTGTGTGTGTGTGTGTGTGTGTGTGTGTGTGTGTGTGTGTGTGTGAGAGAGAGAGAGAGAGAGACAGAGAGACAGAGAGACAGAGAGAGAGACAGAGAGAGAGACAGACAGAGAGAGAGACAGACAGAGAGAGAGACAGAGAGAGAGAGAATACAAAGTTATGTGGGAAGGGATTAGAGAAGTGGTTGTGGGAAGAGTTATGGGAAGGGAAACCCATGATCGAAATATATTGTATGAAAAAATATTTGAATTAAGATTAAAAAAGAAATTGTTAGCCACAGAGATTCCACACTGCCCCTTTGTTCATGAAACTCTGAGTTGATGAATGGTCACAGTCCTTCCTTTAGAGTCACTTAAAGCTATATGAAGGGGGGTGGGGATTTTGCTTCTTTCCACTCCTGATGCCCTGCTGGGCACTCTCTCCTCCCTGCCCCACTGTTTTAGACAGCCTGCAGGACTGAAAATGCCTCCTCCCAGATGAACAGCCTTAGCGAGCAGGCATGAATCGACATATGCACCATCTCAGGATACTTGGAGGCAGACACAGAATGTGACAGTCTGACAGTCTGAAGGGAACTTTGCCTCCCACTGGTCCAGCTGAGGAAACCGAGTCCGGGTTGCATTATCATGAGCTGTGGTGCTGATGGCATCCTCTCCCACTTTCTGCATCTTTGGGAACTTGGTTGGCTTTTGATAGCACCTGTATGGGAGGGACAGATTATAACCCCATCTCCAGGGAGCAGATGGGGGAACCTCTGAACTATTTCAGTACAGCTTTCAAAGAGTGAGGAGAGACTACAGAGCTCCCCTTTATTGTCCCTGGAATTCCTGTTCTCTTTAAGTGTCTCTCTGGGGGTGCGTTGTCCTATCGTGTCTGAGAGATGGGCTTCCTGGTGTCTGGAAGTATATTAGTAGAGATTGCTAGAAGCTGAGAGTGGAGCTGGTTGTCTCTGGAGGTGAGTCAAGACACCCCCTTCCCCTTGACCTGGTGGTCCCAGGGAGATTGGCAGGGCATACTGTTCTAGACTATTCAGCGTCTGCCACCCTCCTTTCCCTAGCCATTTCCTTACCATGATCATGACCCATGGTGTTTATTGAGCATCCAAGCACAAAGTCTCACACCTATAGCTCTAACACGGAGCCGGACTCCCGGGAACTACTGACTTCCACCCTTGGAGGCATGACCACATATGAGAAATCAGCAACACATTCAGCCACCCCACTCTGGTGAGGCATAGCTTCCAAGACCAACGTCCATATGGGGAGCGGTGTCTCTGGGCATTTTGAGAGCTGAAGCTAGGACTCCGTCTTAACCTGAACTGCTCAGCCAGCTTCCTATGCTCCCCCATGGGCAAACCATGGTGTTGGCTTTGGATCAGGATCAAAGCTTTCTCCACTAACCCACAGAAAAGAGCCAGCAAACAAATGGGAGCCATAAAATAGAGAGAAGCTACAGTGAAAGTTTGTCTGATGCGATTAGCAGCTGGCAACCTGCCAGATTCCACCTGCTCTCTCTGGCACTGTGGTGTCTTGTTCCAAGTGTCTTCTCATGGCATCTGACCTGGGGCCTTGGGTAACAATACGCTGGTATGTGCCAAGGATAACAGTGGCACAGCAGCCCCAGGAGCAGGCCATGAGGGAGAGCATGAGATCAGACCAAGCAGGGCCTGTGGGTGGGGGCGATGACAAGAGGTCATACTGCACAGGCCAAGGGTGCCGGCTGCTGACTCACCCAGAGTCTGGGAGGTTACCTAACCTGTCTGTGCTCCTGTTTCCCTCTGTGTGAACCCGCTTTCCAATTTGGCACCCTGCTTAGCCAACTGGCAGGAAAGCAAAGCCATGACACCTGGGAATCACAGGTGCCCTGCTTGTTATGCAACAGGTAAGCGCCCATCACGTTACTAGTTACTGTGACAGTCCCTGGGTGCAGAACCAGCTTAGCCTGAGGATGAGGCCAACCCATGAAGTGACTAAATCAGTAATGGGTCATGAGACCTCAGGCTGTGCCAGCATAACTGTATGGGATACTGGAATTTCGCAGTCGCCCTGAGCCATGTTCTGCTTGCCACGGAAAGAAGATAAGTTGGAGAGGATAATTTCTTAAGAGCTTTTCCTGCTTTTTTTTCTTTTTAAATTTAGATATGTACATGCTGGAGGGTACTCTACTTCTGAGCCATAACCCCAGCCCCTCAGCTCACCTCTGCTGTTTGCCTGTCTGCTTGTGTCACTGCCTGCCTGCCTGACACACAACCTCAGAAGTCTTCTCTCTCTGGCACCAGTGAACTGCCACTGTCATTTCCCTCCAGACAGTGAGGGCCAGTGCCCTATCACCAGGACGCACAGGTCTTAGTTACTGGCAGAGTTGCTGGGGTTTGTTCCTGTGAATGCAAACACCCTGGTCAGATCAGTGGCAGTCACAAAGCCCAAGAAAGTGAGCATATCTGAATCATAAAAATGGGGGAAGGGTCTGGTTGTAAGTAGTTAGTAACAGGGGCGAGAAGTGGGGAGAGGGGGCTCTCTACCTCTTGTCTCTGGGAACATGTCACTAAATGTCCCATTGCACTGAGAAATTCGCCCTTTGAGTAATAACTGAAGACCAAATGTTTCAGAGGGGCTTTCCTGCTGCGTGTCCGTGATGGGTGGCAGGGCTGAGGTGCAGTGTGTTGGGATAGGAGGTAGATCCAAAGGTTGGTGAGGTGAGAACTAGGGTGCATTCTTGCTGAGGTTCCTTATGAGACAACAGATCCTCCCCCTGGACTCCCCCTTCAGTGCTACCATGCAAGGCCTTAAGAGCTCAGCATGCAGAACGGAGAGAACTTGATCTGTGAGTGTGCAGGACCCTCGAAGAATGAACGGGACAGGATCTGGGCCACTGCATCTCAGAGGTGATGATGCCCAGGGCAGGAACTGGGGCTTTATCAGTTTTTGTGGTCACTCCCCATGTGCCCCAACATAAGTCTCCGCACCTCTCTGCTATTCCAGAGAGAAAAGGTGAGTATATTGGGTACTCTCTATGGACCTAGAGGAAACACACCATCGAGCTTGGTGCTTTACAAGCAGTGTGTGTTTTTAAAAAATAATTTTTATTTTCCTGCGATTATAATTTTATTATTTCCCCTTCCCCTTTCTTCCTCCAACTCCTCCAACTTTGCTGTCATTCAAATTCATGGCCTCTTTTTTATGATCTATCCATCCATCATCTATCTATCTATCTATCTATCTATCTATCTATCTATCTATCTATCTATCCCAAAATATATAGAAACAGCCTGCTTAATCCAAATATGTTTATAATATTGGCCATTCTCTGTGGCCTTGAGTGTTTCATCATGAGGCCGTGCTCCATGCACACCCATGACTGGCTGGCTCTTCATACCCACTGGCTTTCTTTTGCTAAATGGAAATGTCACAAGAGTGTCTGGATATTAATCATCTCCCCTGTATTGGGCCTGTGTGGGATGTGTGTGTAGCCTGGACTCAAACCCTCCTTTTGTGCACAGCCCCAGCACAGAACAGTGAACATAGTTCCTCCGTATATATGTACTAATGGCTGCTTGGCCAATGGAGGCAGTTGGAGATGTCTACTCTTGATATTTTTTGTTTGTTTGTTTGTTTTGTTTTTGAGTTTGTGACATGCAAAGTCTTAAGTCTGGACTCTGGACCTGACATCATTTCTCACCAAAGTAGCTTTTCTCATTCTTCTCTGGTCATTGAGAGGTGCTGTGAACATGTCTGAAATATCCTGTCTGCACGGGGCGGGGGTGGGAGGGTGGGTGGGGTATGAGCTACTGCAGGTGGGTCCCGGTGTTAGTACTGACTCCCATGCTGACAGGCAGATTGGGTGTGCTTGTGCACTTGTCTTTGGAGATCCCCATTTTCCTCGTGTGTAGTGCACACATCAGAGTCACTATTGGAAGGAGCAGAGGGGCAGCTACCAATCCAAGCAAGTGTCCAGCTGATTGAAAAAAAGACCAGGGACAGCTGAGGTGATAGTTTGGAGCAAAGCTCTGTGTGTGACTTGACTTCCCAGGTGACAGCTACTTGTTTAACTTGCTAGTTAACTCCTAAGGGAAAAGAATGATGTAGTGAAAGTCTTCTAGACATCTGCCTGTGATTTACTCTTTAATTTCTTTTCCAGGTAGAGTCCAGTGGGAGGCTGGCTTCCTGGAGGGATCTCCCAGGAGTCTGTCTCTGTCAGTAGAATACAATGTTTAAAAGGATGAAAGGTATTTCATGGGAGGATGCTGCGTGCACACATGCATGCAGGCACACACCAACCTTCAGGGTGTAGTTAAGAGAACTTTTTCCTTATTCTCCACGTGTAGTTGGCCTTCCCTGCCTGTGGGTTCCACAGTCATGAGTTCAAGAGACCACCAGAGGAAAATACTTGAAAAAGTAATTACATATGTGTGAACATATACAGGCCAGTAGTCCCCAGGCAACTATCCACATAGAATTTACATTATATTAGGTATTGTAAGTAATCCAGAGAGGGTTTAAAGTATATAAGCACATGTGTGTAGGTCATGTGAAACATTTTATATAAGGAGAATCTATGTGGAATTCGGTATCCATGGGATCCTGGAATCAGCTGTGATTCTCTTTTATTACTTTGGCATTACCTAGACTGCCTAAAAGTGGACTGTACCAGTCACATGTCTCTCAAAGGGAAAAGGAAGTCTAAGGACCTGTTGGACCACTTAACTCTGAATACCATGAGGGCAAGTCACTTGGTGGGATCACATGTATTTTATCATCCTCATCCCCACTCAGAGACAGAACGTGAAGGACCACTGTGTGTGTGTGTGTGTGTGTGTGTGTGTGTGTGTGTGTGTGTGTGT
>JANHMN010000015.1:65083390-65113187 GCA_030674055.1 Rhabdomys pumilio
CTCTCTCTCTCTCTCTCTCTCTCTCTCTCTCTCTCTCTCTCTCTCTCTGACGTGTACTCTGAGCTGCTGTGTGTGTGTAGGTTGACAGCATGTGTGAGGTGGAGGCTGTTTATATGTCGAATGCAGGCTGTGGCTGACCCAAAGGGATGGGGAGCAAGCTCACAGGAAGGAGAGTGTCTGCAGGAGCCTCTGAGATGTGTGGGAATCCATGCTGGTGTGGGGTGGGGTCGGGGGAACTGCCTGCAGCGTGGCTGCAAATGAACTGTTCATTTTCCCATAGCCTCTTGCAATTTACAATTCACTCTCCCGGCATCACGCAAAGCTTGCAAGTATCAGAGCAGGGAAGACTGAAGTCTCGGTTGTTTGACACTTCTCTGGCTTTCCTCACTGTGCCTTTGTTTCTCACCAGTTCTGTACACACCTCAGGAATTTCTACTGAGCAGTTGTCTAAATACCAGCGTGCAGCCAGAGAGGGAGAGGAGTACTGGGGTCCTGGGCACAGAGATGTTCTTAAAGAGGACATGAGAAGCCAGAAGCTAGACTGGCTTTGCAGCAGTTTGGAGTTATCCTTACCACCACCTCACCTTTTCTGCATGTACCCATTTCCCTAAGTCCGGCCTCAGTTCAGGAGATGCTCATGCGACACGGAGTGGCCCTCATAGGGTCTGGAGGTTCTCAGGATGAGAGTGCAAAGATGTGTACTTAGTAAAGCCATTGGTGCTGTCTAGTCTGGTGACCCTTGTGGCATCCTCTCCTCCCCCTTAACCATTTCCCAAACAACTCTTTGTGGGTACCCATCTTGCCTGCTATATTGGAAAATTACCACCCTAATGCAGAATCAACCAAGCTGGATTGATCTTGAGTTACAGATATATTACATTTGGATTAAAGGTCTCCTAGGGAGGTTATATTTGGTCCACCTCCATAGAGCCTAGTATCTGATTGAACAGGCCAGCCTGAGGGCAAGACGGGGCTGTGGGGAAGAGCAGGAGCTGGAACCTCAGAATCCATCCAACCACTCCCCTGGGCTGTTGCTTCCTGCCAGGTAAATATTGCTTAGGTACCCAGTTTAGGATTAAAGCGACAAGGTAGAGCTTGTACCAAGGATGCAGCTGATGGCCCATGTCAGCTGGTTGGAGTTAAAAAATATATTTTAATTTGTTTAGCTCTCTGGGGAAATTATCTGAACCTGCATGTGCTAATCAACTTTCACAGGCGCTTTCAAGGAACCCAAGACGAGTCAAGCAACAAAATGAGATTTTTAATCTACATAAATACAGAAATATTTTACCCCCCTTTTAAGAAGGAGATTAAAAAATTCTAATTCATTCCTCCCTCCTGTCCCCAGGACTCTGCCATTAGCAGCTATTGGAAAATGATCAAAGCTTTCAAACCTTTACAGATTCTCCCTTTTTGTGTAATTTTCTTTCAGAAGGTCAGGGGCTATGGCTACATGAATCATAGGTGGAGTCATAGTGACCTGTCCCCTGAACCTTCACCCAGCTGACACTCTGTTCTGGAAGGTATCTGTACTCCCCCTGAACACTTATGCTCCTGCATCATCCCCTTCCTCACATCCTGCCTTTTTGTGTATATAATCTCTTTGTGAAAAAGTAAAAATTACGGTTTGATCAGCCTATAGACAAGCCCTGTTTTCTTTGTGTTTTTGCCTGCTACTCTCCCCCACCTCCTCTCTTTCAGGTGATCTCTTCGCACTCCTGTTTAACGTCCTGCTCGACAGGACAACTCTGGGCTGGGGATGTAAGCTCAGGGGTGGAAGCATAGTGGACCTTTGTAAGGCTGGGTTTACTCTTACCAACCACTGGATGCTTGTCACAGAAGCCATGATAATGTATCCCATTCCTAACTATCTGGCTTACTCTTTGGAGTAAGGAGGATGGACCAATAGAAGCTCTTACCTGTAAGATTTTTCTTTTATTTCCAAAAAATTATTTTTGTTAAATTTATTTATTTATTTTTACTACCCAGTATCATCCATTCCTCTCTTCCCAGCAGCTCCTCACACAAGTCCTCCCCCTCCCCCTTTCCTCTTCTCCTTTGAGAAGAGAAACTTTCCCTCTGGGTGTCAAACACCTCCCCCCAAGTCCCTTGCACAGTACCTCACTCTTGCCTGGGAACACCTGGCTAAGGTTTGTTTAGTCCATGATTGTACGGACAAATGGGCCAATGGGGCTGAGCAAACTTAGTGCCGGGCCAGTGTGAGACAAGTCTGTCTTCTGTCCTGGCTGGGCTGTACGCTTTGGATAAAATACTTATTTCTGAGCTTGGGCCACAGGTCTGCTCTCAGTATCAGTGCTGACCTGGGTGGTGTCCTCATCAATTGTCTTATGTCCCAATAGCCTTTTAGAAGTGGGAGAAATGTCTTCTATTTTAGCATTTAGTCTTCCATCTGTCGTTTTAGGTTTGCATTTATTTGCCTGTACATAGTGAATACTGACATGCAGGAGGCTCCTGGATTATGTCTGTCATCCTCATTAGCTGTTGTCTAACAGGTACATAGTTCCAGTTTGAGATGAGTGTCCCATTGTCAGATGGTGAGAATGGCTATACAATATGGAAATGTATGAGGTACCATTGAAATACATACTTAAAAACAGTCCAAATGGCCAGTTCTGTGTATGTTTTACCACAATAAGAATAGATTTCCACTAAAAAGTATACTATTAACTCCAAAAATGTGAACAGAATACTAGCTGAATTAAGCTCTCAAAATACGCCAATAAACTGCATAGTCACCTCACTGGCCCAACCTGCTCCAGGTCACCAGACTAGGACGGCCTCTAGGTTGCTGCTTCTGATATAGTACTCAAGTATGGAGCAAAGCATGATTTGAAAGGGTATTGACAAACCAAAAGCAAGTTGACTACCCTTTACCACCTCTTCAAGGAAACCAAGAGGTCTGTGTTCCCCATTTCCTTGTGTGTTTCTTTTAAGAGTCCTGGCTGGGCTCCAGTGGCCAATGATGGATGCCCCAGTCAGGAGCACACATTGGAGCTGCTGTGGTGATCTACGATTCCTGCATTTCAGGGCTGATTTGGATTTTCTGTCCTCCCCAACCAGGATTTTGCTGCTCTGTTGCTTTGTGCCTTGCTGTTCAACAAGAGAAAAATGAACCTGGAAACAAGCTTGGAAATTCACAGAGTGTGCTCAATTCTGCATTATTAAAAGGCCTGAAGAGCCAGGCCTTAATTTTCTCATCTGTAATACGGAAAGTTGAGCCTAGGACCCTGCCTGCTACAGATTCTGAGATTCTATCTAACAAATGGCAGTCTTAACGGGATCTAAGATCCCTTCCATTTTTCCACCTGACAAGTTAGGGCGCATTGTCTGTGGCTTTTCTCTGGGCTGCTGCTATCCTCCAGGGCTGATTGATCTGTTTATTCGTAGCTTGAGGCCGGAGCTGGAAGGGAGGCAGTTTGTTTTGGGCACTGCTGAGAAAAATAGACTAATCACCTAAATAGCACCTGGGGGAGTAAGGTAGCTCTAGATGAAACGAGAGCCAGACACTTTTTAGGGGGTGTGTGGAGGAAGGAGGAGCTGGAAATGGTAGGGGAAAACCTGAAAAGGCACAGCCAGTAGCTAGATGTCAACTGGGCCAGCAAAGGAATTTGGTTTCTTCACTTGTCCACAGGAAGACCTCATCATGCTGGGGCTGACTGTTACCCCAGAAAGCCTCTGGCCTCTGGTGCAGACTGGGGTTCTGTTTAGGTGTGCTGGGCAGGGGCTTATCAGAAGGCTCAGATCTTCGATTTCTTGATAACAAGTTGAAGACTTACAGATGAACTGAACTTTGACCTAAAACAGGACTACTTTGCTGTTGAGTTTTCTCTGAAACTTCTAAGCAAGTGTCTCTTCAATTGTAGGGTCACACTCCGCTTGGTTTCCAGGTTGGGCCTACATCAGACCTGTCTCCAGAGGTATCTTTACTTAAAAGTGCAGTGAGACAAATTCTCTGTTTCTGCCATCTCAGATTGTCTCTGTCTCCAGGATTAAGAACTCAGAGCAGGTCTGAGAGATCCCTGGGTATTAAGATTTAACTCTGGGCCAGATCAGCAAATATTTATTGAGTACACACAAAAGGCAAGACATGAATCATTAATCAACACCCACTCTTGTCATTGGCTGGGAAAAAGGCAATATAATGAATGGCTGACAAATACAGGTGTGAATCCCTTTTAGCCTCCCCGAGGCTGGGACCAGGAAAGTTCTGGAATGGGAGTATCCTTCAGGGAGCTTGACCAACTGTCTCAAGGAGTTTCCAGGGGTTTTGCACCACCAAAAAATGAACAGTCTGGCGGTCTTCTGAGCCTTTGTTTGCTCCATAACCTCTGCAGGTGGATAGCGAGGACTGCAGTTATCCCAGAGCTGAGGGATGCGATTTCCCAGATCTGGTCCTGTGTGAAGGCAGCAGGGAGGTTCCTGCAACTCCTCAGGGTCATAAGGCCAAGTCGGAAAAGCAGCAAGACTGAGCTTGGGAGAGTCTGGCATATGCATTAGAGTCCCAGGGTGAAAACTGTGTAAACGTTACATGACTTAATTCCTCTGCCTGTTGGGTGTCTGTCATCCTTGAGATTTCTGGAGGCCAGAAGGGGTCAACATGAGCTAGTGTGACAACACCTAGCCAAGCAAGGTAAAGAATTTCTCAGTAGTGAGGACCAGCCTGAATCAAGGCTGACCAGAAAAATAGTGGATTCTGTTTTATTCTGCGGAGGAGGGAGAAGCTTTATAAGCAGAAAGAAAAGAGGACTGTCTTTGTCATGGCTCTCTTGGAACTATGTAGGAACTGTTGTCTTTCTTCTCAGTTTGTTAGCAGCTTTGGCTTGGTGGGAAAATCTAAGATTCCCAAAGCATCATGCAGTGGGGGAAGGGGTTTGAAATTTAACAGGCTGGGGAGAGACTTGGTATAAAATGTAACTCACAGACTCTTTAAGATAGAGAACACATTCTGAGGCACCAGGTAGTTTGGGGAGAGAATGAAGCTTTGCCTTTGCAGAGTCAGAAGAAAACAGAGTCCCACTCTCTTCCTCAGAGAGAAGTCACGAGCTAAGGTCCAGAAAAAGAGGTTGGTTGGCAGGAAGTTGAAGGCTGTGGTGTTGACACTCTTGATCAAGTGTCCTCCCCCAGGACAGAGCACACTGGTGATGCCTCATGATCTTACACTTTTGTGACTCAAACAAACAAACAAACAAACAAACAAACAAACATTTTCCTACTAAGGAGGTGGACTCAGGATGAAATGCAGTGCAGCCGTGAGCATTCCTCTTCCTTTTGTTTTCCCAGGGAATCTAATCCAGCCAGGTCATCGTGATCATTTCGTTTCTCTTATGTTATGACCCCTGCATAATCAACAGAAGTAGAACACTGGCCAAACATCACCAAAGGTTTAGAATAACATCCACTTACTTACAGGCCTCCTGAGACACGACTCCTCGTTTATCCATCTACTGGACTCTCCGACTTCCAGACTTCCCACAGCTGTCGTGGTTTAGCATAAATAACAGCCTGCAGAGGAGTGGGTGACAGTATGGCATGCTGCCGGGTGACATCTTGCTTAGCATTGCTCATTCGATCTCCTGCCACTGGCCACATGCCAGGTCTGACAAACAGCCATGAAGGTGACTTGTCACAAGTGAATTTTCTTAAAAAATCACTTTTGAGGTTACTCCGTTATTACATATTCTGTGCTTGGCAAAATAATTATTACAGTAAGCGATTTTGCTTCTTTCCTCTTCCTCCTCTTCTTCCTCCTCCTTTTCCTCCTCTTCTTTCTTCTCCTCCTCCTCTTCCTCTTCTTTGTACTCAAAAGAAAATATTGGTGGAATATTTTCCTGTTTCTGGATTATTCATAGTATTCAATGCTGTCTGAGTTCTGTCTCATGTATCTTTATCTCCCAGCAATTCTATCCTTCTTGGAAAAATGTATCTACCAATCACCAGGAATAATGAGAATGGCAAACCATTTTCTAGGGTTCTGTCTGTGTGAGTTCTGGGTCTCATTACTTATAGGTGATTACTTATTACTTATACAGTAAAAGTGCTGGGCCTTTTCTACAGAGGAACAGGAGAAGAAAACCTTGTAACTGAACGTGCAGCCCAGTGGCTTCCAGCATCTGTACATGAAAGTGTTTTGAGGGTTAGACTCATGAGTCCGTGGTGCTTTCCTGTAGTAGCTTAGGTGTGGCTTCCTCAAGAGGCAGCGCTTACAGAGCCTGGAAGGGCCTCTTGATGTTTTCACTGTCTTCTGTTTACATTTCCTCAGAGCATGCATTTGTTCCTAACACTGAGATGACACTGTTTTTAGAAAGAAGCAAAAGCTGAGAGTATTTAGGCATTATTGTTTATAGAGTCTGGAGGCTCATGGTTGTATTCGATGGGGAACTCTGTGAGGTCCAGGAGGCTCAGAACAGCAGTGATGTGATGTTGACTGTGCTACAGTCTGTGTTCAGTGATCTGGGCAGGCCCAGGACCCCAGAGTCCCGGTCCAGGGCTCTTCCTACAAAACCTCTCTATAACTTTTATTTCATAGAGGTTTATACAAAAAAATCTGAGCAAAAACCACAATGAATCTCAAAATTTCTCTCCTTCTCCTCACTTCCCCCATTACCCACATCTTGTATTTGTGTGGTGCATTTGTCATGACTGGTAAAAGCCATCGTCAATACATTAGTATTAACTAGAGCTTGTAGCTGACATTAATGCTTATACCTTGTGTTGTGAAGTCTGTGGGTTGAACAAATGTCAGCTACAAGCTCTAGTTAATACTAATGTATTGACAATGGCTTTCACCAGTCATGACAAATGCCATGTATCATGTAGTGAGGTATTGAGTGCTGAGCCCTACCATGCTCTGCCACTGGGTATATGTATGTGTCATACAAAGGAATTTTATTATTCTAAAACTCCCGTTCAGTCAATTTCAACTTCAAGTCCAGCTTCATGATATCTGCACCCTGCTCTGGGCTCTGAGGGCACCTGTATGTACATGTACATATGTTCACATGTATATACGTTCACATGCATGTACATACATGCTAATAAATAATAAAACAAATCTTTAAAAAATATTTTCAGTTCTAGTGTAGTAGCACATGTTGTACTCTCGTGGTATGTATGACTATCAGAAGGTAATCTTACCTGTCACGATTGAGGAAAGGTCAGTAGTGTCTTCCCTGTTCCACTGAGTCACCAACTCTAGCCATGATGGCTGATCTTCTGAAAAAGAGACTGGAAAAGCCTTAGCAACCATCTGATCTACTCAATGCCACAGTTCTGACCCCTGAAGCAATGCCGTGGCTCCATCCCCATGTATATCAGCATTATTCTGGAATTCACTGGAACCAGTAGGAGTTGTCAGAGGCCATGCAGATATAATCCCCTAGGTTATAAGAAGAACCAAGAAAGTAAGTTAACACCTCAGCTTCTCACTCCAAATTCAGGACAAGAACGACTCAAACACACAGATCCTACGCGAGGCAGATCAGCACACCATCTTTGTGTGTGTTTGAAGGAGCTTAGACTAGATCAGTGGGTGGAAGAAGCTGCATTCTGCAGTCAGCAGTTGAGTGGTCAGGAGACAAAGAATGCATGTAGCATCTGATGTGTATTGATGCATACCTCCTCGGTTTATTTAGTTATTATATTTTCTGTTGTTAGGCTGGTAGATGCTTATAATGATAGAGACTTGCAAGGTGACAAAAGTGATCATAAGTGTTTAAAACATTTGTAATTTTTAATTGGAGCCAAGAACTACGTTCAGGAAATGACCCAGGATCAGAGAGCCAAGAGCCCACTGATAGCTGACGTTCTCTCTTGCTGTGTATCAAATATGGCTTCAGAATCATTTCATTGGCGCCTCTGATGACAGCATCATGAACTTCAGATTAGCACAGGGAATGCTTGCACAGTTTTCTGTGTGTCGGTTGGGCAGTTATATGTCTGATACAGGCTGTGGTGCAGGTTTATGACCCAGCACTGCTGTCTGAGGCTTGAGCATTTGCTCCCAGTCTTAGAATTATCTGGAGGCTGGGACCTCTGCTGCCTATCCCTTTCTTTTTCATAATTAACCAGAGACAAAAACAAAGATTTAAAATAATGTAACGGCGTTGCAAGCAGGATTCCATGCTCAGCTGGACTGGAGCACAGACCACCTCTTCCCTCTTAGAAACATAAACTGTTACAACAAAGATGAAAAAGGCGGTGAGACCTTGTGAGTGTGATTTCCCCGGGAAGGAGGCACATTTAGCTAGCTTGCAGTAAATCTAACTGATGTTTTCTAAAAGTAAACGGAAAGCCATCAAGTGGTAGAGTTTATCTCTCGACTTCATTTTTATTGCCACAACTGTGTTCTGTTTAGAAAGCAAACAAACCGTTAGAATATTCCAACAGAAATGCCACCAACATGATTTAGTAGGTGGGTTATTTAGTGTTCATTAAGCAGAGAGCCAGCTTTGGTAGACAGTAGTGAATTTGTTTTGCCTCTCAAATCCAGTGAAATGGCCTTTATTTCTTCCCACCCAGGGAAGTTACCCCTGTCTCAGCCCAGAGATTCAAATTCCAACGGCTGTCAGGTTTATTCCAGAGCCATCAAACACAGGTTCTGGGCCGTTTTCTTTTTCAATTCCTGGGGACCTGCAGTGCTTGGTAATGTTGACTTTTAGGGAGAGGCCAAGAAAAGCCTCAATGTGTGCTAAGACGTTAGCTGTGGGCTTGACACCAAGAAGGTCAGCTGGTGGGGACGGGGTTCAGTTGGCTTCCACAGAACACTTCCCACAGAGGCGATTCAAGGAGAACTGTTTGGTGTGCATGGATTTGACAG
Organism: Rhabdomys pumilio; assembly: GCA_030674055.1. Classification (NCBI taxonomy): domain Eukaryota; kingdom Metazoa; phylum Chordata; class Mammalia; order Rodentia; family Muridae; genus Rhabdomys; species Rhabdomys pumilio. The sequence continues at coordinate 65,092,227 of JANHMN010000015.1, forward strand.
GTCTTACTGTATCTCCATAATGATACATTACATTCACAATTTGACAAATTTATCCATTTGCCAGTATCTCAAAAAGTATCCTAGAACTGGAAGGTGAAATCATCTCTGGCCAATTTCAGTCTGATTTCTCTCTTTGCAGATCTAGAACAGGTCTCAAGAGGCCCTGTGATTTTCAGGGTCCTTGCCTCATCCCCCTGGTCACCCTCAGTCTTCATTTCTTCTTCTAACCTTTGTTCCCGCTCCCCTTCTTTCCTCATTAGTTACAGTCTGAGGGGAAAACACATGGATGTTGAGACCAGCAACAGAAGAAAACTTTGTGAGCACTGAAGCCTTAGATAGCAGGCTCTGGGAGGGTGAGTGCCTCTCAGGAATCATGATGGCTGCGATTCCCCTCTGCAGACCGTGGGCCAACCAGCAACTTGGGGTCTTCAGCTTCTTTACCCTTTTGGTGACTCTGCCTTTAGTTAGGACTCATCATATTTCTTTCTTCATACCTGCCTTTCCCCATTCACGCCCCACATTACATTAAACACACTTGAGTATTTGAATGGGAAACCTTGGAAACAAGCCTTTATCGTTCCATTTGGTTACCACCTTGGCTGTCTCACCAGTTTTTCTTCCCTTGGGTGTTTTGTTGTTGTTTTGTTTTTTGTTTGTTTGCTTGGTCTGTCCTCTCCTCCCAATTCCTAGTGCCATTTCTAGGAATCATCACTTGGCAGAGGACACAGGAAGGGACCCTGCCTCCTAATACTGTGTGCGAGAAAGGATCTCCTTCCCATTGTGGTGACAATCCCCATGCATCAGACACCTCTTAGACTTCTGTGAGGTTCGGCGTCACCAGGACCTCTTGAGGCTCTGGGGCCTGGGAGAATCAAGAGCTACTGCCTTGCAACACTGATCATGAGGGGGTCTAGCCACTGATATCTGCCACAACAGCCGCACTCATAAGCATGCTTTAAGCCATGTTTTTCTAAGGTGCAAGGTTTTCTTGCACCTTAGGACTTTAAAACTATGTTAAAAAAAAAAAAGAGCATGTACACTTTTTCAAGGACAGTACTTTCTGTGGTAATGTGGGTCTTATCAGACATGAAGAGCTTGTGACTCCTAGCAAGCAGTAATGGTCTATCCTGGGACTGAAGGGATATCTTTATCTCAGACATGCCAAAAAACACTTGAGGAGAGAGTGGCAGGGAGGAGACTATCTGGACCCTGTCAGGGCCTGTCAGGAGAGTGACAGGTGAGAGCTGCAGGGGTCCTCCTGAGAGACCCCTGATGACAGAGCTATGTTTAGCTAAAGAGGCTGAAGGGGAGGGATCTCGCTTGGGGGCCCGGGGACCTTAGCAGGTCACTCTTTTGTCATTTCGTGCGTGACATAATGAGAGAGTCCCTTACTCATGTGGGCTGATCCTCAGGCATTTCTGCCAGGAATGGTCAGTCTGTTTCTCTGGTGATTTTTGTTGTTTGTTTATTTTCAGTGCTACAGGTCAAGCTTGGGGGCCCAGATATGCTGGGCAAGTGCTTCTCCCCTGAGCCCCTCCTTTCTTGTGTTTATGTTGTATCCCCGTGTGGTGGTGTGGATGTATTCGAGTGTGTATGACTATGTGACACTAGAGAAGGACGTGGAGTGTCTCTGTTGCTCCTCTCCTTATTCTTGAGACAGGGTCTCTCACTGAACCCGCAATTTCAGTTTGTATCTAAGCTGAGAGGCCATCGAGCCTTAGCAATTCTCCTGTCTCTGCCCTCTTGACCCTCTGAGATGGCCAGCAGCCATGCTCAGGTTTTGTGGGTTCTGGGAATCCAAACCCAGGTCCTCATGATTGCTCAGTAAGCACCATTACCGTGCATTGGGCCATCCCCTTGAGGTCTGTTTGTTTTTGTTTCTGAACATACACCTCTAGTGGGGGTCATGGAGGTCAAGGTCTGGAGAGTTGGCAGTCGCATTTATAACAGGTTAGATTTACTTCGTTGCCATTAGTTACCCCATCACCTGTGTGTGAGATGGCTCAAATGCCGACATCTGCTGTCAGCAACATCAGCCCGAATTCATGCTCTGCCTGTGGTGTGACTTGCACATTAACTTGCGTGGCCAGATGACTGGTGACTGCTGCCCGACAGGAGGCTCCTCCTAGCAGAGACCATGGATGTGGTGTCTGCCGTCACTGCTTAAAGCTCTAGCTCCCGTGAGCATGACAGGGCACATCACTCATTGACTGCAACATCTGGTCTCCACCTGGGCAGGCCGTGGATGACAGCGATGGGCACCGAGTTTAGACAAGTACAGTTGTCTCTCACCGAAAGCTGTAGAGACAGGGGAGAGATGCCTAGGCATAACCGAAGATACTCGTGATCATGGTGGGAACTTTGTCTCTACTGCAGCTCTGGGTGTCAATGTATATTCTGAGCTGAATATAATCTATTAGAGAGCAATTTCCACCGATTTCCTGTCATTTTGTAGTTCTGTGCAAAAAGCATTGAATCGTGGATTAAAATGGGGGCACGTGGTCATCACGGAACATACCAGCTGAATTCACCAGCTCTGGGAATATTATTAGTTTTACCATTTCTGTGTGTTCTACTTTTCCAGAGGCTAGAGCGGGATGGGAGCTGTCCCGAGAGAATGCTCCCGACAATGTGCTCCTTAGGGGCCATCAGGGTTTTCCCCACTGGCTTCATCTCAGGCTTGGGCTTCATTCTATTTTCAGGCTTCAGGGAAGCCGCTGCTTTTCAGGGCTGTCAACCTGCCACCTGTCAGTAACACCGTCAGAGAGATATGGCAGCATTAGTGTGCATGGGAAAGAGGGACAGGGGCGATTTTCATGCTCTGTCTTTCCCGCCTACAGTCCTGCATCTCTCCTCCTTCAGCTCTCTCCTGTGCAATTTGAAATGCTCAGACAAAGCACCAGAATGACCTGAACTGGGAGAGAGGCTGGAGCTCCAGAGAGATCACCTCTGTGGTAGGAAACAGTCCAGTTCTTTCCCTTCTTTCTTTCCACCGGTCAAGGCGGGAGGCCAGAGAGCAGGGTCCTTCTGGAGTGCATTCATTCACCATTCGGTCCCTCTCCCACTGCAAGCCTTGGTCAGGCTCCCAGTTTTTTCTCATTTGCACATGTTCATCAGATGATATCGTAGCAAGCGGGAATTGGCTAGTTATACTCAAGGTCAGTAAGACCAAAGAGGAGGTTACCATAACTGTTTGTGTCAGTTTTCACAGTGAATGCCGCTCTGAAGGTCCTGGGGCTCTGTGTAGAATTGTCCCCTTTTAGAGCCCAGGGCTGGGCACAGGAGGGAAAGACAATGTGGAGGGTCCATCTTTTCATGGGCAGGACCCCTCAGGTGGAGGGGTCGATGCAGAACATCTTCATGTGAAACTCCTCCCAATAATTCTAGGCAGACTTCACTGGACCAGCAAGCTGGCAGGAGGCCCACAGCGGAGGCCACACAGCACCCTGAGGATGAACAGCAGTGATGGCTGCTGGGCGGGGGTGGGGAGACTGTCCGTGTTGGATGAGGTTGGATTTACTCACTGTTTTCCTTAATGATTTCAAACTGAGTCATCATGAAAGACATGGTCACCAAGGAGTTTGGAGGCACCCCAGGGAAGCAGATAAGACAGGGAGGACAGAGGGTGAAGGGATTCCAGGGACAAGGGTAACCCTGACCTTGATTCAGCGGGACATCTCAGAGCTGTACTGAAGAGACTCCAGGGTGGTTCCTGTTTGCCATGTGCTGACACGGTGGAAGGGCCAGGGTATGTACGGTGGCAGAGTAGGACCCATTGCTCTGAAACCCACACCTTTCTTTCTTGTGTGGAGGAGGAAGAGGAGCCTGGAGTTTGTTTTCATGGTCAAGTGCTGAGCATAGATATGTCTTGTGTCCAGTTTCAGCAAGATGCAAATACACACGAGTGACATCCGCTATGTTCACTCATTGAAGGTCCCAATGATGAGTGACTGGAGAAGGCTTCGCAAGCCAGCTTTTAGGATAAGCAGAAACAAGTTGAGAATTATAGTGGGCTTCATGCCCTTCCGTAATGTGGAAATTGAAAGACCAAAACTCTGAGAACTGCCCAAGAAAACTGCCCATGAGTCAAGCCTATGAGAGAAAGCAGAGGTTTGTCAGCATTCTGTTGCAGTGATGATACGTAAGGCAAACAATTGGAAGGTTTGTTCTTGCTCATGATCTCAGGTTTCAGTCCATGGCTACCTGGTCCCATTGCTTTGGGCTTGTGGTAGTGAAAACCCTTGGCAGAAGCCTGCTCATCTCAGGGTTCTTAGGAGCAAAGAGAGAGGAGGAGTCTCATGTCCTCTGTACAGGTATACTCCCAGTGACCTTTTTTCCATGAATCCCTATCTACTAAAGGTTCTGCCACTTCCCAGTAATGTCAAGTTTAGGGTCAATCCTTTATCACATGGGCCCTTGGAGGACATTCAGACATAAACCATAACACCAATTATGAGATTTGGCTAAGAAAAACTGAGGGATTCACAGTTACTCACACATTGAATCCACCAAGGCAGACAACTGTGACATCTGTAAGAGAGACAGGGTTTCCAGAGAACCACAGGCTGTCCCCTCAACTGACTGCTAAAAAGGAAGGTTTATTTTTTTCCCCTGATGGAACACTCAGTGGTTGGCTGTAAGGTTTTATGTCAACAAAACCATAACTATGGATAATAATTATTGCGTATTATTGTTATGCGATGGAAAGTAATGAAATAATACAGAAAATGTAATGAAGTTTATTCATTGAGTGTGTGTGATGGCAGGATAAGCCAAGGCTGCACTCATTAAGGCAGGAACATAACAAACAAACAAACAAACAAACACGGGAGCCAGAGAGATGATTCCCTGGTAAAACACTTGCTTAGCAAGACTGACAGCCTCAGTCAGGAGTCCCAGCACTCACATCAAGCCAGATGCAGTGGTGGACACACAACCTCAATACCAGAGAGGCAGAGACAGGAAGGTTCTGGTAGCTTGATGGCTAGTTCATCTACTCAAAATGCTGAGCTCCAGGTTCAGTGAGAGACCCTGTCTCACAAAGTAAGGGTGAATTGATAAGATGTCTCAAAAGGGAAGGCACTCACTGCCGAGCCCAATGACCCGAGTTCAGTGTCCACATATATGGTAGACAGAGAGAACCAGTTCCTGCAAGCCATCCCTCTGCTCTCCACACTTGTGTTGTGGGGCAACCCTGCTCACCCAGTAAGTAAATAAATGTAGTATGAAACTTTTTAAAAGTCAGGCGAGAGTGTTACAAAAAGGTGTCTTCTATTGACTTCTGGCCTCTACATATGCACACATGCTGGCACATGAGGAAGTGTGTACCTGCACACACATGCACACGGATGCACTTACCATGCACATACACTGAAAAAGAAATGCAAGGGGTTTGGAAGTAAGATTTTTGTGTTTGGACCATTGTGCACTTACACAATGGAGTAAGTGCGTGTGGTAGATAAGTCTGCCAGACAATCTGAAGTCAGCCAGGGATTGGTACTTGTATGAAAAAATATGTCTAAATGCTCTTTGAGCCATCATAAATCCATTCTGAAAAATAACTGAAAGTGACATAGCTGGGGGATGGTGAGATGGTTCACTGGGTGCCTGATGACATGAATGTGATTCCCTAGGATTCACAAGGTAAAGGAGAGAACCAACTTATGACATCCACACTGGTGCCATAGCATATACCACACCAACCAATCAATCAATATGTAATCAAAACTTTTAAAATGGCATAACCCACTCCCATCTCTCAAGGTTCAGATGAGCAGTGAGTTGGAATGGGGGTTTTCTCTATTCATGAATGGTCACTCCTCAAATCAAGACAGTAGCTGAAATGCTATTATATTTTTTGTTTGGCTCCAAAGGTCATAGGTGAACACTTCCTTTTTATTTTGTCCAAATTCTGTACTGAAGGAGCCTCTGCCTACTCTAATTGTTCTTTACCTGGTCAGCTTCCACCCGTCCCCCTGTCTTTCTCTCCTTACGCCTATTCTGAACTCCGCGGGAGTGCTCCTGATCATAGACAGGGAGGGGAGCTGGCTCCTTTGCTGGCTCCACAGGAACTTGCTTTTGTTCCTGGTTCATCATTTTCTCATTCTGTTTTTATCACACTAAGGCTCCTATGTTCAGGTTCTGGCTTTGCTGGTCCATGGCAAAACTGGAGATGAGTGTGTAGGGGAGTGAGCTTTTCATCGGGCTCTCCTGGAGACTCTGAGTGCATCTGGCATGGGTCTATCCAAACTAAACTCAACAGAATCAGAGCAAAGATAGGGTAGCGTGCCAATTAAAACTTCCTGGGAGTGGAGCAGTGCACTGGTTGCAGAGATCAGACTTTGGTGAGAACTAAGAAGACAGCACATAGGTGAAAAGCCTGAATTAATGTGGCACAGGAGCTCCCAACACACAAGGCGACCTTTTGTTCATATCAGTGCTATTTGTCACAGGCAAAGACAACCAAGTGTCCATCAGAGCTTTCACCCAAGGAAGGCATGGACTCCTACATGTTATAGCATGAAGTTCAAAGTCATTGAACTCGGTATAATAACTCGAACCCAGAAAGTATGAACATGGTAGTCCTTCTTGTAGGAGCTATCTGGAGTAGGCAGATCTTTGCAGACACAAAGTAGCATGGTAGTTATCATGAGTCAGGGGAAGAGAAAAGTGAAGAGCCTTGTTTAATGAATCCAGGGGTGGAGTTTGTAAGAATGGGAGAATCTGGGAGGTGGATGGTGATGACGGACACACAACAACATGAACGAGCTTAACATTACTGAACGAGAGTTGAAAACAGTCAAGATTTAAATTTTGTATTATTTATATTTTAACAACCCAGATGGTTGTTGGGACTCCCTATAGTTTGCTATAGATTCTTAACATCTAACTTCTCCAGACCTTTTATTACCCCTATAAATATATTGGGAGTGGGAGATTTATTTGGGGCTTAATAGGGAGAAGAAAAGTGCAGAAGTCTTCTGTTACCCATATAGTAAGGAACAGGAAGCAGTGTGTGTCTGTATGAATATGCATGTGCATACATGTATACAGGTGTGCACATGTATGCTTGTATATGTGCACATGAGTGTGTGTATGCATGTGCTTATGCACATGTGTGGTGTGTGTCTATCTATGTGTGTGCATGTGTGTGCATGTGTGCACATGTGTGCATGTGTCTGAGGTGGCTAGCTTGTTTTTCCTTTGCAGAGGAAGTGGTGGAAACTCCGCTGAGCATCTTGTACTCTGTCAAAGCAGTTCTCACATCCACAGATGTGTCCCCAGCCATCCTGACTCCCACTGGCTCAACTTGTGCTTTGCTCACTCCTCATACCCAGGAAGGCTGTTAAACTGTTCTTTCCTGGCATAACTAAGGCTGTTCAGCCCTTGAAGCCTGGCTGATTAGTGGCAGGGTAATTGCCCTTCATTTCTTTGTCTTCAAAACATTACCACCTGGGTCTTTACTACCCTCAGAGCAGATGTTTTGTGCAGAGTCAAATTCCTCCAGTTAGTCCCTCTCTGTGCAACAACATGTAGGTGAGAAGCCTTAGGCTGCACAAAAGGTGACAGGCGAGTGCAGCCTTGCAGGCGCCTGCCAAACAGTGACTCCCATCTGGGGTTAGGCCTGGGATCTCTGAAGAAGTGGTACACAACAAGGACCATTTTCCAGAAAGGACTATGGATGCCAGGCAAGTATAGGGCCAGAAAATAGGGAGAAGGGAGTAATGAGTTTACAAAAGAGGAGACCTCCTTTCCTGTATGAAGGTCCATGGCTGACACCTCCTAAAGGGCCTGGCAGACAATAGAGAAATAGACTGACTTAAATGAACTTTAGATATGCTTGAACTAGAGTTCAGGCTGAAGACCTCATGCCCCAAGCCAAACTCTCCGTTCTGTGTTTCCAATCTACAGAATATCGGAAGCTTTGATGAAGGTTGGCTAGCTACAGAGGACACGAGCTAGTAGTACAGACCAAGGAGGCAAATGCAGAAAGACCTGTTCACAATCTTCTGAGTCTTTCTGCTGAAGCATTTCTTTTTCATCCCACGTATGGGGCAGGAGACTCCAGAAATGAGGGAATTAGAATGTACAATAAAATAAAATAGACCAAAGAAGCTTCTGTGTGTACACAGATGCGAGATAATGGTGTCTGTAAGGGCTTATAGCAGTGTTTTTAGGGTTATAGCTAGCTTAGTGGGAAGGGGTTTAGCTTTCTAAGACCCACATTCGTTCATTCTGGGAAAGGCTGAGACAGAGACAGAAGGAAGTTCAGGAGGAATTACTTCAGAGGCCTTATGTTTCCTGAGCCCAACACCAGTTTTAGTCACACTAAAGGTAATGTTTTCTGAGCATCTGCTCTGAGTCTGCCTCTGCCAAGTAACAGTGCAAAGGTGATGTTGCCACCATCCCATTTGTGTAGATGAGGAAGGCGCAGTGATGCAGCTGAGCCACGAGACAGCATTCCTGTGTGGTGAAGCCAGGGTTGTGTGGCAAAGAGTTGGAGCTAATTTGAACTTCCACAGTGTTCCTGGGATTTCAGTTACCTTTTATAAAAAAGTAGGGAACAATTAAACAGAAGTGGGCCCAGAAACAGTGAGGTGTCCCTGCCTTCCTTTTGTCCAGCTGCCGTACTGTCCATTTTATGTCTGAATTTGGCTACCCATCTGGTTTTCTGTGCTAGCAATCATTGGCTTTATGACCTAGCATACGATGTGGTGGTCTTCCTTGGTATTCCTCTGTGGGCAGTCCATTTCTTAGACTTCTACTTCCTCTGTGTTCTCCCAGACCCCTATAACTCGTGTACCTGTTGCCGAGAGCCCTGCATGTATGTGTGCACATACATATGTGTACACCCCCAGACCCCTTACCCAACAGGTGAAAGCAGGAGTCTGATATTAGCCTGAGGAGTTGGCATCTGTAGGGTCCTGGGATGAAGCACAAGAGTCTCAGGGAGTTGGACCACAAGGAAAGAAGTTTGAAAAGGGAGTCAGGGTGGAACTCTCCATTCACCATTTCCTGGAGGGAAAGAGCCTTCACAAGAAGAGCTGCCCATGAGCCTCTTGAGTTTTGTTCTGCCCAAATATTCTCTGGGCATCTACCATTCCCCAAAACAGGAGAGAGGAAAGAGACAGGACTGCCGAAGGACCACATTTGTGTGTAGTATCTAGAGATATACAGCAAGCATTTGATCATGGCTATTTGTGTGCCTTAGTGGCACATGGCAGATCTCATCATGAACGCGACCATATTATTGGTTTGCTCTGGGAGAGCTGTAATATTGCCTGCTCACAAATGGGCGCTCACGATTAGAGGCACAGGAGAGGAAATGTAGCTCTTTCTGTACAGTGGCAGTTTTGAGGGGGTTACTTCTTCTTGGGGTCTCTGGGGCTCTTCTGAGTTTAGTCATTTCTTCTTCTGTCCTCACCATCTTCCAGCACTCAGTACTTCCATTCTTTCCTCTCTGAAACACTGCTGGTAGCCTATGAGTGCTTATATTTTCTTTTTCCCAAGAGCTTGGGGACTGCAAATCCAACTTCACTGACTGGGAAAGACAGCGCTTTGTTAATTAGTGAACTTGAAGTGAATCTGGAACCCAGGCTAGGATTCTTGTTCACCTCTCAGATCACAGGGATTTATAGCCTCATTAACAGTTGAACACACAGTTTTAAAGCATTCAAGCCCAAGCTGACCACTTTGAATACCTCCATTCCCTGGCAGTCGGTTAGGCCCCCTGACTTCTGTCTGCTTTGTCCCTTACTTGTTTCCCTGGGGGTCACCATGGGGAGGAAAGACGCAGGAAATGAGAAACAGAGAAAATTGGAGTGAGTGAATGAATGAGTGAGTGAGTGAGTGAGTGAGTGAGTGAGCACTCTGGGTTATTAACTAGCACTGTTTGGGGGGTGGTGCAGTGGGAAGAGCAGCCTTAAAAGTTTTGTAACCTGTCATTTAACCTGGTGACCTGGAAGTACTTAGGAAGAGGTGTGTGTGTGTGTGTGTGTGTGTGTGTGTGTGTGTGTGTGTGTGTATTTGCTTTCTTAACAGCTGTGATTGCTCATTTGCTGTGTTTACTAATTTAGATCCATTTCTCCTTCAGGGCAAAAATGATTAGACGAATCTAGTGCATTTATGACGACGTCAGCACTGTGTTGGCTGCTTTGTTTGTTTGTGGCTTACTTTCTAATCTTTGTGTTCATTGATGTGTTTCAAGGACTTAGATCAGTGACTGACATTTAAGAATTCAATATTTACTGAAGGAGAAAATGACTATGTCTGTATAGGAACATACATGCCTACAAAGTGGTCTCTTACACATACGTTATTTTTTTAGGTGTGTGTGTATATACACATGTGTGTGTTGGTGCATGCACTGGTGTGTGTTCATGTGGCTGCCAGAAGAGGATGTTGGGTCTTCTTTTTTATTGCTCAACTTATTTTTGAAACAGGGTCTTTATTGAAGCTGAAGCTCTACCTTTTGGCTAGGCTAGATGGCCAGTGAGCTTCTCAAATCTCTCCGTATCTTCCCAGAAATGGTAGGGTTACAGGCATGCATGGGCCATGCCCCACCTTTTCATGTATGCTGGGGAATTGAACTCAGGACCTCTTGCTTTGATAGTAAGCTGTCTTATCCACTGATTTATTTCTTCAGCCAATAAATCATTGATGGATTAACATTAAGTGTGTAAAGTAAGCAAGGAATTAGAATGCAGTACAAAAATCCATGAAGTAGCTCTATGAAAGTGACAAGTCCCACACTTGTGTTTCTTGACCTGTCACCATTCACAGCCTGGTTACTTTAGGTGCTGTTCTATCCTAACGCAGATCAGAAATGGCATATTAAAGATAGAAACAATTAACCAGACAAACCAATGAAGTGAGCGTTAGTAGCTCATGTGAAGAGCAACGACGAAAAGCAGACATGAATCCTCAGAGTTCATCTGGAACTGCTTGGTTCAGAGAAAGTAGCCATTGGCACTTTACTGTATCTTTGGAAACTCTGTCACGTGGCATGGTGAACACTGAATCACCTAAAGCTTAAATTCTCTTTTATAACTTATTAGATGAGGCTCATCAGGAAGGTTCCTCAGACTCTTAAGTGACTCTTTAAGTAATCACTTCTTGAAGAACATAGACTTTTATCACACACTGCAGGAGGCAGAGAACAATGGCTGTGGTCCTGGAGGCCAAACCAAGCCCACTTCTTGTTTTTATAAATAAAGTTTTATTAGAAGTGACTGCACTCCCTGATTTACATATTTACTGTAGCAACTTTCTTTTTCCTGCCAGCAAAGTCCAGTAACTAAAACAGAAACTATATAGCCAACCAAGCAAAGTGTTGTTGACTGGTCCTAGAACTAAAGATAGCCAGCTGTTCATATAGAATGTTCGTAAAACTGGGCGCCACTTGAATGTTGGCTTCTACCTCCGTGTGCATTTGATTCATCTGCATGTTTGGTCAAGTGCTGTGTGTGCACGTGTGTACACACAGTTCTGTCAGGTAGTAAGCACAGTTAAATGCTGGGTATCACATTTCCTCACTTCTGAAACATAGCCTTGGAGGAGTCTGGGCAAAATTAGTTGTCATTCTTCTTGTGTTGCTCTGCTGATGACAGGGGCGGTGTGTTGTAACCTCTGAAAAAGACATTCTGGAGAAACTCCGGTTCCCTTGGAGACATCAGTGCACAGGTGCCATCCTGCAGTCACTTCTTAAGGGTATCTGTATCGATTGTACCCAAAGCTTACATTTATACAAGATGGATGGCCTTGCGTTGTGAATCATTGTGAATCATCTGGTGAGCACGTAGCCCAGACTCCACGGGGGCCTGTGGGATTTTTAAATGGTCCTGGAAGTTGACTGCAAAGGTGAAAAATATTATTTACTTTGCTGGATAGAATTTTTTTCAGGTTATTTTTGTGGTCTTCTTTATTAGCAGAGAAAGCTTCCTCAGCCAGGGCCTCTGTGCTGACTTATTTTATGCTAATGTGGTCAATGCCACTTCGTGTCAGGTTATAATGGCTCTGACTCCAATATAATTCTTCACTGTATTTTTTGAATTTTCAAGAAATGGAAGCTAACCCTCATCATGGAAGACAGGCTTTGGAGAGTATTAATTAATTAATTAGTATATATCATTTGGTTTACACAACACAACGGTCACCACTGATTGCATGATCAGCCACTAAATGTCCTCTGCTCATTGACTTTAAACTCTGTGGGAGCAGGACCTTACCTGTTTCTCTTCTATACACTCTCAGGACCTAGTGAAGTCCCCTAAAGGATACAGGAAAGTCTCTCTGACCTTATAGGTGGTGGGATTGTAATGACTCTTAGGAGCCATTGAGTGACCTAAGGAGGGCTCATTTGCATGGACCCATTTTGGACAAAGGTAGAGACTGATGGAGAGGTTGCACTGTGTGTGGACATTCTAACAAATGCACAGAATATATATGTATATATATGTAGTATATATTTATATTCTGTAAACTGTATATATGCACACATATATTCTGATATACACATACATACATATACATATATATATACACACATATACACATACATATACATATCTGTAAACTTTAGCTGAAAAGCTGAGGGCTTAAAAGAAACAGCTTTCAGAGAAAATGAAATATTGAGAGTGCAGAAAAACAAAATCACAGGGACAAAAACACTTGTCAACTTATTGTTTGAGAGAGTTCTCCTTTTTTGCATATTATTTTGATTTTATCTTAATCTTTGTTGCCATATTTTATTATCTGTATTAATGGACTTTATAGTATATTTCCACACATTCGCATATTAAATCCTGAGCAAGTCTAGTATCTTTTGAAGCATCGAGATAGTGTGGGAATCACTTACTGAACTAGTGTGTGGGTAGGGTGGGCCAGGAGGTAGGGTAGAGGTAGAGGGGACACAGTCCCTGGTACTTGAACCCTGGAGTCTTCTATTACTTTGTACCTTTAGCTCCACCTCATCACAGTGTTTCCGGCTACAGATGTTTTACCATGCAGATGTTGATTTTTTTTATTTTGTCTTTGGTTCTGGATTTTCAAGTCCTCTGTTGATAAACTGAGTAGAAAGTGAGCCTTTGTTTTCAGTTGAATGATGAATAAGGATTTGTACTTGGGAGACCACACTAGGTGACCAGGGAGGAAAATGGCCCCTTGCTGCTTGACTGTTAGCATTTAGTTCAGAGCCCCTGGTGGATAGAATGGCTAAATATGGTTTCTCTGTGTGTTAGCAATAGAACACACCCCTCACTGTGTAAAATTTTCACACATTTAACCAAGTAAATGGCTTTCTGCCTCTTGTGGGTTTTTGTTTTAAGGCCAGCTGCCATCACACCAAGATGACAAAATTCAAGAGTCCATGGCATCAGAGTCTGTGCTGGCTTTCTAAGTCCAGGGATCCTTGATGTGTTTATAAAAAGATAAAGAGATAAAGAGAGTATGTGTGGAGAGGTATGGGGGAAGGGGATGTCTCAGAGAGGTATCTCTTCCCCCTGAGGAAACAGTCACACACCTGTATAGCAAAGAATAGAGTTTATTCAGGGCATGGGAAGGGGAGCCAGGAGGGTAGAAGAGGTGGGGGGGGAGAGAGAAAGAGAGAGAGAGAAAGAGAGAGAGAGAGAGAGAGAGAGAGAGAGAAGAGAAGAGAAGAGAAGAGAAGAGAAGAGAAGAGAAGAGAAGAGAAGTAGAGGCCAACCATGACCACGTGGAGAGAGGAGGAAAGGGAAGGGGGAGTAGCAGGGGACAGAGAAGCTAGAGGCAAGAGATCAAGAGATCAAGAGAGAGAGGAGGGGGCAAGCAGCCCCTTTTATAGTGGACCAGGCCTACCTGGCTATTGCCAGGTAACTGTGGGGAGAAGCATACCTGGCTGTTGCCAGATAACTGTGGAGGTGGAGTTCAGGCAGAGTACTAACAATCCTGAGAAAAGCAGAGACAGCCTTCTGGATGTTTTGCTCTTGCAGGAATTGTGTTGTGGTGTAAGGGCTGTTGGTACAGTCCTGTGCAGAGCTCATGTGCAGCAGCCCAAGGCCCTGCATTACATGCCCAGGGCCCAAACAAGCAAACATGCTGTTTAATTAAAAGTATTTGTGCTGTCTTTTAAAACATAAAGAGTAATATGGATGGGGAAGGAATGGAGTCTGTTGTCTCCTCCCAAAGATGAGCACTTAGGCTGTGGTTTTCCTAGTTTCTTGTTTGTTTGTTTGTTTGTTTGTTTGTTTCCAATATTTTCCCCCTGAAACCATTCAAACCAATAGTGCTCTTCTTTCCTCTCACCATTCTTCTCTCCGGGGCTTTAAGCAGGAGGTGGGGGAAGTGACCGATCCAGTTTCTCAGCTGTCCATTTCAGTTTGTGAAGATTAGCACTCAGTGTCCAGAGCTGGGGAGCTCAGGAAGAGAGAGTGGTCTCTGAGCAAGCGAGCAAGCAGCTAACTGAGGCCTTTGTAAGAAGCTGGAGGTGAAGAGGAGAAGGAACGAGTGGGAGGAGGCTACTTAAAGGACTTGGAAAACAGCAGTCAGAGACGAAGCATTTAGATTAATGTCTCCCTGAGAATGAAACAACCAAAAGTACATGTCCCAGGTGTCTGACTGCATTCTAAGGTTGCTGATGCCAGAATCTGAAATACAGCTTCCTCGGGGATCTTAGGTGTCTTAGGGACTTGGTGTGATGCCCCCTGTAGAAGATGTGGTTGTATTTATGTGGAGGGCACTTGAAGCATTTACAGACATAGAAGTATGTCTGTAAATCATAAGAACTGTTTGTAATATTTAACCCTTTGCTTCTGACCCATCTCCTTCATGGGAAGTGAGGTTGATTTTGCCTTTGAGCAGAGAATGGGAGAAGATGCCATGAGATTCAGTGAAAGATTCAGGTCGGTGTCTAAATCAGTGTGCTGGCAGCTAATGTGAACCGAGTAGAGAGTTTTTCCTGAATGTGTGTCTGTCTGTCTGTCTGTCTGTCTGTCTGTCTGTCTGTCTGTCTGTTGTCTGTCTGTCTGTCTGTTGTCTGTCTGTCTGTTGTCTGTCTGTCTGTTATCTGTCTGTCTGTTGTTTGGCTGTCTGTCTCTGTAGTATAGATACATGTTTGTGTGCATATGTGTAGTACACACATACACTCATGTGAAGGCTAGAAGCTGACATTGGGCATCTTTCTCCATCTCTTTCCACCTTCTTTTCTGAGACAGGTCTCTCTGAACCTGGAGCTCATCAGCTGGAGTAGCTGAGTCAATGAGCTCCAGGCATCTGTCTGTCTGTACCTCATACGTGTGCTGCTTCTCATGTCTTTTAAATGGGGCCTGGGGAATCTGAACTGTTTGAGCTTCCAGCACCTTATCAACTGAGCCATCTCTCCGGGCTCCTTCTCCACCCTTAAACTTTACAGTCTCCTCTCCACAGTGGTTATTGCAGAGTGGATATTGTCTTTACCACTGACAATTAAACACAAAATTTTTCCTTATAATGAATACCCCATTCATCAATGACAGGGACCCAGTTGACAACTCCTGTCAGTGTGTGACAATTTTGACAGGCCAGAACAAAAAAAAAATAATCTCGTCAAATAAGCCCATTTGGGCATGAGACGGTGACTTACACAAGAGATGGCGACTTACAATCCACGGTGCACCAGCCTTCGATCAATGAAGGAAAACAGGTAGGGGTGTGGTTTGGACGGAGGTAATGGAGTCCCAAACACAAACAGACAGACAGACAGACAGACAGACAGACAGACAGCTTTGTTCTGCTATCTCAGCTGACACAGGGTACCAAAGCTACAAGACCCAGAAAGCAGTGCGTCTGGCCAGTGGGTACTGAGGGGTTCCTTAGTGAAGCCTCTGAATGTTCTTGGGATCCAGCTATGGCCCTGGTTCTGGCCTGCTCCGGTCGGAATCCCTTCCCATCTTTCCTTTCCTCCCATCTCCATTTGCCTCCACTGCACTTCCGTGTTATTTGTTTTATTCTGTGTTATTCTGCTTTACTTGAAAACAGGCAGTCCCATCCCCCTTTAAAATCACCCTGCTTAATATCATGTGTAGGCCTGAGGAAGGCGAACTGATTTCCAGTGAATAAAAAAAATGTGTCAGGATCCAGACAGCCTTGAGGTCTGCTGTGATGGCAATGTCATGAATAAACTTCATGTCTGTCTGTGTCGTTCCACACAAGAGTAAACAGGGCATTCTGCCTCTTTCATACACACTCCCAATTCCATCTAAGCATGGTTGACTGGAAGAGATGCTTCATCGTATGAACCTTAGAACATGGAGATGGTCGTGTGTGTGTGTGTGTGTGTGTGTGTGTGTGTGTGTGTGTGTGTGTGCGCGCGCACATGTGCGCTCGAGTGTGTGCATATTTACCTAATCGTTTTTTGTGCTCTCTTGGGCTTTTTAGCTCAGTGTGCTGGTTTGTTCTTATCGTTAACCTGACACAACCTAACATCATCTGGGAAGGGGGAAACTGAGGAATTCTCTAGCTCAGATTGGTCTCTGGGCATTGTTTGGATTGTTAATTGATGGAGGAGGACTCTACCCACTGTGGGCTCTTTCCCTATGCAGATGGTCCTGGGCTACATAAGAAAGCTAGCCGAGCTAGCCGGAGAGTAAGCCAGTAATCAGTATTCCTCTGTGGCTTTTGTTTGAGTTCTTGCCCTTACTTCCCCCAGTGATAGATTGTGTGACCTGGAAGTGTAAGTCAAACAAAGCCTTCCCTCCTCTGAGGTATTCTTGGTCGACATGTTTTATCACAGGAAGAGGAAATGTAAACTAGAATACTCAGCCTTTGACCATGGACGTATATCTGAATGTCTTGTGTGGCTGCTGACTGGAGGGAAAAGGACTCAAAGCAATTACCTTAGTTTTGCTTTTACATTAAAGATGGGGCGAAGAGTCCATGGCCCTCACTCTGTCTTCAGCTTGTGTGGAGATGGAACCCAGAGCCCCTTCCTGCTGGGGACCCCTCCCCTCCCTCCTACCACCTCTTAGCCTCCACTGACAGTTGTCTGGGGAATGTCAGGACTCAGCACGCAAGCCTTTCATTCCTGCCTGTGCCTCTTGTCACAGGAAGCTGGAGGTTGGGTCAGTTGTCATCTGCTCCCTACAGCCCAACTGCTCACTGTCACAGTGCCGAATGCACATTCCATTATCAGAGCAAGTCTCAGTACCTTTGGCCTTTCTTCTGCAAGGGCCTTTCATCTTCACTTTGTAACTTCTCAGATCACATCTGTTTTCTCCTGTGCCCTTGACCAGAGTTTGGTGTCTGTTCTTTCTTGCCTTTTCCCACTGTTTTTCCCTCAGCTGAAAGGAACAGAGAGAATGGCTCTGGATAAGAACTGGATTTATTTGGGAGCAGGCAGATCAGCACCCATCTTTCTATTGGAATATAAAAATGATGTTAACTTTCAAGTGAAAGAAAAATTAATAAAAGCTCCCTTTTAAAAGGTTTATGTATCATCATTGTTCTCGTCGTCGTCGTCATCATCATCATCATCATCACCATCATCATCACCACCATCACCATCATCAGTGTGTGTGTGTGTGTGTGTGTGTGTGTGTGTGTGTGTGTGTGTATTCTAAGCTACTTGTAGAGGTCTTGATGGTCAGCCTTTTTCTCTACCCTCACTCCATGTGGCCCTGCCCATTTCATAATTTTAGTACTTTTCTTATTGACTTCCTCAATTATGCCTCCATCCAGATTTCGTCCCCGAACTTGACTTAATCGCTTATCGGTCCATTTGTGCCGCTAATACTGTAACATCATCACACTCCTGCTGACTTACAAACAACAAGTTCATTTTTTCAGAGGTCTGGGGACTGGGAAGTTGAAGATCAAGGCAGATTTTATCCTGTTCTTCTATCCCATCTTTTTCCTGTGTCCTCCCGTGCTGGAAGGGTGTGGGCACTCTCTGGGGCCTCTGTTATAAAAGTTAGTCCTAGTGCCCTTGGGTTCTGGCCACTTTGCAAAGGTCCAAGACTATCGTGATCATCTGAATGTCAATGGTGGATTTGGGGACACTTGTTGGACTACAGCAGTCCCACCGAGCTCCTGTCCACCATTTTTTTCTTTATTTGCTCCACCGTAGCCAAGCTGGCTTCTTGCTGTTCCTAATCACAATGACTGTCTCAGGTCAGGGTCTTAGAATGTACTCATTGCTCTGTCTGGCATGCTTCTTCAACGTGCTTGTTGTAGCTCACAGTGACTCCTTTCAGGTCTCTGCTCAAGTATCTCTTCACACAGAGGCCACCTGTGCCCCCTTGTGAGACAGTCCCTCACTCTGAATCCAAAAGCCCCCTTTCCTGTGCACTGCCTTATTGTTTCCCATGTGTCACGTGGGCATTGTTTATTTGACCCATTACCGTTTCTGGGGGCTCAGTACATTAATTTCCATAGTGTACCATGCTTTTATCACCACAGGAATACATAGCTGTATGCTTCCAAAACTCCATGAGCTGAGTTAGGTTTAAATGTTGGTTTTTTTTCTTTGATTGTAAATTTATTCCCATTTGGAGACTGAATAAAATAATGAATATGTAAGTGAGTCATATTTCCTCCCTTATTAAGTTTTCAGACACATATAAATGCACCTAAACCTGTAATAAAAGATTCCAGAAGATTTTATAACATGTTTTTTTAGTTGATGGTGTTGTAAATAGGAATGGTTTAAATAACACTAACAAGTTATGGTGTGGCTAAAGGACCATCGTATTTTGAAGAGGAAAACATCAATAATCTTACTTTACTACTTCCCCAAACCTTTGAAATACACAGAACTCATTAATGTAGAAGCATTTAATAGAAATAAAAGAAAACAACAAAAATTCACTGTGATAGTAACTGCCAAGAGTTTAAAGGGTTTTCTAAAATAATGCCTCAATAATATTGGATTAATGAATTAACTTCTCAGAAAAATGGCCAGACTCAGTTAACAATACATTGGGTTCTACTATTTGCAGAAGCAACAACTGAAATTCTGCTTGTAAATAATAGTGGGGAAAGATCTGGAATGAATCAAGAAACTGTCACAGCTGGGCTGTGTTTTCAGCTCTCAAACACAGGAGAATTAATATTGAATATAACTATGTTTGAAGCTCAAAGAACACAAACAATGAAGTCCTTTGAGAATAAGCTTTTGTGAAAATTCAGCAGGGAACCACATGAGAAAGCACTTTTCAGAGACAGACTCCCGAAGGCTTTGTCTAGGAACAGTTTTAAAGTCTTGTGAGCCACCTCTTGGCCCTGCCATTGTGGGCAGACAGTCCTGAGTACAGTTTGTATATAATTGCCACAATCTTTTCCCTAAAGATAGGGAATTCAGGCAGTGCTTGTGAAGTCAGCTGGCCTGGTGCTGCTGGATGGGTGGACACACTTAAGTTCAGGTCGAGAGCAGCTCAGCAGGTCCAGAGGAATGTCTTGTCTGCCTGGAAACATTCCCAGGACTGCAGAGTCATTTGAATGTAGATTCTTGCCAAGTTGAAGCTTTTCTTTGTGGAGGAGATTCCTGGAGAGTCCCAGCCATCTCTGGATGTACAAGTCCAGGAAACACTGAGAAGTGGATCCTTAGATGACTGCACAGCTATCAGGAGACACTTTAACCCACTGTGAAGCATATCTTGTCTCAGGCCGTAGAAACTGCTAGTAGTCTATAAGAATGTGGTGGTTACGCTCTCAGACCTACCACTTTCCTGTCTATGGTTAGACCAGTGTGCACTTCCCCAAACCATCAAAACCCAGACAAGGTTCACTAAGTTTTCCTCCACATGTAAATGTCTATGGTTCTGCCTGCCATGGGCCACTCAGGCTTGCCTCTCAGAACCACTTAGGTGTGGGCTCTGGGAAAACTGCTGGCTCGGCAGGCTTCTGTTTAATGGGAACATCTCTTCTAGTCTGCAGCTTTGGGTGAGTCCAAGATTCCAGAGCATCCATCGTGTTTCAGTTCTTCCTAGATGTGAAGACTCTGGGCAACCATCTCTAAGCCATCCATTCTCCTTGCCTTTTAAGTGAGCTTCTAGCAGACATTTGGATGGCAGGAGACTGTTGGTTTGTTTTTCTGGAAAGTTCCATTCATCTGCCTGGCCACCTCAGCAGTAAGAGGAAGTGGCAAGGAAGTGACTTGTCACAACTGTTTTGTGAGTGTGGGCACAGTATTCTAATGTGGGCACTAATAAAGACCAGGCAGAGCATGAGCTCTAGTGGCCTTTCTCTGTTTTGACCCATCTGTTGTGATACGTAGCTGAAAGCATGCCTCTGGCTGGACAGAGGGTCAGCAAATGGAGAGGGACACTGTACCAGGCGTGGCACGTCACACTTGAATGCTTACCTGGGTGGTCCTCTTTACTTTTCTATGTCACCTCTTCTGATACTTAGACCTTGAACCATTAGCTACAATCTGAGTCATACACCGAAAGGGCCTGGCTTACGTCCCAGCCTTGCTTTTTCACATATTAAGCACAGGAAAATCTTGGCATCTGTAAGAATGCCTCATACAGTATGTTTGTATCTGTGACTCTGTTATATCTTTATGTAGACACCCAGGGAGGAGAAGTCTACTTGCCTCTTTGATAAGGAAATTCAGGCATAAGAAACTGAGTGATGTGGATGCTGGGGAGGGAGTTCAGTAGTTGAAGTGCTGCAGGAGTCTGAGGATGGGCTTCAGATCCTTAGGAACCCATGTCAATGCTGGTCATGGTGACCTACATGTACCTCCAGCCTCCAAAGACAAAGACAGAGGATCCCCAGACAAACTGGCCAGTAAGAATGATCATGCTGTTGAGCTAGAGATTTGAATGAGAGACTGCCTCAATGAATAGGAATTAAGAGCAATTGAGGATGATTCCTGACAACAACCTCAGGCTTCTACATACATGCCCACACATGTACACATGTACGCCCACACACATGTACACACGTATGCCCACATACATGTACATGTGTATCTACACACTCATGCACACTACACACACACACATG
>JANHMN010000015.1:65115067-65129103 GCA_030674055.1 Rhabdomys pumilio
CACACACACACACACACACACACACACACACACACACACACACACACGAATGCATGGCTCAGCCATGATCTCTAAGGGTCTCTAAGGGTCTCCTCTAGCCTTGGGCATTTAGGTCACAGTCTTTGTGAGTTCCCTCAAATAAACCAAAGTCATCGCAGGCCTAGTAAATGGTCTGAGCTACGTAAATGTGGGTTTGTTTCTTTGAAAGAACAAATAAATTCTTGGTCTGTTCTGTAATTGCACCAGATTACATCTTCAGGTGACTGTCTTCTTGTGGCACTGATTTTCTCTTTCCAGAAGGGAAACTGCACAGTTACCATGATGTGAAGTCTGACTAGAGGTTTGAAATTACTTTATAGACCAAGCCACCTCAGTTGTCCTCATTGTTACCCTGGGCAAGAGACATATGTAAATAACAGGCTCCAGAACCAGTCCTTGAAGCCATGTACCAGATCCACATTTTTAAGCAACCAAGAACTGGGACCACAAATCCTTTCCACTGCAAACTTGCCTAGAAACAGCTGGTGGCTCTCTGTGCCATGACACTGTTGACAGGAAGGGAACTGTCTATGATGCCAGTTAGAGGGAAGGATGGGGGCTGGGACAAGTGGTCCAGGATGTAACTTCCACCAGTGTGTGGGATTTTAGTAGTCAGAGGGATGTCACACACCCTCCAAACTCAGCTCCACTGTCAGCTTCAGCTGGATTGGAACATTAAGAGAACAAGTCATTTAGAGTTTAGTGTTTTATGTCAAAGCAAGGACAGAAAAGCCAGTCTGTGTGTCTGGGTGTAAAATACCAGGCCTCCTTAACCTTACAAGAGACGTTCCTCCACTGGGTGTCATGAGGAGGGATCCTGTGAAGGTCAAAGGTTAGGGTTTCTGCCATGACATAAAGTTATTTGGGGAGAGGTAATTGTGTATTAAGGTCAGAGAGGTATGCATTCCCTGCTCTGTAAGATACCTAACAACATGCTTGCATCTACCCACTAGATGTCACTACCCCCTCCCAGTTATGACAGAAAACAAAACAAAGCAACGGAATAGTTTTTAAATGTCCTATGTTCAGAACAGTAGTGCTTGCCACTGTTGGCAGCCAGAGGGAACTGGTGAGGAAGTCTAATGGTGCCGTTCCGTCCTTAGCCTTTTGGACTGTGCTTCAAGAACCCCTCATCATATCTGGAATATTCTTTGTAAAGAGCAGTCACCTAGCACTAAGTTTCTCACAGGAGACAGTCTCAGAATAGGAAAGAGGTTTCTTATCTACTGTCAGGCCTTAGCTAAGATCACACATGAGCCAATGAGGCATGTGTCCTTTCTCCCCTCCTTATGTCTGCCTCTCTTTCCTCCCCTTCCTCTGTGACCTCCCAGAGGGTTCATTAGTTCTTGGATTCCAGAGCGCCTCTCCTAAGATTCTACCATGTGTCCAGTGGCCATCTAAAGGAGGGCAGGACCTACCTGCTGAGGGATTTCTCAGGCAGGGGCAGTAGTGACTGAACTACATAGGGGAATCTTGACAAAAGTGACTAAACCTCTCCTGTACTGTCAGGACACTGAAATGTCTCAGCATGGTTACCATTTTGGGAACAAACTCCAGGGGGCAAGAGTAGAGGTTACTACTGAGATGAAACATCATGGCATGCTTTCTGCCTCCTGGGAATTGGCTGTGATTGTGGAGATAGAACACGTACCTCTCTCATAAGGAAGTGTTTGCTAAGCCCCATGACTCAGAACAGACTGATGCTGTGCCCTAATGCAAATGAGCAAGTGTGTGTGTGTGTGTGTGTGTGTGTGTGTGTGTGTGCATTTAAAATGTATACTCTGGCACAGTGGACACACCCACACACCCACAAAGGTACCTCTAGTGACAATAAAGAGCAAACTCTTTAACTTCCAAAAGTATACTACGGTGTCAAGTGCAGGGAAGAACTGTTACCAGGGCAGGACCTCAGGAGAGACAGAGGAGCTGTGTTGGGGAAGAGGGATACAAGGCCTTCTGGGGGACAGAGGGGAGCCATGCTGACCCCACAGGGAGATCCCCTGAGCTGCCAGGTCAGGTTATGACAGTCAGCTTGAGGAGGTAGGTGAGGCCTGGAATTCGGGGCCACAGCACCAGCTCTGAGGGAACTGTTGAAGCAGTCAGATCTGCTCTGGAATGTGGTCAGAGCAGAGCTTTTTAGCATTTTATTCTTTAAATTCCTATAACTATGTTTTAGGAATTTTACATTTTTGTAGTAAGTCCAGGAGAATGTAGCTGAGTACATTGACTCAGTGTTCCATACCTATAAAATCAGCTAAAGAGAGTTTCATAGATAGTTGACAGATTTTAAACAGCCCTATGTAGTTAGAACGTCTCACAGAATGGGTGTATTTCCGTTGCCCCGGCATTAGTGCCCCGCAGCCTGCACAGGATCACGCTTGTGGTATTCATGGATTTCAGTCATTGGAAATTAAACATCTAAGGAAAGTTCAGCATTCGGCGTCTTTTCAGTATTGCTCGTGTGTGTGTGTGTGTGTGTGTGTGTGTGTGTGTGTGTGTGTGTGTGTAACCAGCTCTGCACGTGTACATAAGGCCAGAAATGTTGAGTATCTTCTGTTACTCTCTGCCTCATTTTTGGAGACAGTGCTTTTACTTTACGAGAAATTTGACATTTTGGCTAAACTCGCTGCCAGAGACTCCCCTGGAATCCACCCATCAAAATGCCCCAAGAACCAGGGTTACAGATGTGAGCTCCTGGTTCTATGGGTGCTAGGGGTCTGTACTGGGGTCCTCATTCTTGTACAAGGGAGCACTTGCTACTGAGCTCTCTCCCCATCCCATCTGACTCCTTTTGAAGGGAGCAGTGGGATCCCAAGTTCACACTCATGTGCTGAAGGAGCTAAAGTACGCAGAGGTTTATTTTAACTGTTTCCTGGTCGAGGGTACTGAGCCAGGGCCTGCGCCTCTCACACCCCACCACAAGTTTTAGAAAGAATCTGTGGATGAAAACTAGTTGGAAATCCTGTGAGCTAGACAGAATGATTATTATGAGAAATGCCTTGCCTAGCCTTTTAGTGACTCATGAACTTCTAAAATCATACGTCGGGGGTGTGGGAGATGGCTCAGTGGCTTGCTGACGAAGTATGAGGACTGGAGTTAGGGTCCACAGCATCTACACGAATGACGGCGAGTATGGTACCCTGCCTGTGTCCCAGTGTTTAGGAAGTAGAGATCAGTAGAGCAAACTGGCCACCAAGGCAGGTGAGTTGGGCAGTTCCAGTTTCAGCCAGGCTTCAGTACATAATGTGTAGGGTGACTAAAAAAGATGACTGATACAAACCTCCACCTACATGTATACATGTGTGCAAGGCTACTATTCACCTGTGCCTATGTGTGTGCACCCACACACCCACATATACCACAAACACACATATGCAGTAATAATAAAAAATAGAATTCTTCCTTTTCTTTTAAAATAGGTCTTTTTGTTATTATTCTTCAGTAACTTTAAATCTGATTTATTCAATGTCTTTTACATGACAGTCACAAATTATTTCTAATCCTTATAACTCTATAATCTGGGTGATACTTTTCACTTAGCAGTTGGCAGACTTAAGGATCAGATGAATTGGGGAGTTCCAGGTTCAGGCAGGTCTCTATGTATAATGTGTAGGGTTATCAAGGGAGATGACCAATGTCATCATCAGCTTTGTGGTGCCACTGGCTCCTGGGAGCCAGGACAGAGCATCTTTTTATGCTTGTGCCTTTCTTCGACTGCATTCTGGTGGTCACTTCATATTTTGACAGAATGGATCTGTTTGTTTATTTGACTTTGTCAGTGTGTGTTTCTCACCCGTCTCTGCGTACTTTGGGGCATTCAAGAGCATGGTGGTAGCATCTGCTCAGTTCTAGTGACAAGGGAGGCATGTGATGTCCTGTGGTGAAAGATGCAGCACATGTCTGTCTGTCTGTCTGTCTGTCTGTCTGTCTGTCTGTCTGTCTGTCTGTCTTCTGTCTGAGCGAGCGCTCTTGTTTACATTTTCCTTGTCCTGTTAATTGCTTTGCTACATGTCTTGGTGCTGCTGAGCTTCACGCATGTGGGACAGTCGTTCCCACTGAAGCCACACACTTGTGCTTGGGAGGTTCACATCTCTGTAGTGGTCCAGAGCAGGATGGCACAGTCATGACATCTCAGCCTAATTTAGTTTCTTATGTAAAACAACTTTGATCTGACATTTAACATTTCTCCCTTCGGTAGGTTTTTTTCTTTTGTCTCTCTGAGCTCATTACGCAGCATGTCTTTATAACTTTACATTCTTTTCCCCCACTGTCTCTCACACACGCCAGGATTCACATTTATGTGCATAGCAATGTGTGATCTTCATTACTGGGGAAGTGCCACTGGCTCACAGAACAGACTAACAGTGGTGACAAATCCTGGGTCCAGGAAAGGCTGCCAGAAGTTTCTATTGAAGTTGTATGTTAATGAAGTGGAAGTGAGAGCAGCCTCTCTCAAGCGGGCTTCTTGCTGTGGAGAATGTGTCCCTTGCCAATCAGAGAGACTCACTCAGGGACTTCCTTCAGCTCACAGTTGTTGCATCAGAAAGAGTGACAGAGCCCTGGAGGCTGGGTACCCTTCCTGCAAAGAACAGCAGTACATCTTAACTTTGTCCAACACTCTGATTCATACTCTGGCTCATCTCCAGAGGTAGGCACAGCCATTGTCAAAGAACTCCAGAAGCAGCAGGAATAAAGGATACAGACTTGACTTCTCTCGGTTAATTCTTACTGAGCAGATCCAACAACACGAAGAAGGTGAAGGAGACTCTGGCCAGTGTGCTCTTTAGATCCTGCTCCTCACCTCCACCCAAGCCTCCGCTTTAGAAATCTCCACCATCAAACCCCCGTGGAAAATGACATGGAAACTCGGGGAAGCTCAAAGACCATAAAAGGCAGAATCTTCTTGGGGAAATATGTCTGAAAAGATGGACCACTCTGATTTTCAGTGTTTAAACTGCCCTTGCTCACAAGTCTGAGCAAGCTATGGCCACACTCTTGAAGTAGAAGCCTCACTTCTCCGAGAGACACTGTGTCCAAATATTTGGACTGTGGTGGGAACAGGCTGTTATCCTTGGGTCTATTTGATCTAAAGTTGGCTACCTATTGTTTTACAAACTTTCAATTTTGCAATTTGTCTTCAGTAGACTCATTAATAATCACACCTGCCTTTGTCAAGACAGAGCAGCTATAAAGAGCACCCCAGAAGAAAGGACACCAGCAGGAAAGGTGACAGGGTGGGAATGCAAACCCCAGGCCAAGGGGGCCAGCTCTCCAGAGTGTGAAGGCAAATCCCATTGATCTGAGAGGCTGCCTGCTGTGCAAAATAAAACATTTTATTCTCAGGGCCCCATCTTCTTTTCCAAGCCTCAAGGGACAGTTGTTTATGGAGGGAGAGACTTCAGGAACAAAGTGGCAAGAAGCTGCTTTTGAAGAACAGCTTAAATCTCTTGCAATCTGTCTCTAGAGGCCTCTAGAGGAAGGAACCAGGAGCAAACATCACAAGGAATTTGTACAACACATGCTGGGTGCTGACTCCAGCTGTTGCCTTCATCACGGACCCAGAGGTTTTAGAGGAACACACGCAAAGCACTCTTGGCTAAAATAATGCACAGGATCACCCTGCCCTCAACAGAGGCATCAGCATTTATTGCTAAGCAACCTATCCCGAGGAGGCTGAAATACGGAACAGAAAGCAACCAGGGGCATCCAGGCCACCTTTCGCTGGGCCAGGCTTTTCTTGCCTGAGTCCTGCAGATTCTGCAGCCCTCATTACCAGGCCTTCCTCATCCATTGAACATCTGCTACCACCTGCTTGCTAGGGGGCCAACCTCAGTGAACCACAGAACCGGAGTACTGGTCCAGAATTTCTCAGCTCTAATGATTAGGGAGTAATAGTTTAAGTTCATTCTATGTAAATGCCTCTCTCTTAGAAATTTAGGAAAGAGATGAAAAGATTAGCCAGGGCCTGAGAATCTATTCTGATGTCAAAGGCAGAAGCCGTAAAAGGAGTTTGGCCACATGAGGCCCTTTAGTCAGGCGCAATGGTTAGGACTGGTAAGAGGTCTGAGTCTGAGATTCAAATGTTTCAGCATCCCTTCAGCTAGCAAACACTCACGATGACCAAGTTAAAATCAGAAGAAGTATCATGGTCTCCTGGTTCATACACTAAATGGTCAATGGGCTACTCCTTGTAGCTCTCCAGTCGGTAGTAGTGAAGAGCCCATGTCAGAGTAAAACTGATCACTTCCCCACCAGGAAATGAAAGGGGTGGGCAGGGGCCACAGTCCCTTTCAAAGGCCTCCTCAGATATCCTAAGGACCTCTCGTTAGGTCCCGCCTCTTTAAGGTCATAGCAACGCTCTTACTTAGCTCATGAGACTTTGAGGGAACATTCAAGATGTATATTATTAGAGACTTGTTTATAAAAGCAAATGAGTGATGAGCATTGAATGAATTTGTTATTCAATGGCTTTAGCCTAGAGTGCATCCCTATCATTCATTCATTCATTCACTCATTCCTTCATTCAGTCACTCATTCACACATTCATTCATTACTCATTCATTCCTTCATTCAGTCACTCATTCACACATTCATTCATTACTCATTCATTCCTTCATTCAGTTACTCATTCACCATTCATTAACTCATTCATTCATTCACTCATTCATTCATTTTACAAGAAGATTTTGTGAGATTCTTGTGTAATAGGTAGTGTGCTAAACATTGAAGGACTTAAAGCCAAAGGAATAGTTTTTCTTACACAGCTTAGAGTCCAGTAGAGAAATAACTGTATAATTAAACATGACCAACAGTCACTTAGGCCTTAGCATTGAAGTTTGAAAAAGGAGGGATGATGCCATCAGATGTATTTTACTACAGCCATGGTAGAGATAGAAGGAAGTCAAGGCTAAGTGTGAGGAGACCATGTGACCATGTGAAATGGAGGATGCTAAATGCGTGGCTATGGGCATCAGAGGGAAGGCTAGCCTGGCCCTCACTGTGGAGGCAGCACCACAGAGGGGAGGGATAGGGTGAGGCTTTCTAGAAAC
This sequence comes from Rhabdomys pumilio, assembly GCA_030674055.1. Classification (NCBI taxonomy): domain Eukaryota; kingdom Metazoa; phylum Chordata; class Mammalia; order Rodentia; family Muridae; genus Rhabdomys; species Rhabdomys pumilio. The sequence goes on from JANHMN010000015.1 coordinate 65,122,156, forward strand.
TTCCATCTAGCAAGTTCGGTGATTGGATACAAATGGAAAAGCAGACAAAGCCGATTCTAGACTCCACTGAGCACCTTGATGGCTAATTATGTCATTTGTTGGCTAGTGATTCCTGGAGTGAAGGAAGACTTAGGGACAAAGGCATTAGTTGTCAGTTTGGAGGATTGTTTGAAGGGTATGTGAAGGACACCAGGCAGGGACAGAGAACAGAATTCCTAGATACCATGGAAATGGTGTGGACAGTCACTGAGACCAGGGCACGGGTGTAATTACCTGTGGGCATGAAATCCCTCAGATGTATGACCCAGTCTCAGGGAGTCGTCAGACTGAGAGAGCACCCTGTAGATTGTAGCAGGAGATACATTACCCTGAAATTCCCCTAGAACAAGCAGCAAAGCAATGATGGCGGCCCCACACTATGTAGTCTCTTTGTCCCTTTGAAGTCATTACTAACTGTGACAGTTTAGGTGTGTGAGCACTAACTTCACTACCCCCTTCCTTCTGAGGACCATCACCAGGTACTCAGACATCTTTTCAAATTCCTCTTCATGTAAGAGATGAGACAAAAATAATTTTTGCATATTTTCTTTGAAAGATGAGAGTACTTTGAGCTTTAAAATTTAGGCTAAAATACTGCATAGGTGCCAATGGGCCGTTTTCATATGTGCTGAAGTAAAAACGGATGCGTTAAATAGAGGTTCTGCTTGTGTGTGGTTTATGCTGCTTCAATTTGACTATTTCCTGAGGTCACAGGTTGGGTCAGAGGCACAACAGCAAAAGTATCTCAATGCCCATAAGCAAGGCAGATGTCAGGCTACCTTCAATTGACACTGACTCGTCTCTGTCTTAGGACGTGCAAAATGCAATGTCTGTCAGTCATACTAAAACATTTACAGTGTGCACAAACCCTAGAAAGACATGTTGATTCCTGAACATGTCTCTCATCACTTGCTGAAACCTAAGGGTGATATGAGCTGTCGTGGGGCTTTTGGATCAAGGGCTGCTTAAGTGAAGGGGCATCTCTTGGCTATCAGCCAGCAGTTGATGATGCACTAGCCTTCCTCTTCTGGAGATAGCACTGGGTCACTGGCAACTTCTTGGCTGCTCGACCCAATCTATTAGAAATAGGCCCTGCTGTGGCATTAGAGGGTTTGCTGGCTCTCAGGCCTGGTGTTGGCTGTGTGTGGAAAAGAGTGGAGCTAGAACCCTCAAAGATGGCTTGTAACTAAAAGGGCTCTAGAGTTCCATAGTGTGCCTGTGTTGATGGATCCTGGAGTCACCTCAGATTAGACTAGAGGGCAGGAGAAGGGTGTGGCATCTGATAATCTAGGTGCTAAGAAGTCCTACTGGATGTGACCTCACACAGGACAGGAATTGTCCTCAGCTCCCCAGCTTGGTGTGGTGTTTGGCACTTCAGAAGCTAACATATCAATGTGTTAAGTGTTGGAAACTGACCTATGAAGAGTAATAGGCTGAATATAGAAGGGATTACTTCAGGGGAGGGCAGTAAAAATCAAAGACAGGGGTGAAAGAGTTCTCAGAAGCAGGTTTGCTCATGAGCTCTGGAGGGCAGATGTGTCTCTGTGTCAATCAAACTCAGATTCTAAGCCTAGCACTTCAAATCCAAAATACCATGAAGTGTGCACATGACTTTTCTTGTAGCCAGAGCCTTACTATAATATTTTTTCCTTACGATTGAGTTAACAGTGGTAATATTTTAAACAAGTTTTATGTAATCAGCATGGCCTGGAACTCACTCTATATCTGAGAATGATCTTGAACATCTGATCCTCCTACTCCACTTCCCGAGTCTTGAAACAGAAGGCTTGCATTACCACATCAGGTTTATATGGTGCCCTGGATCAAACCCATGGCTTTGGGCATGCTGGCCAAGCGCCCTACCAGTTGAGCTATGTTCCCAACCCAGCAAAAGCATTTAAAATAAGCTATTAAACCGAGGCTTCTTGAAGCCCAGTAGATTATTGGTGACTAGAAAGCATAAGTTGTTGGCTGTGGATTCTGTTAAATTGCCCTTCTCAAGAACATGTGGAGATATATGCTTCCTCAGATTATATTAAATTATGCAGTGGAATGTGGGAATGACCAAGACATTGGTGCAGTGACCTAAGGACAAAAGTGCCTCGTGAGCATTTGAAAAGTAACATTCCTAAGTGGCATGTGTTGATGGAAAAGTTTTCTTATGTAATGTCATGGGAAAGCAAGAAACTATTTTGGTACATATGGGGGCATATAAATGCCATTTGAATTAAATGAGCATTTCCTATAAAACTGTGAAAAAATCCCCCACACAGATGTGGTTTTTGACTCTTGAAGTCAATGGTCACGAACAAGTAAGTGATCAAGACGTCTGTGGTACAGCACAGTTTGCATCCTTTTGGATCTACTTTTGTGATAAACTGAGGTGACAGTCTGCTCTAGAATGGCCCCACAGGGGTTGTTGCGGGTCCCACATGCTCTTACACTATGATTAAGGACTGTCTGGACAAAGTAGCTGCCATTGAGGAGGACACCACAGTGAGCCTTGTCTGGTTTGCATGGCTTTTCCAGGCGGAACCCAATCATCCCCAACCTCCTATTGCTCCGGCCACTTTATAGGCTGCCTTGAGTTTCTGCCTCCTGAGCCTTCCTTGCTGCTGCTCTGTGAAGAGGCCTCTTGATTTATTAATCAATTAATCAGTGCATGCCGAGGAGCTGCTCGGGGTAGTTAGACAGGGAAAACAAAGTGCTGGGGCCCATCATCCAGACAGATCATGATTAGGAATGAACCTCCCACTGACCGATCCTCCTGCCCACCATGGCTGCCCCGAGTTACCTTCCAGACACAGCACTTGTCCAGATGGGCCTCAGATCCATAAAACTGACACTGCTTTTCTGAAGGGTGATTTTTTTTTTTTTTGGCATCCTAGAGGAAAATGACTCCAAAGATAAGCCTCGTTCATTATTCACAATAATTGTTGAACCTTGCAAACTCTTCCAGACCCAAAACATGTTATGGTGGGTCTGTCTATCTGTGCGTGGACAGTACTGTCCTAGCCTCACAAATGAAGTTCTGGGGCTGGAAGGATATTACAGCAAGGGCAGGACACAGTAGCTGCATGGCCGAGGAGAGGCTAGTGTACTGAGCATGTTGTCTATGGACACACAGAACCCCCAGGGTCACAAGGAACAGAACTGGAAAATATGTTGACATTCATTCACATTACCAGGGCTGTATCTTTATGTAATGTAGTTTTGTGGAAGTTAAGGCAAATGAATGAGAGACGGAGTCCTCATTACCCTCGCCTCTCTCTCAGATATGACCTTGGAGCATGAGATACAGGAGTAGGGGCTGAGACAGAGGCCTTACATCATAGCCCAGGCTAGCCTGGTACTTAAAGCAATCCTTCTCAGCTCCTCTAGTGCTGCCATTTACAGGTGCGAGCCACTATACCTGGATGACGATTTTTCAGTAGTAGTTTTAGGTAAAACTTGTGGAGGAAGCATCTTGAACTGTTCAGGAAATGAGAAAGACAATCCAGAAGATGGGTCCTCATGAGACTGGTGACAGGTCTGTTTGCCGGCAGAGGCATGCCGGCTGCTGGAGCGGGTTGGATCCTGGATCTAGAATCTATTGGTTAATTTTCTTTCCTGTGGTGCTGACTTAGCACACATGCTGCTGAGACCAAAGTTTGGCAGAATAGGATCTCTGTTTCAGGTCACAAGGGACACTTCTGTCCTTTGCAGGTTCTCTGCTGTTGAGAATGAGGTACTCACACCCACCATGCTGGACTAGGGACGAAGCAGATTGTCTGTAACTATTTTGTGGACGTAGGAGAGTCTAAAATGTTCCCCATTGACTGGGTGGAAGGAACACCATGAGAATGTGTTCTGTTTAGTATCATTAAGGTTTTTAGCACCAAACTCCCGCATAACGTCTGCCACCTAATGCTTCTCTTGTTCTGACATCTTCCTGGTGATGTCAATCAAACAGTCAAATCCTTGGGTGGCAGCCGTCTGAACTGGATTTGATACTAGCATCAAGTTACAAATTGCTCTTTTCTTTCCTGTTTGTGTGTTCTGTAGGACCCTGCTTTCTCTGCTGTGATTCACGACAAACTCCAGGTCCCTAATACCATCAGGAAGTCGTGGAATGACCGAGACAACCGCTGTGACATTTGTGCCACACACCTGAACCAGCTGAAGCAGGAAGCCATCCAAATGGTGTTGACCTTGGAGCAGGCAGCTGGCAGTGAGCACTATGACGCCTCTCCAGGCTCACCCCCTCCGATCTCCAGCATTCCCACACTGGTGGGGTCCCGGCACATGGGTGGGCTCCAGCAGCCCAGGGAGTGGGCCTTTGTGCCTACCCCCTATGCCACCTCTACCTACACAGGCCTTGTCAACAAACACAGCAGCAAACCCAACAGCCTTGGGGTCAGCAACGGAGCAGAAAAGAAGAGTGGATCCCCAACCCACCAGGCCAAGGTCAGCCTCCAGATGGCCACCAGTCCCAGCAATGGAAACATCCTCAACTCAGTGGCCATTCAGGCTCACCAATATCTGGATGGCACCTGGTCCCTTTCAAGAACCAATGGGGTTACCCTGTACCCCTACCAGGTAAGCATCCCTATAAGCAGGGAAGTGCAGGGGTTTCCTCCCCAGTATTGAAATGAGTACGCATTTCATATCTCCCTCTAGAAGTAAAAGTTGAGACAGGAGGCTGTATATTTTTTCTCCTTCTGGAAGCTCTGAGCTCAATGCTTCATGCTTCTGTGTAACACCTCGAGGTTTTCACCAAGGATCTCCAGCCAGACTTGCTTGCTTGGAGAGATTCTCTGTCAACTCCCGGTCCTACCCTCGTCTTGCTTAGCTAGTATCTTCTCCCTAAGAGATCTTGTTAGTTCTGACAATGCCAAGGGCTTCCTAGCTACCAGCTTTACTATGAGGCATAGTGATTAAGAGCAAAGACCTGAAAGTGCTTGAACTAGGCCAATCCCCTGATCTGTACACATACTAGCAAAATGACTTTGCACAAAGGGATTACCCTATCTCAGGCTCAAATCTCTCACTTTGGAATTGATATAATGGTAGAAGGATTAAACAAAGATATGTCTATAAGACATATAGTATATCGTCTAGGATATGATCTGGTATTACGCCTGATAATAAGAAGTTTAGAAATTAAGACAAATAGGTAAGAACATTTTGACCCCAAGACTGCAGTAGCTCCCTAGAATTAGGATTTTTTAAAAAGCAATTGATGAGTTAGTCAGGGCATCACTAATAATTTAGATGGAGTTTATAGCTGTTGTATTGTTTATAGATGGAGGTCTGTGTTGGCATTCCATTGTCACTATCTGTACCTTCTGAAAGGGTTGGAGAAGAACCTCTTGTCCCTTGGGGGACCTTTACTGTCTTCTACTTGAGTTTCATCTAATATGCTGAAACTAGTCACAGAAGGTTTTCCTGCTTGACTTTCTCTTTCCTGCTGCTCCCCTTTACATACTGAAATGAGTACACATACACCAGGTCTCTGTATACAAAAATAAGAGCGGGTCTCAAATCTGAAGGGAAAAAATTGTTCTGATTTAGACATGGTAGTGCATACCTGGACTCCCAACACTAGGAGACAGAAGAATCTAGAGTTTCAGGCCAGCCTAGATGACAGAGACAGTTCAAAGCCAGCCTGAGGTACAGAATGAAGTCTTGTCTCAAAGACAGCAAAACCTCCAAACACAAACTAAATCAACCAAGCCAAAAGATGAGAAAACTCATTAGTCCTGATTTTTTCCAGGGAGCTTTCTATTGGATCAAGGTCAGAGTCAACACATGTCCTCTGTCCTCTGTGTCTTGACTGTCACTGATATGGAAAGGAGTGTCACTGGTAAATGAGGCAGCCCCGAACACCTCTGGTTGCTTTTCAGACATGCTGTGTCACATGGCGTGAGAAGCCTTCCCTTTTCATATGGGGACCCAGGCCTCTTTCATCAACGGTGTCCCCATCCTTCAGGGGCCTCAAGGTCCTCTGCTAGATCTTCTCTAACCAGCCAAGAAATGCAGGGTGTGGTGTGTGTGGGGTCGGGGCTCTCATTGTGGGTTTGAGGCCTCGCCTGGGTACACAGTGCTTCCATTCATACCCTACCGTCAGGAATCCAGGGTTCTAGCCTCACTTTCCTGCAGGAGAAACTGGGAAAGCCAACCCATCCATGTGCCCAGAAGAAACACAAACCAACTGAGGTTACACAGAACTGTTTTGTGACCTGAGATGAAAATACAGGGACGCATAAAATGACCTCAATGTGTCTGACCAAATGTGAATACCGTATAGTTTCCCCAAAGAATTTTTATTTAACTGTGCATTGAGCCTGCAAGGCAAGAAAGAGATGGTTAGATCTTCTTATTGTAATCAAGGAACTTGATGCTCAGAGAAAGTGAGTGACCTATGACCACACAGCTGAACACAGACCAACACCGGCTTTCTCTTCACCTTGGAGCCCATTTCCCAAGTGTGTTGCTTCCAGTCTTTCTGTTTTGGCCCTGTGTGATCCCATCAGCAATTTTCCCATACATGGCTTCCTTTGAGACCCAGAGCAGCAAAGAAAACAATCCTTATTTTGACCCACAGGGACTGAGCATACATTTGACTATTAGGTGAAGTTTTGTGTGGTTAATCTACATATACCACAGTATATCATATAACTATATATTTATATGCTGTATAAATAGGAAAAAGAACCATAAGGAAACATTTAAGGAGACTTTGTAGCCTAATCTTGAAAGTCACTGCATAGGGCTGTTTGTAAGTCAGTCAGTCTTTCTTTCTTTCTTCCTTCCTTCCTTCCTTCCTTCCTTCCTTCCTTCCTTTTCTTCTTCCTCTTCTTCTTCCTCTTCTTCTTCCTCCTCTTCTTCTTCTTCTTCTTCTTCTTCTTCTTCTTCTTCTTCTTCTTC